>JAMPIV010015007.1:0-478367 GCA_024509875.1 Oreohelix idahoensis
TCTATCGCCATTTTTTGAAATGGCCGAATGGGAATGTCTGCAGCCTGAATAGGTGCATCATGGCGTGGACCTCTGGATTTAATCTCTTGACATACTTTACAAGATCGACAATAGATTCGTATGTCCTTATTCACAGCAGGCCAAAAGAAAGATTGAAGAACTCTAGCTTTAGTACGGGAAAAACCCATATGTCCAGCACACTGCGAATCATGAGCGTGCTGTAAAATTTTAACTCTCATATTTTTAGGCACAAGGATTTGAGAATGAATGGACTTAGCGGAGTCTTGTACCATACGTACAAGTACGCCATTCTTCATCGTAATCCAAGATTTACGATTTGTATCCTTATTCGGATCACCTTTTGTTGCCAGAGTAAAGAATTTCTTTAGAGTAGGATCATCTTCCTGCTGTTTAATAAAGGAATCGTGTGAAATCTCCAAGGGATCATCTTGGATCTGCGCATCATTATCTTCAGAATGTGAAGATTGTGGCATATTGAGAGCTTGAGCCCTAGTGATTACTGCATTAGCAGATTGCATATTAACATTTTCCCAATTAGAGATTTGCTGTGGAGTGCATTCTTTCACTCCATGAATGCGACCGATGATAAGATCAGCGATCGGATTCGGCAAGAGACATGCTTGCACCTCTCCTGTAAAGAAAGGTGTAGCAATATTGATAATGGCAGTGGAGTACTTCTCCAATGTGCCACCAAATGTTACACATTTGACTATATTGCCCGTAGCTCGAGAAGGATTTACGAGTGATTGCCTCACTCCAATGGTAGTGCACCCCGAGTCGAAAAGAATTGATACCGGAGTACCATCTATTAGGCCCCTATTAAAGACAAGAGCACCCCTTCCATTATGCGCAATTGACGCATGGAGAGCGGGAAGTGGGTGACCGCAGCTTAAAGTAGAAACTGTGGTTGGATCGAATAATGTTTTGCATTGCGAACACTCAGATGCTCTAGCAAAATCGAAAGCGGAATTTGCTACACTATTGGAGTCTTTTTTTTATCATTATTCTGATTATCGGTGTCGTGGAACTCCTGTTGTGCAGAGTTAGCCTGGTAATAAGATTTACCATGTCTTTTGTGTTGTGATCTACCTCGGTTATAATTGTCTCTATAATTATTATTGCCTCTGTTATAACCCCTATTTGGGTTTGAATCATAATATTCATGATCATAATCATCATGCTCGTTATATTGAGTATCCCTGTAATATTGTTTCTTTTGTCTCCATGAAGCACTTGGGTAGTTCCTATAGCTACTCCCTTTCCGAGAATTTCTAACATTATGGGTACCCCTCGCGTGTCGAGGACTATCAGCCCGATTCCAGTTCTTCGAAGAAGAACCCTGATTTGAGTGGTTATCTTGGTTTTGATACTTATTCCAATTAACCTTTTTATCAAATTTATTTTTAGCTCCTTGGAATTTGTGTGAGTAATTCTGATTATATTCTGTTGCCGAAGCAACTGGCATACTCTCTTTAATGTTAGAGTTACTAAGAATCATGTCAGGGTGTGCCGTGGCATACTGGTCACAATATTCTTCCATTTGCTTTATTGTACTAGGTTTACGCTCATGTAAGAACTCTAGGAATGATTTATTTACAGAAGACATGACCTTGTCTCTTAGCAATAAATCTGTAAGACCATCAAATGTTTTCTCTGTTTTGGATAATTCAATCCATCGTGAAAGTGTAATTCGTGCTTTTGAGATGAAATCTGAGAATTCTACACCTACCTCAGGTCTCATTGTTTTAAACAAAAGACGGTAACCTTCCTCAGACAGCTGATATCTCTTTATCAAAGCTGCCCTAACAGCATCATAATTGTCTTTGTCGGCCTCTTCAACAAAATATAACTTACTCAGACTCCCCTTTTAGATTTTCAGACAACTGATTCACATACTGTGATTTGTCAACATTATGAGATCGACAAGCCCGTTCAAATCTAGAAAGCCAAAATGTTATGTCATCACTGGTAGGGTTAAACGCTGGTACTTTGACCTTGTACACAAAGGGTTTACCATTACCACCAGATGCCTGATTAACATTACTCATACATGTCAATTTTAATTTCTCTAATTCAAACTCATGTTCTCTTATTGCTTTTCTCTCTTCAGCTTCTCTATCTAATCTTTTCTGTTCTGCAGCAGCAGCAGCTTCTAGTTTTTTCTGTTCTGCAGCAGCAGCAACTTCTAGTTTTTTCTGTTCTGCAGCAGCAGCAACTTCTAGTTTTTTTCTGTTCTGCAGCAGCTTCTAATTTCTTCTGTTCTGCCTCAAATCTCCTTTCCTCCACTTGCATCTGCAATTTCTTAAGTTCAGCAGCAGTATCAGCTTCTTTTTCTAATCTTTTTTCTTCAGCTAAGGCTTTCCTTTCTTCTGCAGCAGCTTTTTTTTCTTCTATTTGAAGTCTTCTCTCCTCAGCCGCAGCTTTTTTTTTCCTCAGCAGCAATTTTTTTTTCTTCAACAGCAGCAGCAATTTTTTTCTCTTCTGCAGCTAATGCTTTGTCATATTGAGCAACAGCCCATTGTTCTAAGTCTTTTTCCAGTCTTATCAAAAGATTTTCCTAGTGTAATGAAATAATCTAAGGTAGACATATTGTCTTCTTAAATCAGAAACCTGAAAAAGTAAATAAATTACTCTCTTTGTTAATGGGAGACAAGTCTATACCTTAGACTTAGTCTTAGTCCAAACTTGTATGGTTTACAATAACCAATGATAACTTGAGTACCTGTGGACAACAATAATTGTATCTCAAATACTGTGGGGACAAGCCTTACAAAGGTCTTGTATACCTCACTGTAATCAAAGATCACTTGAGTACCTGTGGAAAAAAAAATATTTCCCTTTACCCATAACTTTGGGAGACAAGCCTTACAAAGGTCTTGTATACCTCAATGTAATCAAAGATCACTTGAGTACCTGTGGAAAAAAAATATTTCCCTTTACCAATAACTTTGGGAGACAAGCCTTACAAAGGTCTTGTATACCTCAATGTAATCAAAGATCACTTGAGTACCTGTGGAAAAAAAAATATTTCCCTTTTCCAATAACTTTGGGAGACAAGCCTTACAAAGGTCTTGTATACCTCAATGTAATCAAAGATCACTTGAGTACCTGTGGAAAAAAAAAAAATATTTCCCTTTTCCAATAACAATCAGAAAGTACTGATCTGTACTATACTATCAGTGTATACCACTATACGTCATATGTCAACTAAAGACATTACAAATGACAAACAAGAAAAGACAATCTGAAAAACATTTGCAGAGATCAAATTAAATTAAATAGGGGAAATGAAAAAAATGATCACAGAACCTGTGATGATAACTGCCATAAGATAACAAGACAAATAACGCTACAGTGTATAAACATAAGGGTGTAAAAAACTGAAATGAAAGGAAAGATGAGACCTACAATTATACAAACAAATCAAACAAAACTAAGGAACACAAAAAATGTTACAAATACAAATATGAAACAGTCGTCACAACTAACCAAATATTTGCAAACTATGTTGCAAGCAAATTTCAATTAAGAAATTGCTCCCTATCGAACGCCAGAACAAGACCAATATTACTCGGTATTTCCTGTTCTAGTCACACAGAATATAAACTAATTTAATACACAACAAATAACATGTAAGCATAAATAGCATATAGCATACAATATCATTTTATGTCATGAATGGAATGTGGAATGTTGCCAGTATAGTGTTGTAAAGTAGGCACAGTTTTTTTTAAATAATACTTATTTGCCACTTTATTCAGTAATAGATTTAAGTTTAAACTATTACACTGTCAATTTTTTCTCTGTTGAGCATATGAAGATCACACGATGATCTATGCACTTTATTCAGCAACACTGCGATTCTTCTGTACATTGAGAAATGTCAACAATATTGCTCCAGATATTTTCTACACTTGATACCACTGTCCTGTGTAATACTGTCTGTACAGCGAAAAAAACTGTCAACAAGTGCTGACCTAGATACAGCATCCTATCGGTAATACAGGTCAAGCTGTCCTACTGGTGTTGATGTGTTCAAACAAATGTTCTTTCAGCTGTAAACTGTGATTCTCAACACAAAACTGCGTAAGCTGGACCCAGGAATCTGGCTCACCACTGTAAAGACGTTTATTTCTTACTACACCTGTAGTACACCACTGTAAAGTATCAGTCTGTCTGCTCTGTAAGGAAGAGTGGTGTGTTGTTGAGATCAGGCATGCTCCAGTCTACCCAGCTGTAAATGGGTAACTCACCCTAGTCCTGAGTTAGGGAAGGCAAAGGCTCCAGGGGAAAGCAGGCCCTAAACTTGGTCACTTCAGCCGACGCAGGATGGTGTATGTATGAAGTAGAAGTGTAGAGTGTGATTACCGCGAATGGTGTACTGTTCGTGTGCTGACCAATATAATCACTCATACACATGTGTCTACAAGGCACCAATGCAGACTGCTGGAATCTTAGTTTACTCAATTTATTCAGACGTACACACTGGGACATACGAGTACATCATGGTATGTTGACATATCAATTTGTAGGTATACATAGCAGATCTGAAGTCATGACACATACAGAAATAATGGGCAGTACATCAAAGTTCAATGTCATGATATATTATGGCCGCAGTCCCCTATCTGACTAAACGCGGCAGTGAAGGAATCGATAAGTAACTAAAGTTACTTGACGTCCATAGTTTGTTTGTATAAATAGATATGAAACCACGAAAAGGGGGTTTCTAGCAGGATTGAGATCTCTCTGTCACTGTCCGATAATAAGATAAATAATCTGTTCTCTTGGCAGTGATCAAAAAACAGACGATGACCGAAATCCAACATGGCTACCTTCCTGAGTTGTCGTTCACTCATTCATAGGAAGAAACATCAGCCAAAGTTAATTTATAAAATGGATATATAAAGGATTTCATGAATGGTTCCATGCAGCACTACGGTGATCAGGTTAGTTCACGTAGCCATAACCGCTGCAGGAAAATCTGTCATCTTCGTCGATACAAAACACGACACTAGCATATCGAAGCACCCAAAAGTCAAGCTAGGCCTAACCGACGAGAGATCATCAAAAATACGAGCTGGGTTTACCTGGAGTCCGAATCATCTATATACTGACATAAGGAGAGTCTCTAACACAAACGATCGTAGAGACACTATCTCCTCCAGAAGAAAAAACCACTTCGTAAGACATTTTTTTTTTGACGAAGGGACCAGCTCTTGAAAAACGTACCCCGCCATTCTTAGCAGTACATCGGAACTCATCACGACTTGTTAAGACAACTCATACTTCCGCTAACATGAATCTAGTCCCTCCTACCCATCCAAAATATACAATATAGGACTGATTCTACTTGTACTAATAATATGTAATACATATGAATTCAGGCCATAAACACAATAAGCAAATTAATATATTTTCTGGCCCTAAAAAATAAGTACAAACGCAAGCGCACTATCCTTGCGCCGGATCAATATCCAGAACGATTACTCCTATAATCAAAAGTGTGAATCAAACATGGATTATCTCGCTTTTACCATAAACAGCATTTTCATACACAAATAAATGAATGTCTATATTTTTCCCATATTAAATAACCATATCGATTTTTTTGTAATATGTGCGTCAAAAATATGCACGCAACAGATAGAGAGGTGAAAGTTTGCCATTTTAACATAAGTCTGTTCAGAGACGCAGTTTAAATCCAAAGTGGTGTTGATTCCATAAGAATAACTATATAGTGGGACGCCATCATACGGCCAGCAGCTCAGCTGAGCTTTGCTAGCAAACTTTAACTGTGTTCTCATTTCTGAATTCTGGTAAGAATGAATAATAATTATTCTGTATATTTTAATAATTCGAGTGATTGATACTGCCATATCATAAAAATGATTACGACAAGTAAGTGTTCGCTCTAGATCCCCAGCCCTAGATCATGGTCTAGAGAAATACATACAAAGAAAATATATAGGCACGCCTAAATAAAACTATGAAAAAGGATCTAGTGTTGAGATCAGTGGAACATATCACCTATCTTATTTAATAGCAGGAAGCTATTGAACATATCTCAGATGTAATGTAGTCTTGGGGGACTGGTACTATGTGAAACCAACTTTGGTAAGATGCGCTGTGTGGTTAGAGAGATCTGACCTAGTCTAAATGGGGTTGTTGTGTGTAGTGGTGTGTGCAGATGTGGTTCAAAAGTTAGAGTTCTGACACATGACCCAATACTTTTGTTTCAGAACTGTGAGTTTCTATTTGGCACCAAAGCGGTGTCAAATGATTTATTAATATATACAAAGTGTTGTGGACCAGAGCAGTCTGTCATTGTGTCAGAGCAGCCGTATTTTGCCCCCTGCACGGAGAGGTGGGGCCACCAGACTTCTGTACAGGATCGATGCAGGCAGATAAGTCATATCTGGCCTGCTGGACTTTCACCAACGACATTTTCACTAAATTATTTCCAATTCACATTTAAATAAAGCCATGACATTGGGGAAATTAAACTATATAGATTTATCCCTTAAGTCGATGAACAATGTTTGGCAGTCATAGACTGGGAGTGATGACACCACCCCAACAGCATATCTAGTAATAAGTTCCCCTATGACTATCTTAATATAATTATTATTAACCAGTCATTTGAAATAATTAAGTACACATTTTCCATTTTTATTATGTCATATGATTTTGCATTCCATTTATGACTCCATAATATTTCTTATGTTCTGACCAACTAAACCTTTGGTTCAGAACAAAATAAATTTATCAAAAGATTTAACCTTTACAATCTAAAACAGCCTGAGTTAGTTCAGTGTGTCCTAAAATTTATTAATATTATTAGACTTCCTCAATATCTGTGTGTGTGTGTGTGTGTGTGTGTGTGTGTGTGTGTGTGTGTGTGTGTGTGTGTGTGTGTGTGTGTGTGTGTGTGTGTGTGTGTGTAATCTACCACAACACAGTACATAACAGTACCCTAGACATTTAACGTAGCCACATTCATTAGGAAAAAAAAGATATGTCTGAGGTCGTAAGTGGAGCCTTCACAGCTGACCTCATACATCACACTAGGTGACATCAACCATACAATACCATCAAAATCCACTACATATATGACAGTTCTTTTCTATAAAAATATATGTTAACACATTTGTGTTCACCTGAGTGTTGTAAATTACGTGATTTCTCCCTCTGTTATACTAAAGAAGGGTTAGTTATCACAATACAAGGAACAAAAGTTCACACAGCCACAGTTATAGTATGATTTGTATGTTTGATTAATGTATATTAGAAAATTTTACAGTTATCATATGGAATTATTTGTATTTTCTCAGCAGAATCATTTCTGGTGCGCGAAGAATCTCTCCGTGTTGTCATCCTTGACGTAGTACAAGGTCTATTCTTACCATGGCACTGGAGTGCGCTTACTTAGGATTTGTTCGGCGACAGCATTTTTTGTATTATATGGTTGATGTTAGATAACATTATATTAAATTATATATTACATGTTAGTATAATGTACCTTTTTGGTTAAAGTGATTGTATCACTGGGTTTGATGAATAGTCCATTGATAAATGGGGAATAAGGTACTTAACGTAATATAACATGTTATAAAATACATATGTTGATCTCATTGCAACTTTGCCAGCACAATAGTGTACGTTGGTTGCCCCTCCCTGGATATGTGTATACTTAGAGTAATACTTCTCTAATGTAGTGTGATATATTCTCACTTGACGTTTTATTCGTCACGTTGACCTCATATTAGCCATTATAGTTATTTGCAATACTTCTTACCTGCGCATTATTTGAGCGTTACGAGCTTGTAGTATCTTGCGCTTAGATGTATTTCAAAAAAATGTTCCATTTTTTTTCCCGGAGGGGGTGGTAAACTGTAACGGTCAGTTTGCTGAGTCTATGGATGTAAAAGTGCCTGATTAAAAGCTGGGATCATTATTATTAATTTCCTAGTCTAAGGGCATTAATCCATGTTTTTGTCTGGATGATGGTTGACAGGGTAGTGATCTCACTTGTCTGTTATGTCTGTGGTTTATTTGAAAACCGATGTCAGTTTTGCCTGATATGGTTTCAAACCGTCTACTTTGAGCTGTGCTCAAAAGGTCTTTCGTCTCAGTGCGCATGCGTAGCTTCTGGCGCGATTTTGGAGAGGCATTATCTGTCAGAGTATCGGGCTGTGATTATGAGAGTCAAGATGTTTCTTGATAAGTCCTCTGTGGTTCGACAAGATGTCGTATATTATTTCATGTGTATTCTTAGCGCCTTGGAGGCGATGTGAGTGTGGTTATATTTATTCTGAAGGGACAGAAGGTAATTGACTCTTTGAACTGTTTCCCTTATTTAATAGAACCTTCATGACTCGTATTATCGACAGCTTATGATTTTTTCCCTAAGCGGGAAAAACGAACCACCTACGTATCCTTGAAAGGAAGCTCACTATGTATTCTGATATTACGCACTAGGCTGGTGCATACCCGACGTACTTATATATTGTTGGTATCCCGCATGCCGGCGATAATAAGTATACAAGGTGGGATTCCCCTTGTTTGATGAAGAATCACCCGGAGGCAATTTTAAACTGTAAGTCCGCCATTTTGCACGGCCTGTTGGAGACATCTAATATCTGACTTACTAATGTCAGGATAGAGTTTGTTTAAACTCACATATGGGATATATCTTCCCTGAAGCTGATGAGTAAGAGAATTGTACGAGATCAGCTTTACTAGATACATGCATAACTGGATAATGAACTTTATTAATATATCATGACCATGAACTGTTCTATGACTGTTTATATTCATGTCGGCATACCTGTCGCTTGTGGCGTAATAAAGTCCTGTAAACGTCAGAGATGTTTCAGAACTCTATGAATTCATAATGTATAACTATAGAGTGTGATGTCATGTTCCTGCCTACTTCCTACTTCCACGAACATTTCAACACGCATTCGCAAAACATAGAGATTCACTCACTCTTCATACTCCATACTACACCCCAAGACGATCTATACGAATGCCAGTATTTTAGCGGCCAACCAGGGCCTATATACACTCATGTCAGCCCGCATTGAGCGGAATCATATCAATACTGACTCTGGACATTCGTCAAAATTTTACACTTAATATTTACAGTGGCCAAGCTGTACCTATGCTATTTATGTCACGGGCACCCGCCACGCTTCAATGCATACAGTGACATTCAAGACTGTTTACATTGTCGAGCCTTACACACTTTAAAAGACAGCTCGTTACACTACTACTGGCCTCCAAATACACCTTAACATTTATACCGCCCAAATTATAGCCTTCAACAGTGAGCTAGCAGAAGGGATAATGTATTTGTGTTGTTGTGTTGTTGTAGTTTATGACATATGGGAGCTAGCAGAAGGGATAATGTATTTGTGTTGTTGTGTTGTTGTAGTTTATGACATATGTGAGCTAGCAGAAGGGATACTGTATTTGTGTTGTTGTGTTCTTGTAGTTTATGAAATATGTGAGCTTGCGGAAGTAATAATGTATTTGTGTACGCAGGGCGTTATCAAATTTGTTTTCCTCATGGCCCACTTCTGACCCTCTTTTGCCTCTGTGCTCCTTACCCATAGTCACTGTGGCCACCTAGAAATATGGGGACTTGTAGGGTTGCAACAAACTACTTCTACTTTGCTCTGTCAGTGGCCATCATTCGAGCAGAGCACCAGCTCTGGTTCATTCTTTGCATCTAGGCCTCGTAGTTCTCCGCCAAGTTCTTTTTGGTTGGCCTCTCTTTTGCTTTCCTTCAGGGCTCCATAGCATAGCTGTTCTTGTGATGGCATCAGGGTCTCTTCTGAAGACGTGGCCAACTCAAATCCACCGTCTCTCAGATATAATGGTGTGAATGTCCTCTTGGTTGCTCCGATAAATCAGTTCTTGGTTGGTGATTGTATTCGGCCAAAAGATTCGTAAAAGTAAGCAAGAAATAGATTGACGACAAAGACACAGTCAAGTAAACAGGAACTACACATCAACACTCAACTCCGATAACTGACTACAGAACTAACAGTTATATAAATATATATGCAGGAAAAGAAAGCACTCAGTCCTCCATCAACGAAACAAAAGCGTAAAGCAAGTGAGACAGATCATCACGGACACATCAAATGAAACAGAAGAATATAATGAACGAATAACTCGTTACAGTTTTAGAGGTCCTACGACCAATCATCATCAACACAGTCATAAATCAGCTGGAGCTAAGAAAGATGACACTATCGGCGGACACAAGCGGTAAACACACAGACTGAACCAACCAAAAGCAAACACACTTCTAAATTTCTGCTAGTTGACCTTTTAAGGACATGTCTTTTTCAGAGCTGCCGTCGAATCTGTAATAACAGCTGTAGAAATAAAAGTAACACACTTGCAAAAAAAAATAAATACACACATTTAATACGCAGCTATGCTAGAATGATCGCACGACGTGACGACTATAGGCAACCAGTTCACGGTCCTTTACACGATTAGCCCTTTTCAGGGCTTTCAACAATGCTAACAAATAATTCTAAAAAAGTAAAAAAAAAACAACTGAGGTTAACAGTCTAGCGGTCAAAACGTAATAGCAATTAGAAAAAATACGCCCATTATAAGCGAAAGATCACACATCTGGTCAGATTGGACGGACCATCGTAAATAAAGTAAGAATATACTTAACCACATTACGTTGATAGAAACACTGGAGCGAGGGAAGAAACAATTGACACTTGTCACGGACGACATAAATATTTTACATAATTATCTCCCCGTCATCAATGACTAGTTAGAGGAAGTAGCGTGTTTGCTTTCCAAGGGAAAGAATTAGATTATGAACAAAATATCAGACTGAATAGAAGATTTTAATACTTTGAAATTTGTATCAATATATTATGAACTATTGCATTTTCCATAACATTTTGTTTTAGGTACCATATTTGTTATTTTTTGTGTTTTAAATTTTTCTATATTTTCTATGCCCATTGTCAAAGAATTTAAAAGATTATCAACTTAATGCACATTTTAAAGTATTGAGCACTTAGCTGTTCTACCACTCTCAATAATATTTGCACTTATCCATTCTTTCATTATGTATTCGTCAATGTGCACAACAAAATGTATCGTAAGCACTAACTAGCATTGTTGCCACAGCTAGGTATTTTTTTTACTAGATGTGGGTATTTGGGCTTCCGTCTGGATATCTGGGTATTTTTTTCTTCCAAATCTGCATTAATCTGGATATATTTTACAATTGGCATTTACAGTGTATGTATATTCCGTGCAGTGAGCATTATACATTATATCTATATTATAATTAAATGTAAAAAAATTATGTGCTATGTATTTTTTATTCTACTTAAATGTAATTTGTGTTAACCGCATCAAAGACATTGTTTTGGACTCGTTTACATCAACTATCTATTTCCTGTTATTCTGTTAATGGCTGTCATCTACAATACTCAGTCATTTTTGCGATGTGTTTTAAAGTATTCTTTGTTTTAAGTTTTAGACTTAAGCAGATAAACAGCATATTGTTTTTTTTTAATTATAAGATTATACAAATGAGCGATAATGAAGGTACCTAGATAGTTGTAGCAGCATGACGACACACACGATACCTCGCTCCTCGGCATGCGTCAAATGAGTGTTTTCTAAAGGTTAACTTAGTTAAAACTAATCAAACCAACAAGCTTTTTCGTGAAACAGTTTCCAATCGAACACTAGCCAAGCAAGCAGTTGCCAAAGATGGAGTTTGCCATACGTTTAATCCTAGTAAAAGCGTGGTTGAAGATGTGCATGAAGGACGTTGTCGGCTGAGATATGCAAAGATTTTGGAACTCCACAATCAAGATTTCACGTTGTCAATTCATGCATATGATCTTGACAAAGGAGAAGTTGTCACGGATGCCGAGTAGCTGACAAGGGCCAATTTTCAACAGTAACAAGTTACAACTAACATTTTATATTTGATTCGAGGAACATTTTGTTAATGTAACTACTGTAAGTATGTTACTGTTAAAATATCTCATTTTCAAGAGTTCATATATTGGGGTGTTAATCAAATCATTTATATATAATTGTGAATATTTGGTAATAAAAAATAAAATAAAAATGAAGAAATTGGTAGCACACAGCTTATATGTAATAAAGTTGCACTAAAAGATTGTGTAACCATCGTCTATCCCATGTATTTGAGGCATACAATAATATGGGTATTTCTGGGTTTTTTAAAAAGTAAGAAGAAAATCTGGGTTTATCTCTAGAACTTGAGAAGCAACCTTGCTAACTAGTGCTGTTCATAAATCAGAACATTGCCCTTTTTGTATTACTATTAACAGTTTTCTGCTTCTGTGTTATTAATAAAAGAAAAACACATTTTTTAAATATTGCTTCGTATTTATGGTCAAGAGTTATCTCTTAACGAGGAGTTTGAATTTGCTTAGACTACCGGACTATTTGAAGCCTATTTTCCAGGCGACGGACGATTCTCCAGTCCCTTGTAGTCATTACTCATTACTGTCGGTTATGCAGGTTGAGGAAACTACGTTCTCCGATGTCAATTTTCCTCTTCCTGTGATCCCACTTCATTCTACGGAATCTTGGAAAAACGTAACTGTTTCTTCTAATCTTTCCGCTGAGGAACACCGACAAGTCTCTTCGATGTTACAAACATTTCAGGATGTCCTTACCGACACACATGTCATCGAACATGACATAATACTTACTGACCATAATCCTATCAGAGTCAGACCCCTTCCTATACCTATCCATTTTCAGTCACAAGTCGAAAAAGAATTGGATGAAATGATACAATTGAAAATAATTGAACCATCCACTTCAGCATACTCTTCGTCCATGGTTATTGTTCGAAAGAAAGACAATAACATACGCCTTTGCGTTGATTATTGCAAGTTGAACCAAGTTACGAGGTTCGATGCCGAACCTATGCCTTCATTAGAAGAGCTACTAAACAAACTTTCTAATTCTAGACTCTTTACCAAACTCGACTTGTCGAAGGGTTATTGGCAAGTTCCTTTAACTGAACGCGCCAAACCTCTTACTGCTTTTTCTACACAAAGGGGTTTATTTCAATGGAATTTTATGCCTTTCGGCCTTATGAACGCCCCTGCTACATTCGTACGCATGATGCGTCGAATTCTCTCATATCGTACAGATGTCATAGCATACTTAGACAATATCTGTCTCTTCAGTGATTCCTGGGAAGATCACTATTTGGGTTTATACGAATTGCTGTCTACTCTTCGCGAGTATAATTTAACTGCAAAACCTTCTAAAGCCTTTCTAGGATTTAGTGAAATTTCTTTCCTGGGTCACCGTGTTGGTCATGGTCTCTTAAAAACAGAGGACCACAATATTTCCAAAATACTAAACATTTCTGTCCCTAAGACAAAAAAAAACAAGTACGTAGTCTCATACAATTTTATGGACGATTCATTCCGAATCTATCCTCCATTATGGCACCTCTTTCTACTTTACTGAAAAAAGGATAGCCTAATCTGATCCGCTGGTCTCAAGAATGCCAATCCTCATTGGACCAGATTAAAACTTTATTTTCATCTCCACCTATCTTAAGGTTACCTACTATTGAGAAGACTTTTGTTCTTCGAGGTGACGCCTCATTCACTGGGATTGGGGCAGCACTAATGCAGGAGTATTCAGATACTCTGCATCCGGTGATGTATATCTCTAGGAAACTAAATGCGGCAGAAAGGAATTACTCGGTTTTAGGCCGTGAATTGTTGGCTATGGTTTGGTCAATTCTCAAGTTACAAAGATTCCTCCTTGGCGCGCATTTCATTGTGGAAACCGACCAAAAAGCTCTTACAGCTATTCAAAGTAAAAACTTGAAAAGCTCGAGATCCACTCGATATGCCATTGCTCTTCAACCTTTTCATTTCACGGTGCGAGCTATCCGTGGTTCGGATAATGTCATGGCGGATATACTGTCTAGATGTCCACATGACTCCACTTAACTCTTCTGTCCTAGAAATTCCTTATACACGTCTAGACTTATGACAGTTCTTGACTATAACAATATATGTTAACACATTTGTGTTCACCTGAGTGTTGTAAATTACGTGATTTCTCTCTCTGTTACCTTTTTTAGTATAACAGAGAAAGGGTTAGTTATCACAATACAAGGAACAAAAGTTCCCACAGCCACAGTTATAGTATGATTTGTATGTTTGATTAATGTATATTAGAAAATCTTACAGTTATCATATGGAATTAATTGTATTTTCTCAGCAGAATCATTTCTGGTGCGCGAAGAATCTCTCCGTGTTGTCATCCTTGATGTAGTACAAGGTCTATTCTTACCATGGCACTGGAGTGCGCTTACTTAGGATTTGTTCGCCAACAGCATTTTTTATTATTATATGGTTGATGTTAGATAACATTATATTAAATTATATATTACATGTTAGTATAATGTACCTTTTTGGTTAAAGTGATTGTATCACTGGGTTTTGATAAATTGTCCATTGATAAATGGGGAATAAGGTACTTAACGTAATATAACATGATATAAATATATATGTTGATCTCATTGCAACTTTGCCAGCACTATAGGGTACGTTGGTGGCACCTCCCTGGATATGTGTATACTTAGAGTAATACTTCTCTAATGTAGTGTGATATATTTTCACTTGACGTTTTATTCGTCAAGTTGGCCTCATATTAGCCATTATAGTTATTTGCAATACATCTTACCTGCGCATTATTTGTGCGTTACGAGCTTGTAGTATCTTGCTCTTAGATGTATTTCAAAAAAATGTTCCATTTATTTTCCCGGAGGGGGTGGTTAACTGTAACGGTCAGTTTGCTGAGTCTATGGATGTAAAAGTGCCTGATTAAAAGCTGGGAACATTATTATTAATTTTCTAGTCTAAGGGCATTAATCCAAGTTTTTGTTGGGATGATTGTTGACAGGGTAGTGATCTCACTTGTCTGTTATGTCTGTGGTTTGATTTGAAAACCGATGTCAGTTTTGCCTGATATGGTTTCAGACCGTCTACTTTGAGCTGTGCTCAAAAGGTCTTGCGTCTCAGTGCGCATGCGTGGCTTCTGGCGGGATTTTGAAGAGGCCATTACTGTCAGAGTATCGGGCTGTGATTATGAGAGTCAAGATGTCTCTTGATAAGTCCTCTGTGGTTCGACAAGATGTCGTGTATTATTTCATGTGTATTCTTAGCGCCTTGGAGGCGATGTGAGTGTGGTTATATTTATTCTGAAGGGACAGAAGGTAATTGACTCTTTGAACTGTTTCCCTTATTTAATAGAATCTTCATGACTCGTATTATCGACAGCTTACGATTTTTCCCTGAGCGGGAAAACGAACCACCTACGTATCCTTGAAAGGAAGCTCACTATGTATTCTGATATTATGCACTAAGCTGGTGCATACCCGAAGTACTTATATATTGTTTGTATCCTGCATGCCGGCGATACTAAGTATACAAGGTGGGATTCCCCTTGTTTGATGAAGAATCACCCGGAGGCCATTTTGAACTGTAAGTCCGCCATTTTGCACGGCCTGTTGGAGACATCTAATATCTGACTTACTAATGTCAGAGTAGAGTTTGTTTAAACTCACATATGGGATATATCTTCTCTGAAGCTGTTGAGTGAGAGAATTGTACGAGATCAGCTTAACTAGATACATGCATAGCTGGATGATGAACTTTATTAATACATCATGACCATGAACTGTTCTATGACTGTTTATATTCATGTCGGCATACCTGTCGCTTGTGGCGTAATAAAGTCCCGTAAACGTCAGAGATGTTCCCGAACTCTATGAATTCATACCTATATAACTATAGAGTGTGATGTCATGTTCCTGCCTACTTCCTACTTCCACGAACTTTTCAACACGCATTCGCAAACCATTGAGATTTACTCAATCTACATACTCCATACTACACCTCAAGACAATCTACACGAATGCCAGTATTGTAGCGGCCAACCAGGGCCTATATACACTCATATCAGCCCGCATTGAGCGGAATCATATGAATACTGACTCTGGACATTCATCAAAATTCTACACTTAATATTTATAGTGGCCAAGCTGTACCTATGCTATTTGTGTCACGGGCACCCGCCACGCTTCAACGCATACAGTGACATTCAAGACTGTTTACATTGTCGAGCCTTACACACTTAAGAGACAGCTCGTTACACTACTACTGGCCTCCAAATACACCTTAACATTTATACCGCCCAAGTATAGCCTTTAACATTTATGGTGGCGATAAATGTCACCTTAACACCAACATTTACTACACACAACAGTAAATATCAACATACATCAATTCATTTAGTGTCTGGCAGGTCAAACATCTCTTGGTAGTAAGAAGAAATTCTTGTAAATGACGAAAAGTACGTCAATGAAATCGTTGTACATCCTTAACGTTGTCTTTATCAGTAACAACTGTTTCTATGACTTTGTACTAGCAGTTTACCATCTCTTCTTGACTGTACAAATGACTAGAAGATGACGGTAGACTTACCTGCGCTAGGGGCATATCCAGAGAGTATCAGAGAATCTCTAAGACGGTCAGACATAGTGCAGCATTCTTCATCATCGCATTAGGTTATAATGATTAAACTGACCGTGCTAATTGAATCCAGATTGGACGAGCAACATTCGTTCAAATTGGACAAATATAATGATCTGGCCTCGTGTCGTAATTTTTAAAGATAGGTCTGATTACATTTATGGTAATGTCTGAGCAGAGTTGATAGTGGCAACTATGTGAGAATAAAGGTGTAAGAAATAGTTTTTTCACAAGGTGATAGTATAAGAGGAAGGTCAGTCTCTGGAGTGAGTAGTTTCTCTCATCCAGCCTATTTATACGACTATATTTGTAATCAGACGAACTTTCTCTCCTAATATCAAATAAAAGTTTCACTGCACCCACATACACACAATGATTGTATTACAAAAGGTACACTTAACAGATACTTCTTGTTACGGTAGTTTAATTGGCATTGTCTGCTAGAGGTTAGCAGCATGCGATTTTAGGGGTTACAACATTTAATGTAATGTAAAAATATTATTAGCCTATTGAACGCTGTGACGTTTCAGCGTTGATAGTCACGCACCGTGACCAAGAGACGGGACCCTTTCTTGAATGACCGTCGAACTGAGAAGACGTGTCCTTGTATTCTTATAGTGTCGGGCATGGAGTGCCACACAGTTATATTGTATTTTATTATGGACATGGGTCAGTCCACTGTTATGATGAAGAAAGATGAATGTTACAGGTTAGTAATTGACTAAACCTAGTCGAGATGAATTAACAGTCCGTTTTAGTTATATTAGTGCCAGACGCATAATCTCACTGTCGGTCGTTGGGATCACCAATCACGCGTGCATATAGTTATGTCGTTCTGCCTACAGTAATTCAGATTTACGGGACAAAGGACTGATATGCAAGATAGCTGATTCAATATAGGATTCTAAATTATATATGTGATGTATTCATGATCAACATATGATGTCTGAAAATGTGTAATAAATTGTTTGGACTCAAAAGGGACTTATCACATTCATTGAGGTTGACTAGTTCTGACAGTTGTGATAGTCACAAGATTATACACCCATCTTCGCGTAATACACCATCAAGCACGATACAGAAATAAAATGAATGAATTGATGCACTGGCCAATGGAAGTGGAAGCTTCCTTCGTTCAATGAAAATCTTCAACGGTCACACATTTAAACAGAGGAGGTATTTGCAACAGTGGTGACATTATATATATATAAGAAGAGAAGAAACATAACCCCCCTCCTCGCAACAGTGGTTGGCCATTGTTTGGGGACGAAAGAACACACAAAAAAATTTTTTTTTATTGAACTCCGAAGGAATTGTTTACTTTCAATGAACAATCACGTGATATGCTAAAACGTGACCTATGATGCAGATGCATAGTTACACAAAGCTGACGTCATACTATTGTGCGTACATGCTAACAGATGAAACGACAACCTTCAACGTGAACATAGTTTGATGAATTTGATCAAGAAATGGACAATCTTTAGATACCAACGAGGAGCAGACAATGTTAAGACATTTGTTTTAATCCGTTGATGAACTTGGCATCGCCAGAGCATTTAAAAGATAAGTTTAATTGTGACTATTGTCTGTCATAAACCACACACAGTACTAAGTCCATTTCGTCTGTACGGGCATGTCTATTCTATGTTTCATATATATATGTTATCTCTGTTTTCACCGTTTGTGTTGTTTCTAATTCGTGGGAAAGGTTGGGCGGCGAATTGAAATCAATTCTATGGCTCTCTGGATGCCACGAACTGATTTTAATTGTTCTTAAGGCCGTTAGTTAATTGCATTTAACGAAGAACCCATCGACGACTTTCCGGTGATTTTGTCCGTTCGAATTTGCAATTAATTGACCGTACATGTTAGGTGTCTAGTCTAGTAATAACTGGGGTATTCTAGTGTATTTAGTTCTAATTTTTATTCATTTCTGTAGTTATGTTTGTAATCTATCGTGTTTTTCTGATCTGACTATCATTTCGTTTATAGATTTGTATAACCGTTAATGAGTCCATGTATACGTCACTAATTTTTGTGTACGCAGGTTAATTTTCTATTCAGTTCACTCTTTGATCTCTCACTTCCGGTTTATTCTACTTAGTTATAAATGCATTTTTATTGTGAAAATGTCTTTGTCGTATTGTAATACTGTTCTGTAATCCTTGGTTAACAAATTGTGTTGTTTGTCTTCATCTCATCCATTTATAATTTAATATTAATACTATAATTTATTCATTAATAAGAGTGTAGATGAATATGATTACATTTTTATGAATTTTAAGGAGGAATTAGGGACTTTGCACCAATTTGCAGTGGTGGTCCAAGAAATGGGCAATGCACTTTATAGCTCATGATTATGGCATAATATACAATGATTAATTATTATAAATTTATAACATATTAAGACATATTAAATGTTAATTAGTACACTTTCTCAGTACTACAGTGTGAACTTAGTAACTATTAAAGATTAAATAACCTAATTATTTAGGGATAATACCCATAATTATTGAATACTAATATTAAGTGCATGATATAATTTCAGCATCTTAGATAAATAAATATCATAACTATTTATGTTAGATATTAGTGGGTACATATAATATTTTTACAAAATATTATAGATTTGTGGAACTTATAAAGAACAGTACAAGAATATTGCAATTTCTTGTATTGATTATTCATTCGTTGAGTAATTACAAATATCTACATAGATTCTATTGGTGATTACTAGACATTAGTGATTGAATACTTAAATAAATTAACGTCAAGAATGCTTACCTTGGATCATTTCATTAAAATTGGAAAAGATTGTAATAAAAAGGGAGATGCACTCCTGGAATTTGCGGAACAACAACTTGCAAAATATAAGGCAGAGATGGAAGAACTTGAAAGAAAAGAGGCGGAAAAGAAAGAAGAATTAAGACAAGAAGAAGAAAGAAAGGTGGCAAGAGATGAAATCCTACGGATTGAAGAAGAGAATAAATTGAAACGACAGGAAATCGTACTGCAGCAAGAAATGGAATTGCAACGGCTTAAATTGGAAACAGCAAAACTTCAGTCGCAAGGTGCTGCAGCAAGCCAAAATGATAATGCTCAATCTGGATCTTATTCCAACCGACTTAAGGGCAATTATTACTTTAAGCTACCGCCGTTCAAGTTACACGTTGACGATTTGTCATCATGGCTATCGCGCTTTGAGGATATATGCAAGGTCAATAACCTTGACAAAACTGCATGGGCACTTAAACTCAAGGAATTTCTGGATGGCGAACCTGCAAGTGCAGCACAAAATATTGATCCGACATTAGCCACAGACTATGAGGCCATTAAGACTTTGTTATTGCGTCGGTTCCACTTGAACGAAGAGGCATGTAGATTACGTTTCAAAAGTTTGTTGCCAGATAATAATAAAGACTTTACAGGTTTTATTGCTAACATACGCAATACTTTTAACAGATAGGTTGAACTGGCAGGTGTCAACAAATCTTACGAGAAGTTAGTTGATTTGTTATTAAGGGATAAAGTGTTATCTTCTGTCAGCCCACCGTTCTTTGCCTATCTGCAAGAACGTAAACCAGATACTATTGATGAGTTGGAAAAAATTTCATTAAATTACTGGACTGCGCATTCGAATGCGAACATTTCTAGCTCGTTGATAAGAGAACCTCTTCCTGTAGCTTCCAATATGGCATATCACAGTAATAACAAACCAAGAACACACAGTGTAGACATAAGTAGGTTCAAAGGAAACTATGACATTAATTTTCATAAGGGACGTAATAGTTTTAACAATGACTTTAATAGAGGAAGACCACAAAATAGAAATTATTCACCTAAGTCCAGATACAACAATAATCCACGTAACTCAAGTTATAATCGGTCATATAACTATAATAATGGTAACAATTGGAACAACAACAATAATTATAGCTCGAGACATCGAGATAACAGTTACAATAGGGGACAACGGGATAATTCAACTGATTATTCTCGTCATCGTTCTCATTCTCGTAGATCGACAAATTATAATCATAATACAGGTGCAGCCGTTACTAATGCTACCACCCCTGGGGTTCAGAGTTCACCTACTAATAACAGAATACAGTCTTCGTCTACATGTTATGCAATGAATTATAATGTGGCAAATAGTTGCCCAGAATGTAATCTTATATTTCAGAAGGCAAAAGAGACGGTTCTGAACTGCGGACACATTCTCCCAGAAGTCAGTCTGGCAGTCAATGACGGAACAGGCTCGCTGATCTTCAACAGAGGAAAAGTTAATGGATCCATCGTCTCAGTTTTAAGAGATTCTGGATCGACAACGATCGGAATCCGTCAGTCACTTGTTCATCCTAATTGTGCAACTGGAGAACATGTCAGGTGCATGACTTTTGGAGGAACAATAGAATGTTATCCAACTGCTATTATACATATTAATACACCTTTTTTCACAGGCAACGTTAACTCTTTAAGTCCCAATCGACTTTATATATCCTCAGGGGTTAGACGCGCTTGGCCCAATCAACTTTATAAAGCGTTTAGTATATGTGCCTCTGTTTGAGACTATTTCTAATTATAACTACACACAAACCACCCAAAACGTCATTTCCGACTGCAAGTACATTCTTTTAAATACCGCATGTGTTTAAGAGTGAACGGGTTTTTGTTTTCAGATATTTATTTAAAAATGCACCGGGGTGGCCATTTTTGCTTGGGCCAAACCAACTTTTGTGCTTGGGACTGAAAGAGTTAAAGCATGCATGTTAAGGAACCCAATTGCCGACCTTATGGTGGGATGCATACATGGAAGTAAGGATTGCACACCAGAAGAGATTATTGAATGGGAAAAAAATAATCTATGCATCGGAAATGCAGTAATAACCAGAGCACAGACGAAACAATTAGAGACTATGGACACTGGAAAAAGGGAAACAGACAAACATGAAAATATTGAGGTTCATTCTTCGATTGACCGAGCATCCTTTGCTGCAAAACAGAAGGAAGACAGATCATTAAAAAAATTTTTTGCACTGGTCAACAAAGTTGACAATCTTGCTATGAACTATAATAATAATCACTGGTTTATTATTAAAAATGACATATTATTAAGATGTTTTATGGATAATCTCAAGTAAGACAACAGGTCATGGTACCTTTTGCTTTTAGACGGTACATACTTCAACACGCACATGATTCTAAGTGCGCAGGTCACATGGGATATACTCGGACACGTTCTCGAGTATTATCTTCTTTTTTTTTGGCCGGGAGTATCACGAGATATTTCACAGTACGTACGCTCCTGTACGATATGCCAGGAAGGGAAAGCACGAGGAGCCTTTCACACGGCGCCTATTCAGGCTTGTGACATATCTGTGAGACCCTTTGACAAGATGGCCATTGATATTATTGGCCCACTTTTACCATCAGCCAGAGGACATAGATTTGTTCTCACTTGCATCGATTTATGCACACGATGGCCAGAAGCCATCCCATTGAAAACCACCACCACCACAGATGTAGCTGATGCACTACACCTTATCTTTTATAGAGTAGGTTTTCCTAGGAAGCTTTTATTAGATCATGGATCGCAATTTATATCTGAGACTATGACAGAAGTAATGAAGACTTGGAATATAGATAGAAATCTCAGCAGCATTTATCACCCAATGAGTAATGGTGCAGTAGAAAGACTTTACCGCACACTCAAACAAATGTTACATAAAGTTACAGTTAACCATCAACAGGACTGGGACAGAGTACTCCCAGCCGTGTTATTCGCTTATCGAGAGGTGCCACATGAACAAACTGGCTTCTCTCTATTTCAATTAGTCTTTGGCGCTCCACCAAGAGGTCCTATGGGACTAATAAAAGACTTATTGATTGACTCCGAGATGACTCAGGATACCCAGTCATCCTATGAGTGTGTAATTAATCTCCGGAATAACATTATTGATGCCTGCAAAACGGCAACAGCTTCATCTGAGGCTGCTAAAGCGAAAGTTAGAAATTTCCAAAACAGTAGTAGACGATTACGTCAATTATTTTCCAGGAGATCAAGCTTATGTGTTATTGCCACATAACGATAATAAACTACTCATCTCGTGGAATGGTCCATACCAGGTTATCAATAAGATTTCTGATGTTGATTATGTCCTGGACATTAAGGGACATCACAAAATATTTCACATAAATATGCTCAAACAATTTCATACTCGTCCTGAACATCTACAAGCTATTTTTCATGAACTAGATGACACTTTCGTACCTACATGTCACTATTCTAATTTGTCTGTTATCCAGGAAGAAGAATCTTCTTTTCCTGAGGTACAGTTGGCATTACCTGTACCTGTAGTACAACCTACTGAATCTTGGCGGGACGTAACCATCTCTTCGTCGGTTACACCAGATTGCTGAACTGCTACAATCTTATCCAGATGTGTTGACCGACGTTCCAGGTAGCACATCAGTCATTAGTCATGACATCACTCTTAACGATGATACTCCAATTCGGGTACATCCATATTCTGTTCCTCTACACTTTCTTACTAAAACTACTAAGGAACTTGAACAGATGTTATCTTTAGGAATTATTGAAACTAGTCATTCCCCATTTTCTTCTCCATTAGTTATTGTCCGAAAGAAGGACAATAACATTAGACTATGCGTCGACTATAGAAAATTAAATGCACAAACTATAGTTGATAGCGAACCACATCCACTTCTCGACGACTTACTGCCACGTCTATCTACCGCAACTATATTCACTAAGATAGACTTAACTAAAGGTTATTGGCAGATACCACTAACCGAAAAAGCTAAAAATACTACACAGCGTTTTCCACTCCGCAAGGTCTATACCAGTGGAATGTTATGCCTTTTGGGCTTGTTAACGCTCCAGCTACCTTTGTTCGCATGATGCGACACATTTTTTCAGGTAGACCAGACATCATTACATACATAGACGACATATGCTTATTTAGTTCATCATTTGAGAAACATTTTTCGGGTCTTAAATACGTTTTGGACACATTAAGAATGAATAATTTAACTGCTAAACCCACAAAATTACAAGTAGCGTTTCATGAAATAACTTTTTTTGGGACACATCATTGGAGCAGGATATATCCAAAAACTACCTAGTACGGTTTCTAAAATTTTAAACGTTTCCGTTCCTCAAACGAAGAAACAGGTTAGAAGCTTGTTAGGTCTAGTCCAATATTACAGCAGATTCGTACCTAACTTGTCATCTATCACGGCTGTTTTATCATCTTTATTAAAAAAGGACATGCCAGTGAAGGTGACATGGACTGGTGAGTGTAATAAAGTATTCCTTAATATTATTGATATTTTTTCAAACCCACCAATTTTGAGACTACCTGATGCTTCCAAAAAGTTTATTCTCCGGACAGATGCGAGTAATTACGGAATTGGCGCATGTTTGCTCCAATATCATGACGACATCCTCCATCCATCCTTGTATGTCTCACGGAAACTGAAACCGCCAGAGGTGAAATACTCCACTGTCGACTGCGAATTATTAGCAGTGGTATGGTCGATAACAAAATTGGAGAAATTTCTGCTGGGAGCCTTATTCGTGTTCCAGACAGATCAGAAAGCCGTAGCATCACTACGACGGGCGAATCATAAATATCCAAAGCTCACCAGATTCGCTATTCTCCTTCAGCCTTTTGATTTCTCCATCCAGTACATTACAGGATCATAGAACGTCTTGGCAGATACTCTCTCTAGAAACCCTTCTGATGTCGAGTTATGAACAATAATAACGTCGCAGAAACTTACCCAAAAGACATAGCACTATCGTTGCTTTTCGACATAGAAAGGAACCATTGCCTACAATACACGTATCTGCTCACTAAAGACATGTTATATACGAAATAAACGAAATCAAGTGACACTATGGTCGTATTTACGCCAGGACTTTGCTTGGTGTCCATTCATGATAAAACTATTTGAAACAATTTCGTTAATCAAGTAATAATAATGGAAATACTATCGAACTAATTCAGTATGTGACATGAACTATTGTCAAGAACGTCGATACTTATGAATTGGAACACTTAAACATTTTTTCGAATCGGAATTCACAAGGATCAAGCCTACGGATGGATCTTCATATCCAACGTTCTGTTATTAGTAGGTGAACTCTGAACCCCAGGGGTTGTAGCATTAGTAACGGCTACCCCCGTATTATGATTATAATTTGTCGATCTACGAGAATGAGAACGATGACGAGAATAACCATTTGAATTATCCCGTTGTCCCCTATTGTAAATGTTATCTCGATGTCTCGAGCTATAATTATTGTTGTTGTTCCAATTGTTGCCATTATTATAGTTATATGACCGATTATAACTTGAGTTACGTGGATTATTGTTGTATCTGGACTAAGGTGAATAATTTCTATTTTGTGGTCTTCCTCTATTAAAGTCATTGTTAAAACTATTACGTCCCTTATGAAAATTAATGTCATAGTTTCCTTTGAACCTACTTCTGTCTACACTGTGTGTTCTTGGTATGTTATTACTGTGATATGCCATATTGGAGGCTACAGGAAGAGGTTCTCTTATCAACGAGCTAGAAATGTTCGCATTAGAATGCGCAGTGCAGTAATTTAATGAACTTTTTTCCAAATCATCAATAGTATCTGGTTTACGTTCTTGCAGATAGGCAAAGAACGGTGGGCTGACAGAAGATAACACTTTATCCCTTAATAACAAATCAACTAACTTGTCGTAAGATTTGTTGACACCTGCCAGTTCAACCCATCTGTTAAAAGTATTGCGTATGTTAGCAATAAAACCTGTAAAGTCTTTATTATTATCTGGCAACAAACTTTTGAAACGTAATCTACATGCCTCTTCGTTCAAGTGGAACCGACGCAATAACAAAGTCTTAATGGCCTCATAGTCTGTGGCTAATGTCGGATCAATATTTTGTGCTGCACTTGCAGGTTCGCCATCCAGAAATTCCTTGAGTTTAAGTGCCCATGCAGTTTTGTCAAGGTTATTGACCTTGCATATATCCTCAAAGCGCGATAGCCATGATGACAAATCGTCAACGTGTAACTTGAACGGCGGTAGCTTAAAGTAATAATTGCCCTTAAGTCGGTTGGATGAAGATCCAGATTGAGCATTATCATTTTGGCTTGCTGCAGCACCTTGCGACTGAAGTTTTGCTGTTTCCAATTTAAGCCGTTGCAATTCCATTTCTTGCTGCAGTACGATTTCCTGTCGTTTCAATTTATTCTCTTCTTCAATCCGTAGGATTTCATCTCTTGCCACCTTTCTTTCTTCTTCTTGTCTTAATTCTTCTTTCTTTTCCGCCTCTTTTCTTTCAAGTTCTTCCATCTCTGCCTTAGCAATAGCTTTCATGTCCGCCTCTTCTGCCTTATGTTTCGCAAGTTGTTGTTCCGCAAATTCCAGGAGTGCATCTCCCTTTTTATTACAATCTTTTCCAATTTTAATGAAATGATCCAAGGTAAGCATTCTTGACGTTAATTTATTTAAGTATTCAATCACTAATGTCTAGTAATCACCAATAGAATCTATGTAGATATTTGTCAGACAAACAGCGCAAACAGGCAACATTAGACAAATGTATGACGGTATAAAGAAAGAACTTGGCCCCCATAAAAGTAAGATGGCACCGCTAAAAACCATCAGCGGAGAGAAGCTAACCGATAAGGGTAAGCAGATGGAGAGGTGGGTCGAGCACTACTCTGAGCTTTACGCTAGAGACAATACCGTTATGCCTGCAGCCCTTGATGCTGTCAATAGTCTGCCAACTATGGAGGAGCTGGATGCCGAACCAACATTAGAGGAACTCAGTAAGGCCATTGATAGCTTGGCCTCTGGCAAAGCACCAGGCAGTGATGGGATTCCTCCTGATTTAATCAAATGCTGTAAGAGCACGCTATTACATCCCCTGCATAGGATGCTGTGCCAGTGCTGGGAAAAGACAACTATTCCTCAAGACATGCGAGATGCCAAGATTGTAACACTGTATAAAAATAAAGGAGACAGAAGTGATTGCAATAACTACAGAGGCATCTCTCTTCTTAGTATTGTTGGTAAGGTTTTTGCCAAAGTCATCTTAATGCGACTACACAAGTTAGCTGAGCGCATATATCCAGAGGCACAGTGTGGATTCCGAGCTGGCAGATCAACAACAGACATGATATTCTCTCTCCGCCAGCTTCAGGAAAAATCAAGAGAGCAGAAAAGACCATTATATATCGCCTTTATAGACCTCACAAAAGCATTCGACCTGGTTAGTAGGGATGGACTCTTTAAAATCCTCCTGAAAATAGGCTGCCCTTCTAAAATGCTGGAAATGATAAAGTCATTCCATGACGACATGAAGGGAACAGTCCAATATGCTGGAAGCACGTCACAGCCCTTTGATATACGAAGTGGCGTTAAACAAGGCTGTGTTCTGGCTCCGACCCTCTTCGGAATCTTCTTTGCCTTACTCTTGAAACATGCATTCATAGATGCAACTGAAGGAATATGCCTTCACACTAGGTCAGATGGCCGTCTGTTTAATCTTTCAAGGCTGAAGGCAAAAACAAAAATCAGAAGGGTCACTATAAGAGACTTGTTGTTCGCTGATGATGCTGCAGTCGTCACTCAAAGCCAACAGGAGCTTCAGAGCTTGATGAATCGCTTCACTAAAGCATGCAAGGACTTTGGCCTCACAATAAGTCTAAAGAAAACGAATGTGCTGAGTCAGGATGTGGGTGCTGCACCAGTTATCACTATCGATAACTATGAATTGGCAGTGGTGCACCACTTCACATACCTAGGGTCTACCATCAATGACAAACTCTCACTGGATACAGAAATCGACAGCCGCATTGGCAAAGCTGCAGCTACCTTTGCCCGCCTCACATCGCGTGTTTGGGGAAACTCTAAACTCACAATGAAGACCAAAGCTGCGGTATATAATGCCTGCGTCACCAGCACACTCCTATATGGCAGCGAGACCTGGACGACCTATGCTAAGCAAGAAAGAAGGCTCAATACCTTCCATTTGCGGTGTCTACGCCGCATCCTCGGCATCTCGTGGAAAGATAAAGTGACAAATGTCGAGGTGTTGTCACGTGCTGGCCTTCAAAGTATGTATACGCTGCTTAGACAGCGCAGACTTCGCTGGCTTGGCCATGTTCGCCGCATGGAAGATGGTCGCATCCCAAAAGATATCTTCTACGGACAATTAGCAGATGGCAAGAGAACAGTTGGGCGACCACAGCTGAGGTTCAAAGATGTGTGCAAGAGAGATATGAGGGCACTGAACATGGATCCAGCAACATGGGAGGATGAAGCTGCCGATCGCACTAAGTGGCGATGCTATTTACGGCACCACCTCAGATTGGGCGAAGAGAGGCTCACACAACAAGCAGAGGTGAGGAGAAAACGTCGAAAGGAGCACCAGGAAAATAAGCAGCTGAGGGCTGCCACCTCAGGGGCGCATTCCCATAGTCAGTTATGACTGAAGGGGCTATTATTATTATTATTATATTATTTGTAATTACTCAACGTATGAATAATCAATATACGAAATTGCAATATTCCTGTACTGTTATTTGTAAGTTCAACAAATCTATAATATTTTGTAAAAATATTATATGTACCCACTACTATCTATCATAAATAGTTATGATATTTATTTATCTAAGATACTGAAATTATATCATGCACTTAATATTAGTATTCAATAATTATGGGTATTATCCCTAAATAATTAGGTTATTTAATCTTTAATAGTTACTAAGTTCACACTGTAGTACTGAGAAAGTGTACTAATTAACATTTAATATGTCTTAATATGTTATAAATTTATAATAATTAATCATTATATATTATGCCATAATCATGAGCTATAAAGTGCATTGCCCATTTCTTGGACCACCACTGCAAATTGGTGCAAAGTCCCTAATTCCTCCTTAAAATTCATAAAAATTTAATCATATTCATCTACACTCTTATTAATGAATAAATTATAGTATTAATATTAAATTATAAATGGATGAGATGAAGACAAACAACACAATTTGTTAACCAAGGATTACAGAACAGTATTACAATACGACAAAGACATTTTCACAATAAAAATGCATTTATAACTATGTAGAATAAACCGGAAGTGAGAGATCAAAGAGTGAACTGAATAGAAAATTAACCTGCGTACACAAAAATTAGTGACGTATACATGGACTCATTAACGGTTATACAAATCTATAAACGAAATGATAGTCAGATCAGAAAAACACGATAGATTACAAACATAACTACAGAAATGAATAAAAATTAGAACTAAATACACTAGAATACCCCAGTTATTACTAGACTATACACCTAACATGTACGGTCAATTAATTGCAAATTCGAACGGACAAAATCACCGGAAAGTCGTCGATGGGTTCTTCGTTAAATGCAATTAACTAACGGCCTTAAGAACAATTAAAATCAGTTCGTGGCATCCAGAGAGCCATAGAATTGATTTCAATTCGCCGCCCAACCTTTCCCACGAATTAGGAACAATACAAACGGTGAAAACAGAGATAACATATATATATGAAACATAGAATAGACATGCCCGTACAGACGAAATGGACTTAGTACTGTGTGTGGTTTATGACAATAGTCACAATTAAACTTATCTTTTAAATGCTCCGGCGATGCCAAGTTCATCAACGGATTAAAACAAATGTCTTAACATTGTCTGCTCCTCGTTGGTATATAAAGATTGTCCATTTCTTGATCAACTTCATCAAACTATGTTCACGTTGAAGGTTGTCGTTTGATCTGTTGGCATGTACGCACAATAGTATGACGTCAGCTTTGTGTAACTATGCATCTGCATCATAGGTCACGTTTTAGCATATCACGTGATTGTTCATTGAAAGTAAACAATTCCTTCGGAGTTCAATGAAAAAAAAATTTTCCGTTTTTTTTTGTGTTCTTTCGTCCCCAAACAATGGCCAACCACTGTTGCGAGGAGGGGGTTGTTGTGTTTCTTCTTCTTATATATATATAATGTCACCACTGTTGCAAAATTTCCTCTGTTTAAATGTGTGACCGTTGAAGATTTTCATTGAACGAAGGAAGCTTCCACTTCCATTGGCCAGTGCATCAATTCATTCATTTTATTTCTGTATCGTGCTTAATGGTGTATTACGCGAAGATGGGTGTATAATCTTGTGACTATCACAACTGTTGGAACTAGTCAATCTCAATGAATGTGATAAGTCCCTTTTGAGTCCAAACAATTTATTACACATTTCAGACATCATACGTTGATCATGAATACGTCACATACATACTTTAGAATCCTATATTGAATTAGCTGTCTTTGCATATCAGTCCTTTGTCCCGTAAATCTGAATTACTGTAGGCAGAACGACATAACTATATGCACGCGTGGTTGGTGATCCCAACGACCGACAGTGAGATTATGCGTCTGGCACTAATATAACTAAAACGGACTGTTAATTCATCTCGACTAGGTTTAGTCAATTACTAACCTGTAACATTCATCTTTCTTCATCATAACAGTGGACTGACCCATGTCCATAATAAAAAAAAAATAACTGTGTGGCACTCCATGTCCGATACTATAAGACTACAAGGACACGTCTTCTCAGTTCGACGGTCATTCAAGAAAGGGTCCCGTCTCTTGTACACGGTGCGTGACTACCAACGCTGAAACGTCACACACTCAGTATAACTAATTAGTTTAATTTTAACTCTTTAGATTAGTCTGACGTGACATTTCATTGCGACATATTTTAAGTTAATTAATTAATTAGATATCAACATTAGACATTCTCTTTTAGTTCATATACAATGTATGTATAACATTTATGTATAAGATGATCATTAATATATTAGATGACTGTTAGTTAGTCGACATGACCACGACACTATTCTAGACAGAACATCGTAGGCCATATGCCGCATTTTTGTTAAATTTTTGATATTATTCATTTAGATAGGTTTTTGAAAAAAAAATCTATCGAATAGATTTTTTTCCCCCGGTGGACAGGGAATTGTTACGGTAGTTTAATTGGCATTGTCTGCTAGAGGTTAGCAGCATGCGATTTTAGGGGTTACAACGTTTAATGTAATGTAAAAATATTATTAACCTATTGAACGCTGGGACGTTTCAGCGTTGGTAGTCACGCACCGTGACCAAGAGACGGGACCCTTTCTTGAATGACCGTCGAACTGAGAAGACGTGTCCTTGTATTCTTATAGTGTCGGGCATGGAGTGCCACACAGTTATATTGTATTTTATTATGGACATGGGTCAGTCCACTGTTATGATGAAGAAAGATGAATGTTACAGGTTAGTAATTGACTAAACGTAGTCGAGATGAATTAACAGTCCGTTTTAGTTATATTAGTGCCAGACGCATAATCTCACTGTCGGTCGTTGGGATCACCAATCACGCGTGCATATAGTCATGTCGTTCTGCCTACAGTAATTCAGATTTACGGGACAAAGGACTGATATGCAAGATAGCTGATTCAATATAGGATTCTAAATTATATATGTGATGTATTCATGATCAACATATAATGTCTGAAAATGTGTAATAAATTGTTTGGACTCAAAAGGGACTTATAACATTCATTGAGGTTGACTAGTTCTGACAGTTGTGATAGTCACAAGATTATACACCCATCTTCGCGTAATACACCATCAAGCACGATACAGAAATAAATTGAATGAATTGATGCACTGGCCAATGGAAGTGGAAGCTTCCTTCGTTCAATGAAAATCTTCAACGGTCACACATTTAAACAGAGGAGGTTTTTGCAACAGTGGTGACATTATATATATATATATATATATAAGAAGAGAAGAAACAACAATCCCCTCCTCGCAACACTTCTCTAATTTGGTTACTGCCCAGACCACAGCGAGAAGTTCCTTTTCCAACACCGAATAATTCATTTCCGCCTTGTTTAACTTTCTCGAAATGTACGTGATCGGATGCAGATGTCCATCAAATTGTTGAAGCAACACAGCACCAACGCCCTTGGACGAAGCGTGTGTTCAAAGAGTATACAGATTGTTAAGCCTGGGTAGTTTTAAAATCGGTGGGGATGGAAACAAATCTTTAATTTTAAGAAAAGCAGCATTGCATTCTGGAGTCCACCTAATTACATTAGGAGCCCCTTTCCTAAGTAGAGTGGACAGATCTGATGTAATTGAAGATAAGATAGGAATAAATTTACCATAATATTGCACTAATCCTAACACACTACGGACTTGTTTTTTTGACCTTGGAATGGAAAGATTTAGAATCTTGGAAACATTCTGCTCCAAAGTTTGAAGATTCCCATGACCAATCCTATGACCTAGAAAAGTAATCTCAGAGAATCCAATATACACCTTAGACGGTCTAGCAGATAACCCAGCAGATCTGAGCGTTGATAATAGAGAGTGTAAACCGTGAAAGTGTTCTTCCCAAGTGTTGCTAAACAAACAAATATCATCTATGTACGAGATTATATCTTGTCTATGCGAGAAGAGAATTCTCATCATTCTAGTGAACGTAGCAGGTGCGTTCATCAGTCCAAAACACATAAAATTGAACTGGAACAACCCTCTGGGAGTAGCAAAAGCCGTAAAATGTTTACATCTTTCCGCCAACGGGACCTGCCAATAACCTTTTGACAGATCGAACTTACTGAAATGTACTGCATCTGCTAATTTTGGTTAAAGATCATCCAATAATGGTAACGGTTCGGCGTCAAAAATTGTGACTTGATTTAATTTTCTAAAATCAATGCAGAGCCGAATGTTATTGTCTTTTTTTTCTTACTACAACCATGAGAAAAGCAAAATTACTTTGAAAAGAACTGATTATACCTAATTGCAGCATGTCATCTATTTCTTTGTTTACTTTGTCTTGAAAGTGTAATGGTATCGGGTATGGACGCACTCTAATAGTCTTTTAATCATTTAAAATGATGTCATGTGTGATGACATTTGTTTTGCCTGGTATATCTGTAAGTACATCATGAAACGAATGTAATAATTCGGATAAATGTGTTTTGTTCTCAAGTGTAAAATTCGGACAGATTGTCACGTCCTCCCAAGTTTCGGTAGATTGAACTGGTAGACTAGGAAACGTCATTGATACAGCTGGGAAAGAAGATTCTTCTTCCTGAATAACTGATAAAGACGCCCAGCTCGTTGGATGTGAACCTACATTATCAACAGCGTGAAAGACTGCCTGAAGATGTTCAGGTCTTGAGTGAAACTCTTTCAACATGTTAATGTGAAAAATCTTTCTTTGTCCCTTAACATCAAGGACATAATCGACATCTGAAATACGTGACAGAATCGTGAATGGACCACACCAAGTTATCAGTAGTCGATTCTGTTTGCTCGGTAAAAGCACGAACGCTTCGTCTCCTGGTACAAGAAGACGAAGACGTCTTGAGTGATTCTGTAACATACGAGCTTTTTCTTTAGCTCTTTCCGATTCATCTGTTGCCAGCTGGCATGCATCCATGATTTTTTTCCAAGATTTACAACATACTCGTAAGACGATTGAGTTTCTTGCGACAAGGAAGAATTAATCAACAAGTCTTTGATCAAGGACAATGGACCTCTGGGCTGAGCACCAAATACAAGTTGAAATGGACTGAAACCTGTATGCTCATTCGGTATTTCACGATATGCAAAAAGTACCGCTGGTAAAACTCGGTCCCACTCTTTAGGAAAATCGATTGCAATCTTTCCTAACATCTGTTTTATTGATCGATTTAGACGCTCCACCATCCCGTTTGAGGCGGCGTGATATACGGAACTCAGTGATCTGTCTATATGAAACATTGCCATAACCTCCGTCATTGCACCTGACACAAACTGAGAACCTCTGTCCGACAACAGTTTTCTCGGAAATCCGATTCTAGTAAAGATATGAAACAAAGCATCAGCTACATCCTGAGTAGTAATGTTCTTGAGTGGTATGGCCTCTGGCCAACGCGTGCACAAATCTATACAAGTTAATACATATCTATGTCCTCACGATGACATTATAGGAAGTGGGCCAATAATGTCCAGGGCCATCTTGTCAAATGGACGTACCGGAATATCGGCTGCCACAATGGGAGCCAAATGACGTGCCCCTCTAGATTTCACCTCCTGACAAGTAACACATTCCCGGCCAGAAAAAAGATGCCAGAATTCTAGATCTAGTACGAGAGTATCCCATGTCCCCTGCACAACGGGAATTGTGAGCATGACTCAATATATAGGATCTCATTACCTTAGGCACCATGATCTGAGTAGTAATATGACAAGATTTACTATCTCTGAATCTTCGCACTAATATGTCATTTACGATAGTATACCATTGTTTGTGAGAAGTATGACCATTTGTATCATCACGTTGGACTAAACTAAAAAATTTGTTTAATGAAACATTACTGTTTTGTAAAGTAGAAAACAACTTCCTTGTTGATGTTACCGTGTAACACATCATCATTAACTAGTGGCACAACATTATGTTGAGACTGCTCCTGTGCTCGAGTAACCACAACATTTGCACTGTGTACGTGTTCTCGTTCCCAATCATTTATTTGCTCAAGAGTACACTCTTTAAAACCGTGAATGCGACCAAGAACTAAATCGCAAACTGGATTCGGCAACAAACATACTTTTATATGTCTCGTAAAAAATGGCGTCGCGATATGAACCACCGCAGTTTGAAATTTCTCAATTCTACCACCAAACGTAATGCACTTAACCCATGTGCATGTACAACAAGAAGGATCAACCAAACATTGTCGCACACCTACCGTCGTGCAACCTGAATCCTTTAATAAAGTTACTGGCATGCCATTAAGTAAGCCCTTGTGAAACTCTAAAGACCCGGTTCCTTCATGAGCTGACATAGCAGGTAACACCGGCAATGGGTGTCCATTCTCAGTCTGGATACCACGTCAGGCTGAAATAAATGCTTGCACTCAAAACATTCTTCCGCATTACCAAAGTCAAATGAACAGCAAGCATTTGCTTGATTAACAGCGTTGTTATTATTATTTGTGATATCATTTTCTGCTCTCTGTACCGAATTTCCACGATGAGCAGACCGAGGCGAACTATTTGAACGAAATGCACTGCCATTATCTTGATTATTGCCATACAAATTTCTTCTGTAATTCTGAGAATAACTAGATCTATTATTAATATTACCGTGTTGATTATTTAGTTGCCCATTTCCTCTCTCTCTGTCCAAAATAATCGCGATGAACATTATCAGGTCGCTTATTTCTCCATCTTCGGAACTCTGGTGATTTATTTCTATTTCCAACTTCAAAATGAGAAAAATTTCTTTGATAATTATTATTTCGATCTGAACTGGCACTTCTATAACGAAACCTATCTCTGTCACCACCATTCGATCTAAATTTTCCCTGTCTATTATTTAAAGTAGCAACACACGCTGACTGTAACGATTCATGTAGTTTAGTGTTTCTGACATTCAAGTTCGGATGAGCAACCGAAAACTGGCGCCCAAGAGTCTCAACTTCCGATAACGATTTAGAATTCCGCTCCTGTAAAAATGCCAAAAACTTATCACTTACTGAGGATAATACCTTATCCCGTAATATTAAATCGGCAAGATCTTCAAAATTCCGTTGTACCTTTTCAAGTTCGATCCAACGATTAAAAGTTAAACGAATATACGAAATGAATTGTGAGAACTCTTTTCCTGTTTCCGGCAACAACTCTTTAAAACGCCTTCTATAACCTTCAGCTGTAAGCTGATATTTTTTTAAAAGCGTAGCTCTAGCTTCCTCATAGTTTTGACTATCGCCTTCTAACGAAGCAACTGCACTTACCGCCTCTCCTGATAAAAAATTCATCAGTTTGCTACACCACTTACTTTTATCAATTTCATATTCTGTGCATACCAATTGGAATCTTGACAAGAAGAACGTAATATCGTCGACCCCTGGTTTAAACATTGGCAGATGAATTTTAATGTCACCTTTCTGCCCATCATTCTGAGTATGTGATTGACAAGTAGCATTTCCATTTTGCAACTTCTGCCCTTCAATTTCCAATAGCATCATTCTCTCTTCATATTGTCTCATTTTCTCATTCTCTTCCATCTCCAAGAGTTTAATTCTCTCTTCGTCTTGCCTCCTTTTTTCATTATCTTCCATTTCCAACCGTTTCATACGTTCCTGGTTGGCTAATTCTCTATCTTTTAATTCTAACTGACGTTTCTCTCTTTCCTGCGCCTCTTTATATTCTGTTTGAGAACTCTTGTAATTTGTCTCCTGATAAACCAAGAATTTTACCCTGTTTAATAAAGTATTCCGCCGTCGACATTTCAGAATCTGAATTAATATATTTACCTCATCAAATAAACTGTAGTACTCCAATTAGTATCCTATATTCGTCACCGTATCGATACTCATTATTGGAGATTGATCATCTTTTATTTAATAAAATATGCAGCTATAAATCAATCAACTAAGAAATTATACAAGATAATAGTACTACTGAAAACATAATGATCCATGAAGAGAATCAATTACACAGAAATATACACGTTAGCAATGACCATCACCGAACCTCAACAATTAAAGAAGAGATAATATCGTAAAGAACCACGGCGTCAACACAAATATCCACGACATTTCAGCAACCCCAAAGAAACTGGCTATAAGACTTTGCGTTTCATCGACCTGAAATTAACCTAGGAAAACACCCCAGGACACTTATGATGAAGAACAAGCATCTTACGAGTTAAAATGACAAAGAAAGGTGCTCACTAATAATAACCAGGGTACTGACACCATAATAACAATATCTACTTATCTGCGGGAATCCCAGTACTCCTCGTAAAGTATTCTATCCAACACAGGTTATGAAATTCATACAGCTGAATTCAAGGTGAGCAATTCTCCAAAACGAACAGTAATTTGCTCTGGTTGAAAGTATCTATTACCGAATGACGTCAGTCAATGTAACATCCGCAGGTACACAGCAGGACTTGAAAATGGAAATCGAAAACTGTAGCATCATTCCTCCGGTACAATTATGATACTTCTCTGGAGACTTGAATATGTACATCACACGAACGTTGACCTTCCAAGTCAAGGTTACGACTTTGACGTAACGATCGATTGATTGAGCATGCAACAAGTGTCACTGTTCCAAAATACGTAGCAATCAATTGAGCTCAAAATATCTGAATTTTATAGAACGGGAAGGTACATTATAATGGCCACCATGTTAAGGTATGTCCGGCCGTTCGTTTATTCCAGTGTATTAAAAGAGGTTGTCTGCCTTTGATATATGTATACAATCATTATTCCCATATGTGTTTATATGAATGTTAGATCATTCGTATATAACAAAGGTGTCACGCGTATGTTTTATTCGTGGGTATGCCAAAACTGCACTGTATCGTCCCTGTATTATTTAGGCAGTGTTCTCTCTCAAGGAATAATGAATTAGTAAGGTCTCAGATATGCCCTACAGCTCAAAGATAACCAGGTAGGAAGCCAATACTGGTCCGGTAACATAACAACCAAGTTTATTAAAACTCATGATCAATGAGACATGATGAGCCGTCATTAGTTAATGTCATTCTGTCTATTCGTAACCTAGTTTTATACTCCTTGACGGTGATACATTGTTGCTTCTCAGTCCCAATCCATCTATACATCTCTATGGATTGATTATATCCGTGCCCTTCTCCCGTAATTTCTGTTCAAACTCATATAACTTTATTAACATGAATTTCCCCAAAAGTCAGCACACATTAGCGACAGAGCAGGCAGGATCTTTCAGACTCCGATGTTTACGGTGTATAGACCTGCCCGTCTAAAAATGTATAAGCATCAAATTATACATTATTAATAGTACTCATCCTGTTATGCATTTCCATTCATGGCACGAATCAATATAACCCTTTTTCCACGGGTTTCAAGCAAACCAGCACACACAAGGCTGTTCACGTCTTGTTTATTTCTTGGGGTTCATTTTTGTTCTCCACGTCATTGTTTCAACACACAAAAAACTCCTACGTCATCCTTTTTTTTACTGCGTGCATGAATAATGCACCTAAGTGTACTATTCACATATCTTCAAATATTTTCACTAAACTCAACTCAGCGCTCTTTGATGAGCAACAACAAACATGTTGTAAAAAACCATACGCAACAGTTGTATCGTTGTCGATGTGAGTAAACTTGTGTTAGATAGGGTTTGATTCGTCGAAAAGTTAGTCGATTGTTGAGACGTTGATGTGAAAATTTTGTGTGGGTTGGTCTTGTCAGTGTATGACTCATGGCCGTATTGTCGTAAGGGAAAATCCGATAAAAGGGCGGGTAAACCTTATAGAGGGACAATACACCAAAAAAATTGTTATAGAGAAAAAAGGTTTAGGGTTCTTGTGCCCATGTCTTTTGCTGGTGTTTTTAGTCTGGTTGATGATGTTGTCGAGTCGTGCGGTGGTGAATATAACCCAACAAGGTTCTCCTTATTACCTCTACGGTTAAATCGACAAGGTGGTCATGTGGGACCACCCGTAAGGGAGCGAAACCCGAGGCCTGTAAACAGTAAATTAATATGAAACAAATATAAAGGTATGTTATCAGGCACTCGCAGGAAATAAAGAAGTAGAACACCAGACAACAGAAAAACAACAGACATGAGTGGCTTACCCAGGATTTGAACACTGGACCTTCCGTGCGACAACCCCGCCTAGCCATGCAAGCGAATCACACTATCCGCCCTGCCATCTACGCATCATCAAAAATGATGTTTCAATGGCAGGTCAACAGTGCGAACCACAATACATGACACCAGAAGTCCATCATGGGCAGTTCAGCATATTAATGACGCAATCACTTCTGTTGTATTTCTATCAAGCAGTATAGGCCGAATCCAACAAGACAAGGACCTTAATACTGTGTCCAGTAAATGATAGTAGACTAGAACAGTGAGAACAGGATAGTGGGTAGGTTTGGTATTGTATGATAGACCCCAAGTATTCAACAATATGACAGGGAATTTCCGTTTTTGGGTGAATATAATTAACTATTGATGTACACGGGGTAGTTGTATTTTAATTATTTTATATCACGATTAATAACGATACTCATGTCAATACCCATTTAGTGATATGTAAATTGGGACTTTTGTTCCTGTCATGTTCTGTCCGGTTTGCTGCTCCTTCCTTAATGTGTGTGTGTGCGCGTGTGTGAGCGCGTGTGTGTGTATATGTGTGTGTGTGTGCGTGCGCATGTGTCTGTTGTTTTGCTCCAAGCATGTCCCGCCCCCGGCCGGTAATCTGGTTTGCGTTAGGTTCCATTTATTTGTTCGTATTGTGCTACAAATATATGGTCTATACGAGTTATCTTTACTCTTGTTAAATACTATTCCTCTATATTTATTTTATTCCTGTCATCGATGACTTACAATTAGTATTTATGCTCTATCTATCTCCAAAGCTAAATTAACACATAACAAGTTATTAATATTTTTTTTAATATATAAACTTAAAATTATCTTTAGATACCAAGAGTTAAAAGCTAGAAATAACACGCTAGCACATGTGAATTAAATTTAAGTATGCTTGCGCGCGCGCTCACCCATGAAAAAGCGGCAATATCGAGTCGCGTGGCGGTGACATGAGTCTTCAAATTATCGGGAACACGAACGCCGCATCCGATTTCTGCCCCTTGTCAAACAAATTTCTTCCCCTTGACAAACAAATTTCTTCCTCTTGTCATAAAAAATTTCGCCCCCTTGGTAATCAAATTTCTTCCTCTTGTCAAAAAAATTTCGCCCCATGGTAATTAAATTTCTTCCCCTTGTCAAAAAATACTGCCCCTTGTCAAAAAAATTTCGTCCCCTTGGTAATCAAAGTTTGACTTCTTACAAATTTTTGAGGCCCCAGAGATCTTTTGTAGATAAGGGTTGTACCGCGAGGATATGACAATATCAAAGAAGGTGTTCGATTATAACGAACATAGTTGTCACCGCATTGATCCCCAAATAGACATTCCGCGTACCATATTTTGAGAGTCACCGTTCGTATGTCTTTCTTTATTCAGCTGATAATAGCATTCGGGTTCTTTCCCCTACCAACTAGACACCCGATTCTGGTTAACTTTAAAGTGAGATATTCTAGCAGAACCTTTAACTACAAACCTAGTCATTTAAAAGGTGTAGCTCCCACCTTTTGTGGATCCAACATAATTTATTTCGTGTCTACATTACAACCAAGTTGTTGTATATTTCAAAACCAAAGAACAACCAGCGCTCACCCTTCTACGCGAACCCAACTTAGAACACGCTTTATGTCTGGATAATCGATAAGAAACTGTCGTGTGCCGTGTTAGCACCCATGTGCGATATGTTAATTTACTATCGACCCGGTGATATCGCGGTCTTGATTACAAAGCACGTGACAAACAGGGAAGGAGTGTTGTCTTTTTGGTTTGTAACTAGGAAATAAATTTAAACAAGAAAATAGAAACATTTTACAGACCACACAAGGGTCAAAGTTGGTTTTTTATATATATATATATATATATATATATATATATATATATATATATATATATATATATATATATATTCAAGCCCCTTATATATATATGGACATATATATATATATTATATATATATATATATATATATATATATATATATATATATATATATATATATATATATATATATATATATATATATATATATAGGACATATATATATATAAGGGGCTTGACATAAGTCTTGGGCCTGACCATGAAGGAGTCACAGGAGGAAGATGAAACTCGGCACAGTTAAAGTTCATCATATTTGCACTGAATGTGTGAAGTACGCGTTTGTTTCTTCAATGGGTTTTTCCGCTACAGTGCACGGCGCAATGTACCCTATTGACCGGATCTGCTGCTCCAAAGATTTGACAAAACAATGGAAAAGAAGGAGACCAGAGCTGTGATAAAATTTCTGATGTTTCAGGGAAAAAACACTTACAGAAATACACAGGGAGATGGAACCAGTGTTTCGTGATTCTTGTTCTCGGTAAAAAACTGGTGTCAACAGTTTAAGTGCAGCTCCCCAACACCTGTCAAGCCGAGTGCGCAGAAATCTGCAGGAAATATGATTTTGACTGTTTTTTGGGACGCCAAAGGTGTTCTGTTGAAAGATTATCTGCCTCATGGCAACACAGTTAATGGATAGTCCTATGCAGATCTTCTCACCAAACTAAGAAAGGTTTTGACCAGGAAACGAGGGATAACGCGCACTCAAAATCTTCCTTTGCTTCAAGACAACGCGCCCTCTCACAAAGCACGGCTTGTGCAGCTAGCAGCCAACGATTTGAATATTGAAATTCTTCCACACACACCATATTCTCCAGATTTGGCTCCATCAGACTTTTTTCTATTCCCAAACCTTAAAACACTGCTAAAAGGAAATCATGTTGACAGCGAAGAAGAGGTTATACTGGCATATGATGACTGGTTTAGTTTGAAAAATAGGGTGTTCTACTCCCAAGGTCTTTTCAAGGTCAAGCAGAGATGGCAGAAGTGTGTCAATTCAGACGGTGGCTATATTGAAAAGGAATAAACACTATACAAAATTTCTGCTCTCTGTGACATGTCCTTCATGGTCAGGCCCAAGACTTATGTCAAGTCCCTTGTATATCACACATTACATAACTCTTACATAATCAGGAAATACATCACACTTTACAAAATAGCATACTGATATAACCGACTGATCTAGGCACATGGTTAATATTTGAAATAGATGCCCTGCTTTGAAACGTGGCAAACACCAAATAATATGACGTAAAAGTAATGACGTATTTTTTGTTTAAGATTTTGATACCGATCACCTTGCCACGGGTAGCAAGAATTCTAGCCATTGGACAGAGTCACATCCCAGTATTCAGTTTTTTTCTTCATTTATTTACTTATTTATTTATTTGGTTGAAGCAAATTCAAACTCCTCGTTAAGAGATAACCCTGGACCATAAATACGAAACAATATTAAAAAATATGTTTTTATTTTATTAATAACACGGAAGCAGAAAACTATTGATAGTAATACAAAAAGGGCAATTTTTTGATTAATGAACAGCACTAGTTAGTGCTGATGAAACGGAACGTTTACAGACATTATCATTAAGAGTGATAGAGCAGCTAAGTGCTCAATACTTTAAAATGTGCATTAAGTTGAAAATCTTTTTAATTTAAAAAAAAGAAAAGTACCAAATATTGTACCTGAAGCAAAATGTTATGACTAATGCAATTGTTTATAATAAATTAGCACAAGTTACAAAGTATGAACATCTATTCATTCTGATATTTTGTTCATAATCTAATTGTTTCCCTTGGAAAGCAAACACGCTACCTCCCCTAACTAGTCATTGATGACGGGGAGAGAATTATGTAAAATATTTATGTCGTCCGTGACAAGTGTCAATTGTTTCTTCCCTCGCTCCAGTGTTTCTATCATTTATTACTTAATCCTCAGGGCTTTGTAGTTATACAGTCCAGATGAGTTTGTAATATTTCTTTGTCGCTCTAGTGACGGACTCACCCGCTGCTTACAGTATCACGTTAAGTATTTATTTTCCTTTATTACCGATGTCCTATCCAATCTGACCAGATGTGTGATCTTTCGCTTATAATGGGCGTGTTTTTTTCTAATTGCTATTGCGTTTTGACCGCTAGTTTGTTATCTCAGTTGTATTTTATTTGTTTTTTTTTATTTGTTAGCATAGTTGTAAGCCCTGAACAGGGCTAATCGTGTAAAGGACCGTGAGCTGGTTGCCTACAGTTACAACGTCGTGTGTTTATTATATCATTGTTGCGTATCCAATCTGTGTATTTATTTATGTTTGCAAGTGTGTTACTTTTATTTCTACAGCTATTATTACAGATTCAACGGCAGCTCTGAAAAGGACAGGTCCTTAAAAGGTCATCTAGCAGAAATTTAGATGTATGTGTGTATTTGTTGGTTCAGTTTGTGTGTTCACCGCTTGTGTCCGCCGATAGTGTCATCTTTCTTAGCTCCAGCTGATTTATGACTTTGTTGATGATGATTAGTCGTAGGACCTTGTTACGCACAAATAATTACTTTTTTCCAAAGTCTTTGTATGTTCGTTTTTCGTATGTATGATCATTATTTGACTGAAATGCATGTCGTATATATTTTATGGTCAAAGGGACAGAACCCGAAATATCGATACTGCTATTCTTTATGAGTTTACCTCCTCTTGTATAGAGACACGTTCGGTCTATAATGTCTTGAACGAAGCGTGACCATATCTCCTTATTTGGTAGTATCAGTCAACTGTTGTAGATGTTTGAAACCTTTCTTAACGCTTCTGTTCATGTCCATAAAAGGCGCGACTGTGTAAGACTTTTATCTCGAATGTTCTTAGAATCGTCTTATTGTGAACAGCGACTCAGAGATTGTCGCTCTGCGCATGTCTCGACTGGGTTGTCGTTTTGTTGTTCCGCCCAGGTCGGGGAGTTGAGAAATGGACTGATTAGCGAGCGGACGCGATTGCGTCTTGTGATTCTCTGAGGGAAATACATTGTCTTTGTGAGTTAGTTAGCTAACTAGACTATTTCCCCGTATTATTCAAGCCTGCCTGGAGGCATATGTTCATGGTTGATTTTCCGAAATAAGGTAATTCCTCTTGTATCGAACTTTATGCTATCATCTAGAGGTTCGTCATTTTGTCGCCTTTTTGCTCGCCTGTGTGATTCAAAATGGAGAGGTACTTTGACTAGGATTAAGTCACCGGTATCTTTATACCTGAACTAATTATATATATATGGGTCGCTCTAGACCAACAAGACTATTGTCTGTGTTCCAGGATTCGTTATATCAGAGATCACGTCCAAGTCAGATGGTTAGACTTAGGAAGGTTATAAAGGTCGAGCTGACCTGTAATCCATGTATGCTACTCACGTGCAGACAGTAAACGGACGTATTGTATACATCTGATCTGCTAGCATCAGGAAGGAATAATTATTATTGTCTATGAACATTAAGGATCTGCAGCTGACCACGGTTGCAGAAGTTATATGTATTATTTACCAAGCTTCGCTATGATATTTGTTTTCCATACAACTATTGAGTATTGACTTCTACATGACTGTCAGTTAACATGAGTTTGAATGCTGCATTCGTTGTACCTATGCTGATAATAACATAAGTTTCATGACTGTTTTGTAGCGTGCAATAAATGGTATAAACCTAAAGCGAAGTTACCATTTCTATGACTCTACACGTCATGTTGCCTGTGGTGTACCCTGAACTGTTCTACTGCAACACACACACAGCAACAATCTAAACCAGATAAGACACCCACATCTTGCATTGTAATACCTGGTGTCGATAGAGGTGGTAATTTGACGGCATCCTAATTCCACCATTATCAATTCATGGTGGCCAATAGTTGGTTTATTCTGGTACCAACTCTCAAGGGGGTCAACAAACCCAGACATCATCAGCAGACTACAAGACAACATTGCAGTTGCTATTCATCACCTTTGATGAAATTTTTTTGAAAGACGCAGCAGTACTGACAGTTGTTGATATTTTGAAACTACCCGGCGCTGCTCGGCGGTATTGAAGTTTGTCTACAAATAGAAGGACAAGTACCGAGCGAATGGATTTCCTGATCTGTTGAGAAGAAGGACAAGTGCCGTAACAACTGTTCCGGTCTCAGAATTACTGTTGCAGATTCAGAAGGTCAAGTTCAGAAGCTGTTTCCTGTCAGAAGCTGTTTCCTGTTAGAAGCTCATTTCCCTCGTCATGGCTGTCTATGGGAGCAGATGTTAATCAACGTTGGATCTTTATCCTCAGAATGCTGACGACATCCTGTTATGAACTGTGCTGACGTTGTGGATACATAGAAGTTAAGTGGCCTGTTTTGTTTGTGAACTGTGCCCTTATGTTCTAACTGAGCCTTCTGTCTATCACATTTTCACACTATTTACATGTTTATATGTTATATGTTATTTGGATTTGTATTTATATGTTTATATTTCTGCGGGTTTTCTCGGTTGGGCGGTGTCTTTCAGTAGAAGATACCACGCCACAGAGGTTCTACTGTTAGCGTTTTCGTTAGGGACTGTGCGAATTTCCTACTGTGGAATTTGCTAGCGACAATCGTTGCTATATCTGTTTAGTTGTGACGAGTTGTGCTTTATTTTCGTTTTTTGTATATTTTTTTTTTTTTTTTGTTTCTCTCTTTCTTTCTGTTTTTTAGTTTCGATTTCGATTGTTTGTATTTGTAGGTCTCCTCTTTTCTATTATTCAGTTCTTTAAGTATATTTTTGTGTATACACTGTAGCGTCATTTGTTTGTTATTGTTTTATTGTTTACATTGACTCTGATCTTTGTTATTGTTTACATTGACTCTGATCTTTGTTTTTGTTTACATTGACTTTGATCTTTGTTGTTGTTTACATTCGACTTTGATCTTTGTTATTGTTTACATTGTTGGTGACCTTTGTTATTGTTTACATTGTCTTGTTATTGTTTGCATAGTTCTTGCATAGTTAGCTTTCACTATTGTTACATATATGCTCATGCACTATTGATCTATAGTGCACTTATCATAACTAGCTGGTGGTTTGTTGCTTATGCACTATTGTAGTGCAGTTATGATAAATAACTGATGGTTATGCACTGATTTGGGTAGTGCACTGATAATTAAGAGGTGACTTGTGATATTATTGTACAACTGATAATACAAATTGGTGTCAAGTCTTGTTTCCCACAGAGATTGGAGTAAACATAGTAATTATACAAGCACTTTATTAAGTCTTGTTGCTATTAAGATTGAAATAAGATAATTAATTATTTCAGGTTCTGTTCTCACATTTTAGACATCATGTCTACATTTGAGTACTTTATTGAGCAGGGTAAAGCCCTTGGGAAGACAGGTGATAAATTAGAAGAATTTGCGACTGTTCAATATGCCAAGGCATTGAAGTCGGAGGAAAAGAAAATGAAAGAACTAACTGAACAAAAGAGAATAGATGCTGAAAATTTAAAACTGCAGATGCAGGTAGATGAAAAGAGATTACAAATGGAAATGGAAAAAAAAAAAAGAGAAGCAGAATCTCAGGAGAAGAGACTTCAGGCTGAGGTTGAAAATAAGAGACTTGAAAAAGAAGCTGAAAATAAGAGACTTGAAAAAGAAGCTGAAAATAAGAGACTTGAAAAAGAAGCTGAAAATAAGAGACTTGAAAAAGAAACTGAAAATAAGAGACTTGAAAAAGAAGCTGAAATTAAGAGACTTGAAATAGAGGCTGAGGAAAGAAAGTTACAGGCTGAGGCTGAGGAAAGAAGGTTACAAAGAGAGTCTGATGAGAGAAAAGCAAAAATGGAACATGAAGAAAAACTCTTAGCTTTGGAGTTAGAAAAGTTGAAGTTATCTAGTAATGCTAATGATGCCAATAAGGTATCATCTGCTAATAAGTCTAATGCTGTTGATTTTAAGCTTAATTTACCAGCATTCAATGCTTCAATTGATGATATAACATTTTATCTAGATAGATTTGAAAGTGCATGTAAGGTGCATAATATAGATAAAACATTATATGTTTATCATCTATCCAAGATACTTAGAGGTGATGCTTTGACTTTGTTGGGTATGGTAGATGTGCCTGACAAGAACAACTATGAGGTTGTCAGGGCGGCATTGTTAAAGAAGTACCAACTTAACGAAGACGGATATCGTCTTAAATTTAAAAACATGTTACCAGAAACTGGAGTTGAATTCTCAGAATTCATCTCAGGCATACGTCTTACTTTTTTTACGGTGGGTTGAGCTTTCTAAGACAGAAAGTACATTTGAAGCCCTCATGGACTTACTTCTTAGAGACAAGGTTATGTCTTCTGTTAATGAAGCTTTTCTTTCTTTTCTTCATGAGCGTAAGCCTAAAAATATAAAAGAAATGGAAGAATACTGTAGCCAGTATGTTACTGCACATCCTCACATAACCATTAGCAACTCTAAGGTAAAAGAAGGTCTGCCAGTTGCTTCGGCAGCACCTTATGGCCCGAATTTTATGCATAAATTTCAGGGTAGCCAGCAAAATTTCAATAAAAAGAGTAACCGTAATTATGCCCAGAACCAGGGTAATCAATTTCAGGGAGATTCTTCTTCCCAGAACTGGAGACAACCTAATATTACACGGTATTCTATTCCCGGTAACTTTAGAAATTTTCACAAAGGTAATCGGTATAGAGGAAAATATTTTTCTCAGAGACCCCAATACCAGGATAATAGAGGTTCTCAACAGTATAGAGATGGTAATGACAGTTATGGAAACTGGAACTCAAACCAGGATAAAAATTACAGTAGGGACTTTAATGATAATTGCAGAGGCAATAATGGTCGCGGTAGATCGCAACAGAAGAGAAAAAGATATCAACAGACAAACTCTGTTCAACAAGAATCTCAGGGAGCAGATAAACAGGTTAATAATAATAAAGACCATAATGCTATCGGATGCTCATCTTTTGACTTTGGTAGGGCAAATAAATGTATCCAATGCAGTACTTTATTTGATCCGAAAACCATTAGTACTCTAAGCTGTGGTCATCCTTTGCCCGCTCTTCCTGCTAATGTTGCTCATGATGGGAGAGGTTCTCTTATATTACATAAGGGGCTTGTAAATAGTAATCCAGTCTCGGTGTTGTTTGATTCTGGATGTACTACTGTCGGGGTTAGGCAATCTCTTGTAGATCCATTCTGTGCTACAGGAAAGGTCATCAAATGTGTCACATTTGGTGGCACGTTGGAAAAATATCCTACTGCCATAATACATATTGCTACTCCTTTCTTCACGGGAGAGGTCCACGCGTGTCTACTTCCAAACCCTATTGCGGACCTTATTATTGGTCGTATTCACGGAGTTAGGGAATGTACCCCACAGCAGATTGCTGTTTGGGAAGAGCAAAACATTGAAGCTACCAATACGGTGGTCACAAGAGCACATGCTCTGGATCCACCTCAAACTTCATTAACTAATAATGATGAAGTAAATGAACAAAATAGTCACTTGACTATTACACGTGACTCATTTATCAAATTGCAAGAAGAAGATCCGTCGTTACAAAAATTCTTCATTCTAGCAAAAAAAGGTGATCCTAATCAAAATACTAATAGAAAATCTTGGATTTCTATGAAGAACGGCGTACTTGTACGTATGGTACAAGACTCGACTACATCCACTCATTCACAAATTCTTGTGCCTAAGAGCATGAGGGTGCAAATATTGCAACATGCTCATGACTCGCAATGTGCTGGACATATGGGTTTTTCCCGTACAAAGTCGAGAGTTCTTGCGGCTTTCTTTTGGCCATTTGTGAGCAAGGACATACGAATGTACTGTCGCTCTTGCAAAGTATGTCAGGAGGTCAAATCTAAAGGACCACGACATGCTGCGCCTATTCAGGCTGCTGACATTCCAATTCGCCCTTTTCAAAAAATGGCAATAGATATTATCGGTCCTTTTAGAATTAAGTCGGCTAGAGGACATCAATTTATTCTTACATGTGTCGATATGTGCACACGTTGGCCAGAGGCAATACCTCTCAAGAGCATCTCAACTGCTGATATCGCAGACGCTCTTTGGCTGATATTTTCTCGCTTGGGTTTTCCCGGAGAAATATTGTCAGACCATGGCACTCAACTGATATCAGACACTATGTCACAGGTAATGTCTATGCTACATATAAAAAGGTCTCTCAGCAGTATCTATCACCCAATGTCTAATGGGTTGGTCGAACGTTTAAATAGGACTCTAAAAACTTTACTGGGTAAAATAACTGAGGATCATCCTCAGGATTGGGACAGGGTCTTACCCGCGGCTCTCTTTGCGTATAGAGAGGTCCCCAATGAACATACGGGGTTTTCCCCTTTTGAACTTGTCTTTGGCGCGCAACCGCGCGGCCCTATGTCTTTACTTCACGATCTAATCACTGCCGATAATATTAGCGATGAGACTCAGTCTTCTTATGAGTACGTCATTGCTCTTAGGAAAAAAATCATTGAGGCATGCAGACTAGCAACTTCGTCTTCCGAATTTGCTAAAGAAAAGGCAAGGCAGTTTGCGAATAAGAATAGATGTCTACGACAACTTTGTCCAGGTGACAAAGCTCTCGTTCTACTTCCTTCAAGGGAGAACAGACTTCTAATTGCATGGAAAGGTCCATATGCAATAGTCTCCAAAATTTCTGATGTCGACTATGTTGTCGATATTGATGGAAAGCATAAAACTTTCCACATAAATATGCTCACGGAATTTCATGAAAGACCAGACTATTTGCAGCCTATTTTCCAGGCAACGGACAATTCTCAAGTACCTCATGGTCAATACTCATCGCTGTCAGTTATACAGGATGAGGAAACTACTTTTTCTGATGTCAATCTTCCTCTTTCTATGGTCCCACTTTATTCTACGGAATCTTGGAAAAACGTGACCGTTTCTCCAAATCTTTCCGCTGAGGAACATCGACAAGTTTCTTCGATGTTGCAAACATTTCAGGATGTTCTTACAGACATCCCGGGACACACACATGTCATTGAACATGACATTGTGCTAACTGATCATAATCCTATCAGAGTCAGACCCTATCCAATACCTATCCATTTCCAGTCTCAAGTCGAGAAAGAATTGGATGAAATGATACGTTTGCAAATCATTGAACCATCCACTTCAGCATACTCTTCGTCTATGGTTATTGTTCGAAAGAAGGATAATAACATTCGCATTTGCGTAGATTATCGCAAATTGAACCAAGTTACGAAGTTCGACGCTGAACCTATGCCTTCATTAGAAGAGCTACTCAATAAACTTTCTAATTCTAGATTCTTTACCAAACTAGATTTGTCTAAAGGTTATTGGCAAGTCCCGCTAACTGAACGTGCCAAACCTTTTACAGCTTTTTCTACACCTAGGGGTTTATTCCAATGGAATTTCATGCCTTTTGGTCTTATGAACGCCCCTGCTACATTCGTACGCATGATGCGGCGAATTCTCGCATATCGTACAGATGTCATAGCATATCTAGATGATATCTGTCTATTCAGTGATTCCTGGGAAGATCACTATTTGGGTTTATACGAATTACTGTCTACTCTTCGCGAGTATAACTTGACTGCAAAACCCTCTAAAGCCTTTATAGGATTTAGTGAGATTTCTTTCCTAGGTCATCGTGTTGGTCATGGTCTTTTAAAGACAGAGGACCACAATGTTTCAAAAATACTTAACATTTCGGTCCCTAAGACAAAGAAACAAGTAAGGAGTCTATTAGGTTTGATCCAATTCTACGGACGATTCATTCCGAATCTGTCCTCCATTATGGCACCGCTTTCTACTTTATTGAAGAAAGGGTCGCCTAATTTGATCCGCTGGTCAAAAGAATGTCAATCCTCATTGGACCAGGTTAAAGACCTATTTTCATCTCCACCTATTCTTAGGTTACCTACTATTGAGAAGACTTTTGTTCTTCGAAGTGACGCCTCGTCAACTGGGATTGGGGCAGCACTAATGCAGGAGTATTCTGATACTCTGCATCCGGTGATGTATATCTCTAGGAAATTAAATGCTGCAGAAAAGAATTACTCGGTTTTAGACCGTGAGTTATTGGCTATGGTATGGTCTATTCTGAAGTTACAAAGATTTCTTCTAGGCGCACATTTCATTGTGGAAACCGACCAGAAAGCGCTTACTGCTATTCAGAGCAAAAACTTGAAGAGCTCGAGGTCCACTCGTTATGCCATAGCTCTTCAACCATTTCATTTCTCGGTTCGAGCTATCCGTGGTTCGGATAATGTAATGGCGGACATTCTGTCCAGATGCCCGCACGATTCCACATGATTCTTCTGTCATATATATATTTCCTGATATACAGTCCAATGTTATAATGACATGTTAGTAGATATTTTTTTTTCCTCATTTTTTTTAGGGGGAAATTTATGACATTGTACCATGTAATTATCTAAGAAGGCTTAGTTAGTGATATACGGGCCAAAAGATCACTCGGCCACATTTAAATAAATTATTTTCAGGATTGTATTGAGAGATTTACCAGTTGTCTTTAAGATTTGTGTTATTGATATTTTCGCAGCACATCATTGAAGATGCGAGATTGTGTCCATTGTGGAACTTTGAGTATATCAAGTCCTGTACTAGATTGGGAGCGGATGATGTCCACATCTTCTTCTATTGAATGTTTTATGTCAACGAAGATCAACACATGTATTACTTATTAGTTACTGATGCATTACATAATGTAATAAAATAGTGCGGTATATTAATATATTACACCGCTATTTGCAACACATTGTATGATATCATAATAATATATTTGATTTCATATATTGGTATGAGAATAATTTGACTTTTATTATGATGTTGCCATCATTGTGGTTTGTGTTGGTGGCACCTTCCTGGGATATATACGCGTATACTTAGATAAATTTTTCTCTAAGGACCTGGGATATGATCTCAGTTTCGCTCCAAGTGTTGAGCTATTTTGTTAGGTATATCCGCGCATCATACGTGCGTTAGGAGCCTAGATTTTTTCCGGCTCCAGGATTTAAAAAAAAAAAAAATGTTTCATTTTTTTTTTCCCGGGAGGGTGCGGTAATGTTACGCACAATTAATTACTTTTTTCCAAAGTCTTTGTATGTTCGTTTTTTCGTATGTATGATCATTATTTGACTGAAATGCATGTCGTATATATTTTATGGTCAAAGGGACAGAACCCGAAATATCGATACTGCTATTCTTTATGAGTTTACCTCCTCTTGTATAGAGACACGTTCGGTCTATAATGTCTTGAACGAAGCGTGACCATATCTCCTTATTTGGTAGTATCAGTCAACTGTTGTAGATGTTTGAAACCTTTCTTAACGCTTCTGTTCATGTCCATAAAAGGCGCGACTGTGTAAGACTTTTATCTCGAATGTTCTTAGAATCGTCTTATTGTGAACAGCGACTCAGAGATTGTCGCTCTGCGCATGTCTCGACTGGGTTGTCGTTTTGTTGTTCCGCCCAGGTCGGGGAGTTGAGAAATGGACTGATTAGCGAGCGGACGCGATTGCGTCTTGTGATTCTCTGAGGGAAATACATTGTCTTTGTGAGTTAGTTAGCTAACTAGACTATTTCCCCGTATTATTCAAGCCTGCCTGGAGGCATATGTTCATGGTTGATTTTCCGAAATAAGGTAATTCCTCTTGTATCGAACTTTATGCTATCATCTAGAGGTTCGTCATTTTGTCGCCTTTTTGCTCGCCTGTGTGATTCAAAATGGAGAGGTACTTTGACTAGGATTAAGTCACCGGTATCTTTATACCTGAACTAATTATATATATATGGGTCGCTCTAGACCAACAAGACTATTGTCTGTGTTCCAGGATTCGTTATATCAGAGATCACGTCCAAGTCAGATGGTTAGACTTAGGAAGGTTATAAAGGTCGAGCTGACCTGTAATCCATGTATGCTACTCACGTGCAGACAGTAAACGGACGTATTGTATACATCTGATCTGCTAGCATCAGGAAGGAATAATTATTATTGTCTATGAACATTAAGGATCTGCAGCTGACCACGGTTGCAGAAGTTATATGTATTATTTACCAAGCTTCGCTATGATATTTGTTTTCCATACAACTATTGAGTATTGACTTCTACATGACTGTCAGTTAACATGAGTTTGAATGCTGCATTCGTTGTACCTATGCTGATAATAACATAAGTTTCATGACTGTTTTGTGGCGTGCAATAAATGGTATAAACCTAAAGCGAAGTTACCATTTCTATGACTCTACACGTCATGTTGCCTGTGGTGTACCCTGAACTGTTCTACTGCAACACACACACAGCAACAATCTAAACCAGATAAGACACCCACATCTTGCATTGTAATACCTGGTGTCGATAGAGGTGGTAATTTGACGGCATCCTAATTCCACCCTTATCAGACCTCTAAAACTGTAATGAGTTATTCGTTCATTACATTCTTCCATTGTCCTGTTTTATTTGATGTGTCAGTGATGATCTGTCTCTCTTGCTTTACGCTTTTGTTTCGTTGGTGGAGGACTGAGTGCTTTCTTTTACTGGCTCTATATTTATATAACTGTCAGGTGTGTAGTCAGTGGTCGGAGTTGAGTTTTGATGTGTAGTTCCTGTTTACTTGACTGTGTTTTTGTTGTCAATCTATTTCTTGCCTTAATTTTACGATTCTTTTGGCCGAATACCATCACCAACCAAGAACTGATTTCTCTGAGCAACCAAGAGGACGTTCACGCCATTATAACTGATAGACGGTGGATTTCAGTTGGCCACGTCCTCAGAAGAGACCCTGATGCCATCACAAGAACAGCTATGCTATGGACCCCTGAAGGAAAGCAAACGAGAGGCCAACCAAAAGGAACTTGGCGAGGAACTATGGGGCCAAGATGCAACGAATAAACTAGAGCTGGGACACTGCACGAATGATGGCCACGGACAGAGCAAAGTAGAAACAGTTTGTTGCTACCCTACAAGTCCCCATATTTCTAAGTGGCCACAGCCCTGGGTACACAAATACATTATCCCTTCTGCTAGCTCACATATGTCATAAACTACAACAACACAAAAACACAAATACATTATCCCTTCTGCTAGCTCACATATGTCATAAACTACAGCACAGAGACAAAAGAGGGTCAGAAGTGGGCCATGAGGGAAAAAAAAGTTGAGAACGCCCTGGGTACACAAATACATAATCCCTTCTGCTAGCTCACATATGTCATAAACTACAACAACACAACAACACAAATACATTATCTCTTCTGCTAGCTCACATATGTCATAAACTACAACAACACAACAACACAAATACATTATCCCTTCTGCTAGCTCACATATGTCATAAACTACAACAACACAACAGGTAGTAACCCAACTAATAATTCAACTTAATCTAAACCATGGGGGGCCATCTAGGCATACTGGAGGACATCTCGACAACAGATTTACATTTTTACAATAACAAAAACATGGTTATATAAGATTATATGTCAAAGAAAACAGATTTATCATAACAAAATTAATGCCACTGGTATCTCACCTTCCTAGTAATGTTTTTGTAGCATCTCTATGGTAAACGTATTGTTTAAGTATCTTTACTTACTTAGTCATTCCCCTTCTACCGTGAGGTGTAGAGCTTTGGAAGAGAGAGCGCCTGACTATTCTATCGGCTGTCTTGGGTCTGTAGGGGGTGGCATTTTAGGCCTTGACGCATCGTCTGGTTGCGTACCATGACTCTTCTTGTTACTTCAACCACCTTCCTCAGATACCTCATTTCTGAGGTTTGGATCTGGCTTTTATGGGTTGTAGTCATTGCCCATGACTCGCATCCATATGTCAAGACTGGGACATAGGTGGAGCGGTATACAGCCATCTTCGTTTTCTTACCAACCTCTCTCTTGCTGAGGAATCCTCGATTTATGGCCTGAAAAAGTCTCCCCGCTGCTGCTATACGAGTGGCCAACTCTTCTTTGATGCCTCCCTTTCGGTCTATAATAGCTCCGAGGTATTTAAAGTGGTCGACCTGCTCCAGGACCTGTTCTCCCAGCTTAATCTGATGTCTTCTTTCTTCTCGTGATATCACCATGGATTTTGTTTTAGAGCTGCTTATGACCATCCCTCTCTTCTCCAGCTCTTCCTTCCAGACTTGCAGGTTGGATTGGAGATGTGCCTCTGATTTAGCAATCAGGGCAACATCATCAGCAAATGCCAGCTTTGAAATATAGACCTGTCTCATCTTCCAGTACCCCACTGAATACTTTCTTGTTCTCTCCTTACATGCCTTGATGACATCGTCCATAAGGAGTATGAAGAGGTAAGGTGATAGGATATCACCTTGTCTTACACCAGTGGTGGTCCTGAACTCTTCTGACTTATGGTTTGCTGTCCTCACATAATTTCTGCAAGACTTGTAGAAGCTCTGTATAGCATGAATCAGAGGTGCTGGAATATTCTTCCTTGCCAAACAGTCCCAAAGTTTGCTCCAAGGGACCCTGTCAAACGCCTTTTCCAGATCTATGAAACAAAGATGGATCTCACTCTTATACTCAAGGGCCTTTTCACTCAGCTGTCTGAGTGTGAAGATTAGATCTTGAGTACTTCGGTTTGCTCGGAATCCGCACTGGACCTCATCCAATTGTGGCTCAGCTAGGCGTCGGAGTCTCTGCTCTAGGATTCTAGAGTAGATTTTTCCAGGGACACTGAGACGGGATATGCCTCTATGGTTTCCACACTGTCGATTGTCACCCTTTTTGAAAATTGGTGTTATGATGGCGATCTCCCAATCCTTTGGTATGGTCTTGTTGCACCATGCTGCCTGTAGGACCCTTAAGAGTAACAGGTCGCCTGATGCTCCCATGTACTTAACCATTTCTGGTGTTATACCATCATGCCCTGCTGCTTTGCCCATCTTGATTTTCTCCAGTGCTGCCTTCAGTTCTTCCATCTTTATGGCGTCTTCATCACCATTGGTTTCCTCTTCTGTGCTAGTGGTTATCATTTCTGATGTTTGACCTTGCTCACCATCAAGGAGTTCTGAGAAATATTCTTTCCATCTTTCCATTACTTCCTTCGGGGCAGTAAGCAATTTGACTTGCTTGTCCTTTATAAATTTGAGAGGGCATTGTTTTTCCTTCCTCATGTTCTTTAGGGTCTTATAGAACAATTTCTGGTTTTCTTGTGCATCTTTTTCTAGCTTTTCTCCAAATTCTTCCCAGGACTTCTGTTTTGCTGCTAGCACTTTGTTCTTTACTTCTGTTCTGAGTGTCACATATTCTCTATATTTTTCAATTTGTCCTGTTGTGTTTTTTAGCTCCTAAGTATTGTTTCCATGCCATTTTCTTCTCTCTTATTTTCTCTTTGACTTCCTCTGTCCACCAAGGTGTCCTCTTTCTCTGGTTCCCAAGTCGGACTTCACCACATGCTTCTGCAGCAGCTGTCTTTATGATATCCTTGAATTTAATCCAGAGGGTTTCCAAGTCATCAGGTTGTTCTTCTGTGTTGCTCACCGCTGCAGCAATAAGCCCCTGATATCTGGTCTTAATTTCTGGCTCTCTCAGCTTGTAGGTCCTGATGCTCATTTCTCCTGCTCGTTTACTTGGTTTCTTGCGTGATGTTGAGCAGTTCCTAGGCTGAGCAACTCTTTCAGTTGTTCGTTTGATTGTTAGCAGGTAGTGATCACTTCCAATCTCTGGCCCCCTCCAGACTCTTGCATCTCGGACATATTTGAATGAGCTTCTCCGAACAATGGCATAGTCGATCACTGACTTCTCATTCTTTGTTGGTTCACATCTAGTGTATGCATGTATGCGCTTATGGGGGAACTTTGTGTTTGTAATGATCAGATTCTGCTCACTGCAGAATCTAAGGAGTCGCTTTCCATTGTCATTGAGAGTATCTTCTCCATATCTTCCGATAACTACACCCCATCTAGCATGGTCATTTCCAACTCTGGCATTAAAATCTCCGAGCATGATAACTTCATCTAGGCAGTCATCCACTGTCCTTTGAAGCATCTCGAAGAATTCCTCCTTGACCTCTGCTCTCTCATCCTCATTTGGCCCATACACTATGACCAGGTTGACTATGGTTTCTCCTTCTTTTAGTTTCACAACCATAATGCGCTCTGAGACAAAGTTCCACCCCTTGATACTATCTTTTTTGATTTTGGGCCACAATGCAACCCACACCCCCTTTAGCTCTTTCGGATATGGGTACACCACTGTAGAGCAGCGTGTTGCCATTGAGATCCATGACTCCTTGTCCTTTTTTCTTTGTTTCCGTTATAGCCAGGATTTCTAGTTTTGCTTTCCTCATCTCTTCCACCAGCTCCTCTTCCTTCCCATTTATACTTCTTGTGTTCCATGTTCCATAAGTCGTAGTCCGTAGTCCGTTCCAGTTCGTCGCCTTTAGAATCAGTCCGGTTTTCTCTCTTGTGTTACTCGTAATCGTGGTTTAAAGCAAACAGGTGATTGGCCTGTTGTGCCTTTGCATGGTGGAGGGGCTGCCTCCTTACGGCCTCCATGCAGGCCGCCCTCCTCCTTTTTCATCCGGGCTTGGGACCGGCATAGGCGGAGTTTTAAGTATCTTTTCCCACCATTATTCAGTTATTCAGCAACATGCGTATATTATTTCAGGTATATAATTGCAGCCTTATTAAAATAAGTATATATATATAACTAAAACCATCAACAAAAAACGGGATGCAAGCAATATTAAGTTAGTAATAAATAAGCAAGTAACTTTCATCACCACAGCATAGGGGAAGGAAACAAGATGGGCAGAGCACTTCAAAGAAACACTGAATAAGGAACCACCACAGATGCAGCTGAACGTTCCTGAGGGTGAACATGATCTAGACGTAAATACAGGCAGTCCACGAAGGGAAGAAATAATCACAGCTATCAAAGGGTTAAAAAATGGAAAATCTCCAGGTCACGACATTTAAATGCTGAGTTATTTAAGAAAGACTATCATCTAGCAGTAAAGCTATTAGAACCACCATTTGCACAAGTATGGGAAACAGTGACCACAACAAAGGAGTGGAATAAAGGAATAATTGTCAGTTTGCCCAAGAATGGCGTCTTTACAGACTACAACAACTGGAGAGGAATTACTCTCCTCTTAGTTCCCAGTAAAACACTAGGCAGGATAATTCTCCAGTCAATTTCAAAAGCAGAAGACCACTAACTGAGGAAAGAACAAGCAGGGTTCAAAATGAAAATTGCGCATTTCATATATTCACCAAAATGAACATTATACAGCAGGGCTGGGAGCCGCGCTGGTGTAATGGTTACAACGTTGCGCTGGCGACCATTTCTTCAAGGTTCAAGCCCGGGCGTCAGCATTTGAAGGAATGTCAACGACGGGATTTTTACTGAATAACCTGAACGGCTCCCGAGCTAAACCCTCTGTGGATGGGAAGGAGCGAAGCTCCTGACCGGGTTGGAAGGAAAGTTCACAGGCTCCCCAGACTCGCAATGACATGTCATTGGGCCGAAGGGCTGAAAGCCCAATTGCCTGTGGTTAAGAAAAAAAACAGCAGGATTCACAATGGCAGATACAGCTATACATTAACTTTGCTGATTTTGAAAAGGCTTTTGACAGCATACTCAGGGACAGCAAAAGACCCACCTGTAGGCTATAATTATTCAGTCTATCTGTTATTTTCTAGGATGTGTTGATGTGTTTGTGCAAGCAGTTACATCTGCGTATTCCAGATCTTCCAATGTAGAAAATGTTGTTGTAGAAGTCATTCTGGTCAACATTTTTGTAGAGGTCATTCTGGTTGTAGAGATTTGCAATCGTGGTGTGAGAATGACTCTTATCTAGATGTGCTGGGTACGCGAATGTTAATTAAATGAATGACGATCAGGCAAAAAATGTAATGTGAACAGTGGCATGTCAACGGAACCAGGCCTGTGCCAAGTAAAGCATTCAGGAACTCTTGAGTTAAGAAGAATACAGTTTATTGACGAATACGTTGGGACGAGACAATACGTTCAACATTGACGTTTGACATGTCAATCAACAAGTTGAGAGGTAAAATAACTTCTTAATAATCAAATCAGATAGTCCCATGAAAGTCCTATTAAGTAACTGATAGCTGGGTATCCGAGTTAATGCAAAAAGGTTAATCCTTTAAACGTTGACCTCTCAAGGGCCGAGAAAATTGTTATGATCCATAAGGTAATATACATTATCAATATTTCATCTTTTTACATGGCCTCGTCAATAATAAATCTGGAACCTCTAAACATTTATGGTTGAGGCATTCTTGCGCATATAAATATTTAAGTTCTGGCTTTCAATTAACCTCTCCGTATAGGCCGTAATCCGTATGACGGCGAATAAATAATTTATCTTTGTAGTTACGTTTCTGTAAACACAATCTCCTCAAAACATAGGCTGGCTTTCAATGACTTTACTTCATCGTTAATCCATTTCAGTACAATCAAATTGAAGGTGCTGACTAGATTCCAACGTGATATAAAACGGCATAACTATCTATTTCTTCAATTTACTTCAACGAAAAGACTTACTGTGAGAACCAACGGTTATAGCTTCTACTTAGAAGGCCGTTGTCATAGATTTAAGATAGGGGAATTAAGACTTGGGTTGGTCCCTTCTGAATAGATTAGAATAAGTGATAGCCACAGTGAGAGATAATAATAAAATAGATTTCCACGAGTGAGATGGTAGAAATTAATAGAGGCTGTCCCTGAAATCGAGAATCTTCTCTCTTTCTGCCTATCTTCTGCAACAGATCTAGAGACGTGAGACAGTCTATAAAATATATATATTGAATATATATATATATATATATATATATATATATATATATATATATATATATATATATACCACACACACACACACACACACACAAGTGACTACAGTTAGACGCACAGACGTGGAAAAACTATAACAATGATTATATAGATATTTTGGAACGAGCTGAAAGACACGCTGATTAAGTTTAAGTTAATTTTAATTATCATCAGAAAATTCCATCACAACACATAAAAATTACATCAAGCATATACAAATAGTCATAAAGTCAATGAATTGCTATAAGAATGATAGACCCAGAGGTATGATCTTTTCCCTCGATGTATAGCCCACAGTCCTGTTAGAAGAAAAGTGATAGCTCCAAAGAGTCACGGATACATATGCTATAGTCTAAGATTTCCCTTTAAAGGTATGAACAGACTTTGATACTCTGATCTATCCTAAGGAAAATATTGTTAGCAACAAAAATTTGCATACAGAAATTTAAGACAGCAAAATGGGTGCCAAAAATATAACAATAAAGGAATCACTCAGTCCTGCATTCACTCTATTCAGTCAGCCGTGATCACTAGCTTGCATTCGTACTTACAGCTTTGGTAGCAACTTCTGGAAAAAACAATTTTTAGGACATGCACACACAGAATCTCCAGGGCAGTCTTGGCCAAGCGAACCCCAGTCCCGCAAAGATAGGTTGAATCCACTACTTCAGGGAACGTTTCCGTGGTTATTCTTATTTTAGGATATCTGGTTCTGTTACATTAAAATTGTCCATGCACGAACGTTAACAGCGAGCAAAATGTCAATCGCTTAGATTTCTAGTAACTAGGAATGTCAGGTCGGTGCCTTCTCTCAGTATAGGACTTTATTTGATCACACAACAACTAGTCAGAACTCCGTCGGAATGTTACTGATAGTAATATTTTACTTGCCACAAGGGCTGAAATGTACTTGAGGTTTTTCTCAGGAAGAATTAAATCTGGCTCGATGGGCCCGTTACTTCATTTAATCTTAAAGTTCATGTAATGCGTACTCTGTCGTTCTGGATGCCAGCGCAATGCCAGACAGGTTTTACTTTATACACCCAAGTCTTTAAGAAAAAAATGTTTTTGTTCTTCACAGATGTTGCTCAGTACTAAAACCGTTGGTAAAGTTGGGCTACCCCAGTTTCACTGAATAAAGAGAAAACAACATATAAAATACTTATACATACTATTTACTTCGGTTATGACTTACATTATAAACTGCAAGCGTAGAGCTTGTGTTATCGTTTAAATCTCCCGTGAAATAAGTTATATTTCCAAAATCAGTCATCATGAATTAGAAATACATACGTATTTCGTCAATACTCAATGATGAATCAGTGCAGTTATAAGTTAGTTTAAAATATTCTAGACTGATTATTAGCAATTAATTAAATTTATTTATAGCTGCATGAGTTTAGCTAGAAATTATAATTTATTCTGCTTTCCACTGTAACATGTCAACTAGCGAATATAACAGACTTATAAATTTAATTTCTTCTGCACAGAAATCTAGCTAGTGAAATGAAATAAGCGATTATCACTGAATCACTTAATACTACTACTACTATATATATATATATATATATATATATATATATATATATATATATATATATATAATATATATATATATATATATATATATATATATATATATATATATATGTATATATATATATATATATATATATATATATATATATATATATATATATATAATATATATATATATATATATAATATTTACCTCCAAGCAGAACTACAGACTAACACCATGAACTATCAATATAAGGGTATTCCAGAACTCGGCAAAAATGTCGAGAAACTAGGACTTCGCAATACACAAGAGATTTCCTAGCACTAGCAATCTGTCTACTGCAATTGGAGAATGACTGAATGAAATCAAGTTCAAACTGCGGGGTAGATATATGAAACAGACAAAGGATCCCACGCTATTACGAAAACCCGAAATAGCGCCGGTCTCTCTCACTCCCCCCCTCTCTCTCTCTCTCTCTCTCTTATAACTTTACATTAATTTAGACGCTGGCCATAACTGCCAAAAGTGCGTCTTCACACCTAATGCGACATGTCTCATTTCTGAGCTATGCAGATTGGCGCCTTCCACACCTAAAGCCGAGAAACTAGCCGAAGAAAAACTCGTGTCAGATGAAAATGTAGACACATGTCTGCTCTCAATGTCTGAATAGACGAATTCTCACACTATTTTGTTCACATCCAGGGACTGACATCTTACGCAATAAAATGCGTTACTAGTATGAGAAAAGAAACGGCAGAAGTCAGAATAGGAAAGTAATATGTTGTCCCAAACGAACGAATGCGAAAAACAGGAAAAGGATAAAAGAGCGATAATACAGTAGAGGACACTGGTAGAAAAAGAAAGAATATAGAAAATTTACTAATCATAAATCTCTCTGCGACAGCCGTGTCACAAAGTAATCACTTGAAGTCTACCCACAACATATGGCTAAAATAAACAGACACAATGTCTGACTTTCATACCAGCCTTTTTCCTTGAGGTCACGACGTCATCTAACGTTTAGCAACAAAACGCGCAAAATTTCCAATACCAAAATGTGCGCTACCGTGCACGATGAATTACATTACAAATATATTATTACCATATTAGTTGATGCGTATTCTCTTAACAGAAGTAGGACCTGTGATTACTTTATTACTGTTAAGGACCCAAAAAGGACTCAACAGTTGTCCATCTTATTTCTATTCGACTGCCCTCTATGGTCTGGCGCATCACCAGTGTTGCCAAAGCTAGGTATTTTTTTTACTAGATCTGGGTATTTGGGCTTCGGTCTGGGTATCTCTGGGTATTTTTTTTTCCAAATCTGCATTAATCTGGGTATATTTGACAATTGGCATTTACAATGTATGTATATTCTGTGCAGTGAGCATTATACATTATATTTATATTTTAATTAAATGTAAAAATAAAAATTGTGCTATGTATTTTTTATTCCACTTAAATTTAATTTTTGTTTCTAACCGCATCAATGACATTGTTTTGGTCTCGTTTACATCAACTATCTATTTCCTGTTATTCTGCTAGTGGCTGTCATCTACAATACTCAGTCATTTTTGCGATGTGTTTTAAAGTATTCTTTTTTTTTAAATTTTAGACTTTTCACGTGTGTGTCCGGTTGTCACATAACTGTGTGTGTGTGAGTAGTTAACTTATAACTGTATTTATAGGGAGGTTTGATAGATTGTCTATTAACAAAAGATAGACATATAGATAGGCTGGACTAGAGAATTCACTCATTCCAGAGACAGATCTTCACCTTAATCTATTCACTCGTGGAATCTATTCTAAAACTTTCTTTCTCAGATAACCCCACTTTCTGTTCTATTCAGACGGGGCCAAATATATCTCTAATACCTATCTAAATGTACGATATCTATAAACAACCAGTATTTTCCATAGGCTGTCCATGAGTATGCTGTCAAAAGCCTTTTCAAAATCACAAAGTTAATGTACAGCTGTATCTACCATTCTGAGCACTGCTGAATAATGTTCATGTGGGTGAATATATGAAATGCGCAATTTTCTTGTTGAGTCATGCTTATTCTTTCCTCAGTTTATGGTCTACTGCTTTGAAATTGGCTGGAGAATTATCCTGCCCAGTGTTTTACTGGGAACTATGAGGAGAGTAATTCCTCTCCAGTTGTTGTTGTCTGTAAAGACGCCATTCTTTGGCAAACTGACAATTATTCCTTTATTCCACTCCGTTGTTGTGGTCACTGTTTTCCATACTTGTGCAAATGGTGGTTCTAATAGTTCTGCTGCTAGTTCATGGTATTTCGTAAATAACTCAGCATTTAAATGTCGTGACTAGTAGCTTTTCCATATTTTAACCCTTTGATAGCTGTGATTATTTCTTTCCTTCGTGGACTGTCTGTATTTACGTCTAGATCAATTTTAGCCTCAGGAATATTCAGCTGCATCTGTGGTGGTTCATTATTCAGTGCTTCTCTGAAGTGCTCTGCCCATCTTGTTTCCTTCCCCTTGCTGTAGTGATGACATTTCCTTGCTTATTTATTACTAACGTAATATTGTTTGCATCCCGTTTTTCGTTTATTGATTTAGTTATTTTATATACTTTTTATAAGGCTGCAATTACGTACCTGAAATTATATACGCATTGTGCAGAATAACTGAATAATGGTGGGAAAAGATACTTAAAAATATGTCTACAATAGAGATGCTACAAAAACATTACTAGGAAGGTGAGATACCAGTGGCATTAATTTTGTTATAATAAATCTGTTTTCTTAGACATATAATCATATATAACCATGTTTTTGTTGTTGTAAAAATGTAAATCTGTTGTCCATGTGTACTCCAGTATGACAGTCCTATAGATCGCCTAGATGGCCCCCATGGTTTAGATTAAGTTGAATTATTAGTTGTGTTGACTAGCTGTTGTGTTGTTGTAGTTTGTGACATATGTGAGCTAGCAGAAGGAATAATGTATATGTGTTGTTTTGTTGTTGTAGTTTATGACATATGTGAGCTAGCAGAAGGGATAATGTATTTGTGTACGCAGGGCGTTATCAACGTCTTTTGTTTCCTCATGGCCCACTTCTGACCCTCTTTTGCCTCTGTGCTCCGTACCCATAGTCGCTGTGGCCAAATAGAAATATGGGGACTTGTAGGGCAGCAACAAACTGCTTCTACTTTGCTCTGTCAGTGGCCATCATTCGTGCAGTGCCCCAGCTCTGGTGTATTCGTTGCATCTTGGCCCCAAAGTTCTTCGCCAAGTTCCTTTAGGTTGGCCTCTCGTTTGCTTTCCTTCAGGGGTCCATAGCATAGCTATTTTTGTGATGACATCAGGGTCTCTTCTGAGGACGTGGCCTACTGAACTCCACCGTCTAGCAGATATAAGGGTGTGCATGTCCTCTTGGTTGCTCCGAGAAATCAGTTCTTGGTTGGTGATGGTATTCGGCCAAAAGATTCGTAAAATTAAGGCAAGAAATAGATTGACGACAAAGACACAGTCAAGTAAACAGGAACTACACATCAAAACTCAACTCCGACAACTGACTACAGACCTGACAGTTATATAAATATATAGACAGGAAAAGAAAGCACTCAGTCCTCCATCAACGAAATAAAAGCGTAAAGCAAGATAGACAGATCATCACGAACATAAAATAAAACAGGACAATGGAAGAATGTAATGAACGAATAACTCATTACAGTTTTAGAGGTCTTACGACTAATCATCTTAAACAAATTCATAAATCAGCTGTAGCTAAGAAAGATGACACTATCGGCGGACACAAGCGGTAAACACACAAACGGAACCTACCAAAAACACATATGCATCTAAATTTCTGCTAGTTGACCTTTATAAGGACATGTCTTTTTTAGAGCTGCCGTCGTATCAGTAATAATAGCTTTAGAAATAAAAGTAACACACTTGCAAAAATAAATAAATACACACATTTAATACGCAGCTATGCTAGAATGATCGCACGACGTGACGACTATAGGCAACCAGCTCATGGTCCTTTACGCGATTTGCCCTTTTCAGGGCTTACAACAATGCTAACAAATAATTTTAAAAAAATAAACAAAATCGACTGATGGTAACAGTCTAGCGGTCAAAACGTAATAGCAATGAGAAAAAATATGCCCATTATAAGCGAAAGATCACACATCTAGTCAGATTGGACGGGCCATCGGAAATAAAGTAAAAAGTTACTTAACCCTCTATTGGGCCTTGTTGCCATTTGGCAACATACCGTTTAAAGTCATCTATTTCACTATTTGGCGTTCAAATTAATAATTTTTTTTGTTTTATTGTGTTCTAGAAACATTCCCAATTTTAAATTACCGGGTAACTCATTTGTCGGAGAAATACTTTTTTTTCACGCACTCTTTTGTCAAGGCATGGTAGCTGGTTTGCAAGATCGAATTGAGAGGTGAGTTTACTTCACATTATTTTTTAAAATTCCTTATGAAAACGGTGTATAAAAAATATGTTGAGTAACTTAAACCACTTATCTTTGTAACAAATGCTTTAATAGTTATAAATAAATAAAATAAGTTACTCTTATTTTACATTTTAGGTATGTTGCCATTTGGCAACAAAAGTCGATTAAGGAATAAAAACCACTTCATGTTGCCAATTGGCAACAGTTGCGTTTTACCTAATAAATGATATTTAATGTTGTATTTCTCTGTAATCAACAACATTAGTATTTTATTCTCATTATAATTGATTAAACTTCATCATTTAAAAAAAAGTTGTTATTTGCAATTTTATGTATCCTAAAAAGGTCAATGTAAATAGTAGAATTACCAGTATAAATTACTAATAATATTGTAAATGAATAAAACATATTTACTTCATCTAGACTTGACTTTTAGAACTAAACTACACATGATAACCACTAAAATTGCCAGTAATCACAAAACATAATGTATCATCAGATGAGATTAAACAATTTTGTGATGAAAAACTTTTGAATTACAAAATGTATATGTTGTCATTTTTTTAAAATTTTTTTTTTACAGTTAAACACAATGGATCCTCAAAAGTTTTACAGCCAAAAGACTACAATCTATAGACCAATACCTGAGGCTTCTAGCGATAGTGAGCTGTCAGACAGTGAGGCTGAAGACATCCTGGATAACACGTGGCAACCCGGCCCTTCCTCGGACACAACCGATTCAGGTTTGTTGAATTTAATTGATGTTTTTTTTTTTTAATGTGGCCACTTTATTTCAGACTGCAGTTGTAGCCTTGTCCATCAGTGTACAACCTATGTACAGTTTCAGCCTAGTCCATCAGGTACTAAATATCGGCTGACGGAGACTTACTTGTGGAACGCTTTATACCATAATGTGGATTAGAATAATTTTTATCATTATTACTATTATCAGAATAATAACATGTACACCAGTATACCAATAAATGATTGTTTATGTTGCCAGATAATTAATATCTTTGTTTTCTTTTTTTTCAGAATCATCTGCATCAGAGCTGGAGGACACAGATGTAACCTTTGATCGTCGTCGGATGCTATGGAGACACCGTGAAGCCTCAGATGTATCTTCTGAAGCTCCGCCCTTCTCTGGTGATTCGGCACACGTATCAGTTACCTCAGAACCAATAGAATACTTCCGCAGATTCATTGATGATGATACAATGGCACATATGGTCACTGAATCAAACAAGTACAGCATCCAGAAAAACATCATGAAGCCTCTCAGATTGAGCCAGCCAGAACTGGAACAGTTTTTTGGAATTGCGTTTATGATGAGTATTGTTAGAATGCCCAGTTGTAAATTGTACTGGGACTCTACAACGCGCTATGGACTTGTTGCTGATACTATGACGAACAAGAGGTTTAAAGAAATCAAAAGTAACATTCACTGCAATGACAACAACAAGCAGCAAGACAATGAAGGCGACAAATTGTTCAAATTAAGACCTTTAGTTGACGCTCTGAAAGTGAAATTCAATTCAATCAAACCAGCAGAAAGGCTGAGCATTGATGAGCAAGTTATCCCATTCAAAGGTCAATCATCTCTGCGTCAGTACAACCCAAAGAAACCCAAAAAGTGGGGCTATAAAGTCTTCGTTTGTTCAAGCATTTCTGGTTTGATTCATGATTTTGAAATTTACACTGGAAAAATTGACGTGTGTCCTGGCCAACCTGATTTAGGAGCATCAGCTAATATCGTGCTGAGACTTCTTCAACGTATCCCTAAAAATGTGTGGCATAAAGTATATTTTGACAACTGGTTTAATTCGCCAGCATTGCAGGCATGCCTCTGGAAACAAGGCATTGCATGTCTTGGCACTGTCCGCGCAAACCGGCTGAAAGGGTGTAATCTGTGTTCCGATAAGGAACTGAAAACGAAAGGAAGAGGGTCATCTGTTGTTTGTACTGCAGCAACAAACGGAGCCACATTGAAAGCTATCAAATGGTATGACAATAAAGCAGTCACACTGCTAAGCACCTATGCAGCAGTTGAACCAGAATGTGTAGTCAGAAGATGGGACAGAAAAGCCAAGAAGGAAATACACATTTCTTGCCCTGCAGCTGTGAAAGAATATAACATGTTCATGGGAGGGGTAGATTTGCTGGACTCCTTGCTGGCACTCTATCGTATACCTATTAGATCCAAGAAATGGTACCACAGAATATTGTTTCATTTCCTGGATGTTTCTGTGGTGCAAGCTTGACTAACTTATTGTTCAGATGTGTGTAAGGATGGTATGGAAAAAAAGGACAGACTACCATTAGTTGATTTCAAGTTGCAGATTGCTTTGTGTCTCCTAAAAGCAGGAAAAAGTGAAAATAATAAAAGGGGAAGGCCATCAGGAAGCACTGAGACACAGCTGGTGGCTAAAAAGAAGAGAGGGCAAACAGCAAATGTACCTCCTTTTCATGTCAGAACTGACAATGTTGGCCACAGCCCCAATTCCGTCACCAACAAAGGGAGATGCAAACTTCCTGGATGCAAGGGGTACTCCAGAACTGTCTGTGAGAAGTGTAACCTACACTTGTGCCTCAATAAACATTCAAACTGTTTCAAAGTATTTCATGAAACATGAGTGTGGAGCTGTGATTGAGTCACGAGACAGAAGATTTTTTTTTTTTCAGTAACTATATGTTTCATTGTATGTGTGGCATTTTCTGTATAAATTACACTTAACTTCATGAAGTTTCACAAATTTTGTTGTCTGCTATTTACTGTTTAAATATTAAATGTAGGTAGGGAGTAAAAAAAGGTGAAATAGATGTTGTTAGACATAAAAACATAGTTAAAAGATATATGTTGCCAAATGGCAACAATAAATGTTCCCAACCTTAATGGTGATTTGTTGCCAATTGGCAACATACCCATAAAACACTAACTAAACATTTTTTTGCCCAAAATTAACCTTCACACCACTTTTCAGACATGGGACAGCCACAAAAACCACTACAAGAATTTTTTTTCCAACTATTTCATAAATGGCCCAATAGAGGGTTAACCACATAACGCTTATAGAAACACTGGAGCGAGGGAAAAAACAATTGACACTTGTCACGGACGACATAAATATTTTACATAATTATCTCCCCGTCATCAATGACTAGTTAGGGGACGTTGCGTTTTTGCTTTTCAAGGAAAAGAATTAGATTATGAACAAAATATCAGACTGAATAGAAGATTTCAATAATTTGTAAATTGTATAAATTTATTATGAACAATTGCATTTGCAATAACAGTTTGTTTCAGGTCCAATATTTGTTATTTTTCCTGTTTTAAATTGTCTTTTTTTTTCTATGCCCATTTTCAAAAAATTTAAAAGATTTTGAACTTAATGCACGTTTTAAAGTATTGAGCACTTAGCTGTTCTACCACTCTTAATGATAATAACAATCACCCATTGCTCATTATGTAGTCGTGAATGTGCACAACAAAATGTTTCATCATCACTAACTAGCAGTGTTGCCACAATCAACCAATATCCTTTAGCTCCCCAAGGAGCATAGGCCTTCAACAAACACATGCCAAGTCTTCCTGTCCTGTGCCATCCGCTCAAGTTCTTTTCATGTTTTCCTCATCATTTTCACCTCTGTATCCAGTTCTCTTCTCCATGTGTTTTTTGGTCTACCTCTGCCTCTCTTTCCCTGTGGATTCCAGAACAAGGACTGCCTTGTAATGCTATCAACAGGTTTCCTCAATGTGTGTCATATCCATCGCCAGCGTCGTCTTCTCAACTCTTGTTCCACTGGCACTTGTCTGGTTCTTGTCATCAGTTCTACATTTGTGACTTTGTCATACCATTTCAGTCCTTCTAGTCTACGCAAGCACCCGTTTATAAAAGTCTGTAGCTTTTTGGTTGTTGTTTTTGTTGCTCTCCATGTCTCTTCTTCTTCTTCTTTGATCCTTAGAAGCCGACCGTCAAAGCAGTCAGTGGCCATCACGCCTAGTGGCGTCTTGTAGGGCAACAACAAATTGATTCCACTTTGCTCGGTCGGTGGCCTTCCTTCGTACAGTGCACCAACTCTGGTTCATTCGTTGCATCTCAGCTACCACAGTCCTCCGCCAGGTTGTTTTTGGTCGGCCTCTCTTTCGTTTTCCTTCAGGGGTCCAAAGCATAGCTGTTCTTGTCCATGTCTCAGAGCCATACAATAGGACTCACTTCACATTTGAGTTGAAGATTCTTATTTTCGTGTTGGACTTGATTTCTCTTGTTCTCCATATGTTTCCCAATGCAATGAAAGCTCCTCTTGCTTTTTGTATTCTTATTTTGATATCACTGTCTGTCCCTCCAACGTTGTCTATATTACTTCCAAGACATGCGTTAGATTCTACATCTTTTAGTGGTGTTTCTTAAACTTCAACCTTGTTATCATTTCTTGCATTTATTCTCATAATCTTTGTCTTTTCCCTGTGTATTTTCAGGCCCACTTGTTGTGACCCATCACCGAGAATTTTCATTTTCTCTTGCATCTGATTATGGTTATGGGACAGAAGAGCTAAGTCTTCTGCAAAATCCAGATCATCAAGCTGTTTAGTCAGATTCTACTGGATTCCATTTCTGTTGTGTGATGTCGATGTTTTCATAACCCAATCTATTGCTAGTAAGAAAAGAAATGGAGGCAACAGGCATCCCTGTCTCACCCCCGTTCTAATCCTAAACGGTTCTGTAAGTTGTCCTTCATGAAGAACTCTACATGTCATATCTTCATAGGTCTTCTTTATTAAGTTAATGATCTTCATGGGAACTCCATAATGCCTCATCAATTTCCAAAGCGATTCTCTGTCTACACTGTGACATGCTTTTTCATAGTCCACGAATCCGATGTATAGCGGTGAATTTAATTCCAGACTTTGTTCAACTATTATTCTCAATTTGGCTATCTGGTCTGTACAGGATCTATTTTGTCGAAAACCTGCTTGTTCATCTCTCAGTTGCTTGTCTATGGACTCTTTTAATCTCTCCACGATGATTCTGTTTAAGACTTTTCCTGGCACTGATAGTGTCATTATTCCTCTATAATTTGTGCACTCTTGTAAGTTTCCCTTCTTAGGCAACTTGATCAGATAACCTTCCTTCCATTCTGCTGGTATTTCCTCTCTCTTCCAGACTTTGCAAAGTAGTTTGTATAATATCTCTGTAGAGGTATCAATATCTGTTTTGATGGCCTCTGCTGGAATGCAATCTGGACCAGCTGCTTTTCCATCTTTCAGAAGCTTTATGGCTTTCTTTATTTCTTCTCTACTTGGTCGTTCACAGCTGATTTGTAGCTCCTCTTCTGTTGGGCGGATGTCTGTGGGATTAGTTGGAGATGGTCTATTGAGAAGTTCCTCAAAATGTTCTGTCCATCTCTTCATTTGTTCTTGTATATTACTAAGCAATTTTCCATTCTTATCTGTTATTAGGCCATTAGCTTGCTTATATTTCCCTGTTAGCTTCTTTGTGTTGTACAGGTCCCTCATATTTCCTTTTGCTGCAGCTTCCTCTGCTTCCCTTGCCAAATCATCAATATATTTCATCTTGTTTCTTTTGATGTTTCTTCTTACTTCTTTGTTTGCTTCTATGTACACTTCATGAGCCTTCGCTTTGGAGTTTCTGGTTTTGCTTCTGTTTATATCTGCTTTCTTGTTTTTCCTGTCTTCTATCTTACTAATGGTTTCTGTTGTTATCCATGCTTTGTGCTGATGTTCTCTTTTTCTCAGTACTTCTTCACATGTCTCTTTCCATATATTTTTTACTTGTTGCCAGTGGTCTTCCGTATCTGTTTCATCTTCTAGCTGTTCAAGTACTTGGTATTTGTTGGATACTGTGATTGAGAATGTTTCTCTTATTTCCTGATTTCTTAGAATTCCCACATTATACTGTTGTCTATAGCTATATGCTGTTGTAAATTTCTTAAGATTTTAATTTTGTTTTAGCCAACAGAAGATGGTGGTCTGATACAACATCTGCTCCTCTACATACTTTCACATCATGCAATGATGACCTAAACTTCTTACTTATGCATATGTGATCAATCTGATTCTCAGTTCTGTGGTCTGGTGATATCAATGTTGCTTTATGTATTCTTTTATGTGGAAATATGCTTCCTCCTATAGCTAGTTGATTTGAAGCACAGAAGTTTGCTAATATTTCCTCATTCTCGTTCATCATTACCTAATCCCTGTTTTCTTATGATTTCTTCAAAGCCAGTGTTGTCTGTTCCTATTTTCGCATTTAGGTCCCCCATCAAAATTGTGATGTCCTTTCTTTTATTGTTGTCCAAGACACTTTGTAGTCTGGTGTAAAAGTCTTCTTTCACAGATTCTTCTTTATCGTTTGTTCGTGCATAACACTGGATGATGTTTATATTTACTTTCTTTTTGGCTAATTTAAACATTGCTGTTATAATTCGTAGTCCCATTGCTTCCCATTCTATAAGTGCTTTCTGTGCTTCCTTGGACAGCATTAAAGCCACTCCTTCACTGTGGTGGGCTATTTCCTCCTCATGTCCTGAGGACAACACCATTTGTCATGTGCTGCCACAGCTGGGTATATTTGTAGAAGTAGGACCTGTGATTAATTTATTACTGTTAAGGACCCAAAAAGGACTCAACAGTTGTCCATCTTATTTCTATTCGACTGCCCTCTGTGGTCTGGCGCATCACCAGTGTTGCTACAGCTTGGTATTTTTTACTAGATCTGGGTATTTGGGCTTCCGTCTGGGTATCTGGGAATTTTTTTTCCAAATCTGCATTAATCTGGGTATATTTGACAATTGGCATTTCCAGTGAATGTATATTCCGTGCAGTGAGCATTATACATTATATTTATATTATAATTAAATGTAAAATAATTATGTGCTATGTATTTTTTATTCCACTTAAATTTAATTTTTGTGTTTAACCGCATCACTGACATTGTTTTGGACTCGTTTACATCAACTATCTATTTCCTGCTATTCTGTTAATGGCTGTCATCTACAATACTCAGTCATTTTTGAGATGTGTTTTAAAGTATTCCTTTTTTTTTTAATTGTATACTTAAGCAGATAAACAGCATATTGTTTTGTGTTATTATAAAATTATACAAATGAGCGATAATGAAGGTACCTAGATAGTTGTAGCAGCATGACGACACACACGCCACATCACTCCTCAGCATGCGCCTAATGAGTGTTTTCTATGGTTAACTTAGTTGAAACTAAACAAACCAACAAGCTTTTATGTGAAACAGTTTCCAATCGAATACTAGCCAAGCAAGCAGTTGCCAAAGATGGAGTTTGCCATAAGTTTAATCCTAGTAAAAGCGTGGTTGAAGATGTGCACGAAGGACGTTGTCGGCAGAGATATGCAAAGATTTTGGAACTCAACTATCAAGACTTCACGTTGTCAATTCATGCATATGATCTTGACGACAGAGATGTTGTCATGGATGCCTAGTCGCTGACAAGTGACAATTTTCAACAGTAACAAGTTACAACTAACATTTTATATTTGATTCGAGGAACATTTTGTTAAAGTAACTACTGTTAGTATGTTACTGTTAAAATATCTCATTTTCAAGAGTTCATATATTGGGGTGTTAATCAAATCATTTATATATAATTGTGAATGTTTGGTAATAAAAAATAAAATAAAAATGAAGAAATTGGTAGTACACAGCTTGTTTGTGCTAAAGTTGCACTAAAAGATTGCGTTTGCATCATCTATCCCGTGTATTTGTGGCATAAAATAATCAGGGTATTTCTGGGTTTTTTTAAGAAGAAAATCTGGGTTTATCTCTAGAACTTGAGTAGCAACCTTGTGTTATGATCAAGTTCATAACAGTTTCTGTTACTCTCAGCTTGTTCGTGAGAGTTTTCCTGTTTACACTTCGTTGCCACGACAGTGCAGGAAGTACGTCACATAGTTTGACAGATTTTAGCAGGCGGCTGTTTTGCCGGGCTACGATCGAATGTTTGGTCCAGCTATTGTCCTCTTTGGACTGTGTCTCTTTGTGAGAAAGGATGTGTTAATCCGTGCTCCTCAAAATGTACTTTGAGTACTGAATTTATCTGTGTTTGCAGCTAGGTTGTCTAATGGTTAGAACCTAGTCTGATCATAATTCATAAGGATATGTCAGCGCTGAGAGGATGTGGAAGAAAGTATTATTATAATATACAATAAAATCAGCGAAAGACTCTGACAGTGTTCCAATAGTCTACAGACGTGAGACTTACGTATAGACTGGTAAGTGAGTGCCACTGTCTTATTCGTGATGCATTTAGAGGAGCCAAGTTATGTAAAATAAAGCTTCATGTGTGAAAACGTCTAACAGGCATCACTGCATTTTGTACTGTTCAAAACTGTACCTTATGTTTTCACTGAACTCTGCCTGAACGGACTGTTGAAAATCTACCCCTAGGATTATCTGCAAATACACTCTGAATAACTAACCCAGTATAAACCTCGCGTAACAATGGGAGAACCAAGCCGTACTAGTATTGGAGTTTGAGACCTAAAATCGGCATAACCAGGACTTTTTTCCATGTTAAAAGCCGACCATTGCCCCAAAAGTTGGACGTCGAACAAGATTTTTAAAATGGCGCGTCTTTTAGCTACTGGAAAGTTCAGAGTATGAAAGACCAGAAATTAATTCTACGCTACAGTTCTTCGTTGTGCAAGTTCCCAAAGAGCAAGCATTCAAATAAACTGCATCTATATACGCAAGTTTGCATCTATTTTCTGCCGAAAATGGCGAATTTTTATGACTGACCAATCAAATTTATTTTGGATCGAGTCAGCTGCTTTCTGTTTCTAGGCCTAGTGAGAGGTCTTGATTTCTATGAATCTGTGCTGCTAGGAACAGCCGTGGAACTAGGAGGATTTTGGGCCGGCATCAGATAAGTCGCATTTATTAGATTCATACATATTGTGACTTACATTATCTTGTTTGCCGCCAATTTTCCAGCTTTGTGTTATATGTAATGAATGTTATGTTGTATCTAGTTCGTGGGTGGTAGGAAGGGACTTATGCTTCCATTTATACCGTTTCTACAGGTCGATGGAATCATAAGCGTGTCCTTAGGGTTTGGTAGGTGATTGCTTCATTTAGCGGGGCCGGTCTTTCAATGCTGTGGGTATCTGCTGCTACTGAAGTAATCATAACCTGTGAACGTTAGTAGTACAGTCTTGTTAAATGTTATTTTGTAATTGTAGTCCAGTCCTGTAAAATGTTTCCTCATTTTTGCTCAATTTTGTATGTAAAATTGTCCATCTTACCCGACTTTCATTTATTTCATACATGTTATTCATGTTGTGGAAAAAAAATCGCCATGTCTTGTTCTATTTGTTTATAGGGCCACATATTTACATTGTTCAATTCATGTCATTTCTACCTTGGATTTTCACATTTGCATTCTCTTCTTTTCGGCTCTGATTGCTGTAATTTCGTCTACTGTTTGTAACTTTCTTTCTGCTCCATTATTTAACATCTGCATCTTAATATTATAAATTCATCAATTGATTGAATTTGAAGTTTTGATAAAAGTAATTGAATATTACTCAGAAAGCAATATTAATTATATATACATACATATATATATATATATATATATATATATATATATATACATATATATATATATATATATATATATATATATATATATATATATATATATATATATATATATATATATATATATATATATATATATATATATATATATATATATATATGTTTACCTTATTTGTTGCTATTAAGAAAGCACATTAAGAGTAAACATGTCCACCTTGAAAGATTTAGTAAAGGTTGGAAAAGATTGTGGTCTGGAGGGACCTGCCTAGCAAGCATATATTGACAAGGAAATCGAAATCAAATTGGCTGAGTTTGAACTTGAGAAATTAAAATTGCAAAAATCTCAGGTGAATTTAAGAAATATGGATGATGATATCAGTGATATTGATATGGAGAGAAGGAAGTTAGTTGATGAGGTGAGCTCATTAATGGGCTTTTTTTTCGAAGAAGAGTGTGTTGATGAAAATAAATATGTTACTACTAATACTAATTTGCAGATAGATTGCAATACATATGTGACTCAGATTCAAATTCTGACATCTGAGGTTGCTCGTTTGAAAAAGAAGATTAATATGCAATACATGATTGACCAGAACATGAAAGGTTTGGATAAAAAAGTAGCAGAACTTGATTTGGCTAATCAAGAACTCAGAAATCTTATGTGTCAACAAGAAAAAGTGACTCAAGTAAAACTGGTGAATATTGAAAAATTACTCATAGAGGAGAGGAGTAAAAATGAAAACCTTACGGAGGTGAATAAGTTGCAAAGTGAAGAAATTTTACTATAAAACTCGGAAATTGCCAGGGCAAGGAAAAGGGTTGATGGATTAAAGATAATGTTTTGAACAAAGATATATTGTTGAACATGAGATTTGAAAAATCTCTGATACAACATGCCAGCAGTACCAAGTGTGGTAAAATCAGGTTGCCACAACATGAGAAAGTAAAGGTATCTTGTCGAGGCTGGTACAACTTCCCTCGACAGCAGTCAGATACCTGTGTTTCTGGTTCCAATAATACTGCCTCTTCTAAGAGTAGGTCGTGGCGACATGCCACTGGCAGTGAAAGCAGGATAGCAGAAAATATAACACATCTGTCTATGCTCGCAAGTAAACATAAGGCTGATGGTGAGGCTATCCATCATCCTCCTTGTAAACTGCATGCTGACAGTTGACCTACTCTTAAGAGTGGTAACAGTGTTGTGAATGTTGACACTAGAGTTAATGATGTTACACTTGCGGATGAAAATAACTTGCCTATGCAAACTTATACCAGTGCATCTGAGAAAAAATGTTTCAGGATGCCTATTAAACTGTCTTCTCAGAAGACATTATGATCCACGCCACCATAAAGATATGGCATACAGGAAGAATAAACATATCCATGGGTCTCATGTGACTCGAGGTGCTTGTTCACGCACCGTGCTAGTGCGAAATCTGCCACCAGATACAACATGGCAGGCACTTGGTGAATTTTTTCAGTTCACAGCCGACGTAAAGTTTGTACGTCTTGTGCCAAGCGACAGCCTCATTGATAGGAAAGCAATTATTTATTTTTATTCAGATAGGGATGCACGCATGGTTGTGGATCATGACAACGGAGTTTGCTTTCGAAATTATTGTCTTGATGTGCAATTGCTGCATCATTCAGCTCCACGTAGATTTTGATGCATTTTTGTGCACATTTTTCTTCTTCTGTGATTCTATCTATTTCAGGTATCTTCTTGAGAACACGTTCAGACATCTCCTGTACTAATTATTCTTTTTACAGGTTTGCAGTCTGTTAATTCTAGTCTACTTCTGCAGAAAATGTTTGCCTAATTTCAGTGATATTAACTCAGTTCTGTCCGCGTTGCTGAAAAAGGACGCGGCACAGAAGGTAGTGTGGTCCCATGTCTGTAATGATTCTCTAAATGCAATTAAATGTTCCTTTTCCAAGTTCCCTATACTACGTTTACCTGACATTCGCTTACCTTTCAATATAAGGGTCGATGCCAGCGATGTCGGAATAGGTGGTGTATTGATGCAGGAACATCGAGGCCATATGCACCCTGTCATCTATGTGAGCAGGAAACTTACAAGTGCAGAGCAGAAATATCCTGTAGTGGAACGAGAGTTGCTCGCCATAATGTTCTGCTTCAAGAAGTTACAGCGCTATTTGTTGGGTGCGCATTTCACCCTCGAGACAGACCAACGTGCCCTGGTGTTGCCCACTGTATACTTCCGGTGTTATCTTGTGTTTCGCACTGATGACTAGTCAGTAAAGCATCCTTTTTTGGGGATGCCTAGCTGGCCGTGGGGTCAGTGTGATTAGCTTGTATAGCTAAGCGAAGTTGTCGTACGGAAGGTACGGGGTTCGAACCCTGGGTAAGCCACTCACGTCTGTTGTTTTTCTGTTGTCCAAGTGTTCTACTTCTTTATTTCTTACGAGTGCCTGAAAACATACCTTTATGTTTGTCTAATATTAATTTACTGTTTACAGGCCTCGGATTTCCCTTCCTTATGTGTTATTAATGTTTATACCTATAGACTGCCCGCTTCACTAACCCTAAGGCATCTAGAGCAAGCCTCGCTCTGCAGCCCTTCGACTACTCAATTAAATCGATCAAGGGAAATATTAACGTAATTGCAGACGTTTTTGCCTGTGCTGATGACTTTTCGTGTCAAGAAACACTATTTCATTGAAGGTGCGTTCTTTCAGGTTTTGTCACAACAACACTACCCGCAAAGACACACGATGATGCTGTTGGAAATGTATTCAAGTCGAGTAGGATATGGTTTTGATCAAGTCATTGAATAGACTCACAAGTAAGGTGGACGTCCCGGCCAATTTGTCCCGTCCCGACTTTTTTTTCCGGGGCCAACGGTTTTTGGAAGAATTTGCCAATTTGGCATAAATCTCACAGATTAAAAAAAAAAAAATTATTATTCCGTGGCTGACTTGAGGGAATTTTTAATTATTAGTGAACTGGCGCCGAAACAGCACAAGAGGTTGTCAGGACCGCGAATTAGTTTTGTAGTTCCAATGTGATATTCGCAGTTATTTGAAATTTTAGGTAGTGGTAAAGTACCAAGATTTTGCGTACGGTATACGTTTATTTAATTTAAACGGTGAACTATTTGTGCATATTTTGTTATTGTTGTAAGAAAATGGTACCAAAGCGTAAATGCAGTTTCAATGAAGATTTACAAAAGGAATATCCGTTTATTAAAAAGAGTACATCAAACTTCAATGTACGATGCAATATATGTGCCTCCGGGTTTTCGATAAGCCATAGTGGACGTGGTGATATTAAGAACCACATAAGCAGTGAGAAACATAAGAGAGCCGTCGTTACAGCTGCATCAAGCTCGTCGTTAACCACTTTCTTCAGAGCTGATAAAATTGGTGACCAAGAAGAGCAATTAGCTGCTATAGAAGGCGCCTTTGCATACCATACAGTGCTACACAATCATACTTTCAGGTCTATGGATTGCACATCAAAATTACTTCAGGTTACTTTAGAGCCAAAATTTGCATGTGCACGTACGAAAACAGAAGCCATTATTCGAAATGTCTTGGCACCCCATATTCTAAATGAGTTAAGGTGTGACCTAGAAAAGTCTACATTTATTTCTGTACTGACAGATGCATCCAACCACAAAGAATTCAAGATTTTTCCTTTGCTTGTCAGATACTTTGATCACAGTAATGGAGTGAAAATTAAAATATTAGAGTTAAAGTCATTGCCAGGTGAAACATCTGATATTGTAAGTAGTTTTCTTAATGACTGCATAACTGAAAATGGTTTAGACAGGAAAGTAGTTGGATTATGCGCAGACAACACAAATTCCAATTTTGGAGGTGCTGAAAGGAAAGGACAGAACAATGTTTTCAAAAAACTGCAAGAAAACCTTGGACATGGTCTTATAGGAGTTGGGTGTGCAGGTCATATTTTCCACAACACTGTTCGAACAGCTGCAGATGTACTGCCTGTTGATGTCGAGCTGATTATTGCTAAAATTTATCTACTCTTCAAATCATACACAGTACGAGTTGAAAGACTCAAGGAGTTTTGCCAGTTTGTGGAAACAGACTTCCAGATGATCTTAGGTTATGCTCAGACTAGGTGGCTTGCTCTGCTGCCTGCTGTTGAAAGGGTTCTTCAGATGTTCCTGCCTCTAAAATCATATTTTCAATCTCAAGACAGATGCCCAGTTTTTATACAGACATTCTTTGAAAATCCTCTATCTGAGGCATGGCTTGTTTTTGTTCACAGTCAGGCCTCTCCATTCCACGAAGCAGTGCAAAAAATAGAGGGACAGACGGTCACTGTGTTTGAAGTCATTGACAGCATCAACAGGTTGAAAACTATTTTGAAGTCCAAACTGGAAGACTGTTTCTTGCCATCAAGAGTTAAGCTAATCCTTGAAAAGCTGGAAATGGAAGGACTTCCAAAGGAGGATGTGAAAAAGTTTCATGCTAGCGTTTCTTCGTTCTATGAAACAGCTTTCAATTATTTGAATAAATGGGCTGCAAAAAATTTTCAAGACCTAGAATCCTACAGCTGGGTAACGCTGAACAGAATACCAATTTGGGCAGATATTGAGATATCATCATCACTAGTGATTCAAACATTACCTTCAGCCCACTTTACAGAAACTGAAATTTATGACGAATATGTCTATATGAAGCAGTTTGTTACTTCTCAGAAAATTAGTGAATGGAGTGCCAAAAAAACATTGCCACCACAACGTTGGATTGAAATGGTTTCCCACTTCAAAAACAATAATGTGACATTTTCAAATATTTTGAAGTTGGCAGAGTTTTTTTTCTGTCTACCTGGAACAAATGCTGCCACAGAAAGAGTGTTTTCTTTGATGAACAGCTTATGGGCAAGTGATAAAACACAGCTAGGTGTTGAAACTTTGAAAGCTATGTTGACAACCAAAGTGAACTGTGAGGAAACATGTGTCGAGTTTTTTAAGATGCTGCTTGCAAAGAAGGACCTATTGATAAAAATCCACTCATCTGAAAAGTACAGTAACTCAGCTTCACCTTAAGTAAGGATTATTGATGTTTTTCTCTCTTATTAGTTTAACTACTTAAACTTATACAGTAAAATGTATGTTATTCAATGTTATTCAAATGTATATATAAAATGTATATTATTTTAAATTGACATCAACTTGATTTTTCCGGGACATGTCCCGACTTTTGACCTTTTCTTTATCCTTTTGTCCCGATTTTTTGCATTAAAATAGGTCAAATCTACTATTTTGTCCCGGATTAGGGTTTTGAATATATGGTCACCTTACTCACAAGCCAACTACATTTGAACTGTTTTACAATAAGTGCATTAGAGGAAAATGCTATAGTCAGTTCCAGAAATGCTAGTCAAGACATTGTTCGAAAATGTCTAGTAATAACTTTCGGTACGCAATGTGTTGTCATACAAGGGACATAACACATAAACTGAAACCTATACCAGTTTTTCCAAGGGAGGTAATCACCTCATATATTGCTGAACTTGTCTACGTGACTTTGTTTAAGGTTTCCAAGCGTACATATTTTCTGTCTACTAAAGATTGTATACACAACAATCATGGACACGATGCACGTATCATTTTTTCAGCAAACTTCAGGCTCTACACAATTTTGCACGCGAGATAGTTCAAGCCTATATGGATCATCACCATATTTCCTTACAGGATGAAAAGAAAAATTTGACTTTTTCTGTTACAATAGATTTTTAGTACAAAATAATCACATTGTCATGAACTATTAATAGATAAGAAAAAAAAACTCCAGACCTAAGGGTCTTTTATATTTGGACATGCGCCCTAATATAACCGACTAGGTTGAACGGGACGCACCTCGCCAAAACGAGGCAAAAGTTTTACATAAAAAAATAAATAAATAGATAAGAGCGCATTGTTGGCTATTGTGACATTATTTCTGAATAAATTGGTCATATTCGTATATGATACAAATTGACACATCAGTCATTTAATACAGAATACATATATTGACATAATGTCGCAGTCACATACTTTATATGTGTTTATTGTCTGCCTTTTGTATCTTTTCTCTACTGTCATATTGATTAGTACATGCACCTAGCATTAATATTTATTTGATCTACATTCTATGACTAAGGTGACATGACTTGAACAGTACGAGTTTAGACTTATTAGACGGTGAGAGAGTGTGGGGTGTGTGCATTATTTATGTTAGATGTTGACTGACTACTGTTATTGGACCACTTTATTATGTTAAATTTTTTGGAGCTGGTTTGATAGACATTGGTTTTACAGGTTATTCTGTGTCTCCACACCTAGTGAGTTAAATTGACTACAGCTCGGCACAAACATGGGTAAATGCATGGTCATAGCAACAGTGACATATTATGTTATTTTTGTTGCTCACCTTAGTAGTAAGTAGTCTCTTACCGCAATAATGCCAACTTCGGTTGACATTATTGAACCGGGTGGGGGGGGGGGATGAGTAGATGTTATGATCAAGTTCATAACAGTTTCTGTCACTTTCAACTTGTTCGTGAGTGTTTTCCTGTTTACAATTTGCCACGACAGTGCAGGAAGTACGTCACATAATTTGGCAGATTTTAGCAGGCGGCTGTTTTGCCGGGCTACGATCGAATGTTTGGTCCAGCTATTGTCCTCTTTGGACTGTGTCTCTTCGTGAGAAAGGATGTGTTAATCCGTGCTCCTAAATATGTACTTTGAGTACTGAATTTATCTGTGTTTGCAGCTAGGTTGTCTAATGGTTAGAACCTAGTCTGATCATAATTCATAAGGACATGTCAGCGCTGAGAGGATGTGGAAGAAAGTATTATTATAATATACAATAAAATCAGCGAAAGACTCTGACAGTGTTCCAATAGTCTACAGACGTGAGACTTACGTATAGACTGGCAGGTGAGTGCCACTGTCGTATTCGTGATGCATTTAGAGGAGCCATGTTATGTAAAATAAAGCTTCATGTGTGAAAACGTCTAACAGGCATCACTGCATTTTGTACTGTTCAAAACTGTGCCTTATGTTTTCACTGAACTCTGCCTGAATGGACTGTTGAAAATCTACCCCTAGGATTATCTGCAAATACACTCTGAATAACTAACCCAGTATAAACCTCGCGTAACACCTTGCTAACTAGTGCTGTTCATTAATCAGAAAATTGCACTTTTTGTATTACTATCAACAGTTTTCTGCTTCTGCTTAAAAGAAAAACACATTTTTTAATATTGCTTCGTATATATGGTCAAGGGTTATCTCTTAACGAGGAGTTTGGATTTGCTTAGACCAAATAATTAAATAAGTAAATAAATGAAGAAAAAAACTGAATACTGGGATGTGACTCTGTCCAATGGCTAGAACTCTTGCTACCCGTGGCAAGGTGATCGGTATCAAAATCTTAAACAAAAAATACTTCATTACTGTTACGTCAAATAATTTGGTTCGGTGTTTGCATCGTTTTAAAGCAGGGCATCAATCTCAAATATTAATCATGTGCCTGGATCAGTCGGTTATGTCAGTAGGCTATTTTGTAATGTGTGATGTATTTCCTGATTATGTAAGAGTTTTGTAATGTGTGATATATTTATTGATTATGTAAGAGTTATGAAATGGGTGATATATTTCCTGATTATGTAAGAGTTAAGTAATGTGTAATATATTTTTTGATTATGTAAGACAGGTCTTGGAGCAGGTCGACCACTTTAAATATCTCGGAGCTATTATAGACCAAAAGGGAGGCATCAAAGAAGAGTGGCCACTCGAAAAGCAGCGGCTGGGAGACTTTTTCAGGCCATAAATCGAGGATTCCTCAGCAAGAGAGAGGTTGGTAAGAAAAAAAAGATGGCTGTATACCGCTCCACCTATGTCCCAGTCTTGACATATGGATGCGAGTCATGGGCAATGACTACAACCCACAAAAGCCAGATCCGAACCTCAGAAATGAGGTATCTGAAGTAGGTGGTTGAAGTAACAAGAAGAGACATGGTCCGCAACCAGACGATACGTCAAGGCCTAAAATCCCACCCACTGCAGACCCAAGTAGAACAGTCCCAACTAAGATGGTTTGGTTATGTCTACAGAATAGGAAAAGATCAGCTACCACGACAAGCATGGAAAACAAAGAGCCAGGGATCCAGACCCCCAGGACGACCCAGAGTCCGCTGGGAGGACATCATTAGACAATCTTTGAAGGACGAAGGACTAGAATGGAACCAGGCCAGGAGGAAGACAGCCGATAGGATAATCTGGCGCTCTTACGTTCCCCATCATTGGTTTTCTCTTCTGTGCTAGTGGTTATCATTTCTGATGCTTCACCATGCTCCCCATCCAGGAGTTCTGAGAAATATTCTTTCCGTGAGCAAACTACTCTCCAAAGGAAAACAGTAGCATGTGACATGATTGAAGAACTATACGCCAGAGAAGCATAGATCCAAATATATACCGATGAATCTGCAACCAGAGCAGTGAAGAACGGAGATGCCGGAGTTTATGTGGTCTATCCAGACAAAGAAAACGAATCCACCTGTTCACCTACTGGAATATTCTATTCAAACTACTCTGCTGAAGTACAGGCCTTAAGTATTGCTGCGGGAATAATAAGTAACACAATAAGCCAATGTCAGGAGATTGTATTCCTCACCGATGCAATGTCAGTTCTGCAAGCCCTCAACAGTGATAAAGTGCCAGAGTTAAAAAAAAAGCTCTATGCGAAGTTAATATCAAAAGAAGGGTGGTTCTACAGTGGATACCATCACACTGTAATATACCATGAAACGAGACAGCAGATAATTTAGCAAAAGAGGGTGCAACACGGGAACAAAAAGAACAAACATTCACCTTCCAGGAAAAGAAGACCCTTATTAAAGCCATTAGGCAAGTCGACTAACAAAGGGACAATTATCACTATCTTGAACGAGCAAAACATGTGATCCTGTTCCGTATTAGAACAAGACATAACAGACTAAATAGTCACCTATACAGACTGAGATTGGTCCCATCATCTCTTTGCACGTATGGACAAGCAGCACAGACAGCCGAACATATCATGCAAGACTGCCACATGCTTAGTCAATTGCGGACTGAACATTGGCCCACAGAGAGGCACATCCACACAGAGCTGGTTGGGAGTCTTGACGAACGTTTAACTACAGAAACAAACATCCCAAGAACCAGAATTCTTGTGGAGACAATTACTAAACAACAGCGAACGAGAAGAAGAGGAAGAAGATGTCACTCAATGTGGGCAATTCTGAGCCAATATCAATAATGATCCAGAAGCTGGAACAGACAATTTTACATAGCTAGGATGTATAGTCACACCAGACGGGAGAACAAGCAAAGTCATCAACAACAAAATGGATAAAGCGACAATAGCCTTTGCAAGTCTAAACAACATCTTGAAGTCTTCTCAGTACAGTACATACACTAAATAATGATGAAGTATGAGAACTGTGTACTTTCTGTGCTTCTCTATTGTGCGGAATGCAAGAGAGTAACAGAGAAGGACATGTCGAAGTTGTCCACTTTCAACATCTCTCCAACTTTTTTGACTGAATAATCGGAGCAGCCAAGAGGACATGCACACCGTCATAGTTGGTAGACGCTGGAGTTGGATTGTTCACGTCCTTAGAGAAGAACTCGATGTCATCACAAGATTAGCTATGCTATGGCCCCTTGAGGGAAAGCGAAAAGAGGCTGACCAGGAACATTTTGGTGGAGAACTACATTCGTGAATGTTGAGAAGGTGGTGTGAATCTTCCCGTGTTGTGTTAGTAAGTTGTCTGTAGGGCTTTTTGTTGTATGGTGATGGCTTCTCTTACTTGATGGTGTGTTGGGAGTTGTTCAGTGAAACTAGGCAATGCCCACAATATTACAGACTGCACAACACTTCTGGAACACCACATTTAAATCAAATGTTCTCGGACGCCTGGCATAGACGACGTCTCCAATTTATTGACGTAATACATACTATTCCATTATACGACAAATTACAGTTCACAATCAGTATCCAATATAAACGTCAATATTAGCCAATATGAACGCTTGACACTTCAAAAATCCTGCTAGTGATTTCTAGTAAGACATTTAATGAATTTTGTGCGGATAGCACACGTAAGTCTGTCAGTGACTTGTAAATAACAAATTGGCTACTTGAGCCTCTGTTCACGGGCGAATACGCTCTAGTATTTTATTGGACGGTCACCAGACAGGTTCCATGCCATTAGAAACCGAAGTTTCTATGAAGATAACGTGCTTTGTTTATGTATAACTTCTCTAACGAACAGACATACTGCAATCGCCCTTCACTGAGTGAGTTACACAGCTCCTGCCTTGAGCTTACAGGAATATATCAAACACCAATAGAATTCTCACGTTGAGATATGTGATAAAATGCTCCGTTTAAAATCCCCGCTCAATTATAATCATATTACAGCATTTGAATTTTTTAGACAGTTGGCGACGAACCAAAAATTTTTTACCTCGTCTTGAGAACAGGAGAGAAAGGACAGGGGGAGGAGAGAGGGGTTTGAAAAGGAAAAATTCTAGCCTAGCGATACTGAAACTAAAAGACCATATTTGTGCAGGGAGAGAAAGAGGTTGGAAAGAAAAAAGAAAAGAGTGTATCCCAGCTGATGATATAAAAGATAACTAAAGTCTAAGTGACAGAGGCGTTGAAGCCATGTGGGAAAGAGCAAATACCCACGGATTGAGACGAAGTCACAATACAATTAGGAACTGTAGCTATTGATTAGCACTTGGGCTTATCACTATAAATGTTTAACGATGTTTATTTGTTAGGTGTGGAGATGAATATATGAAGTGTATTTAGGGAGGCATTGTTCATTGTTGCAGGGTTGCATCAACGAGTAACCAGTAAGACAAAACCTGGAGAGGCAGTGTACGAGGCAACTTACCTGTTGCTTGTATTGTGAAATCTAACTGCAAAAGCTGACTCCAGCTGAGACACGGGTGGACAGAAAGTGTCACATTTCCAGTCAGCCACCTACTTGCCACGGATTGAAAGATAAGCCTTCGTTTTGAGGGCTAATGACTTCTCATTTCACTGTTAACCTCCACACTGTAATTAAATGTTCTAATGACATGATGAAAGGAACAGTTCTTCCAACTAGTGACCATTCTTAATACCTTGTTACTACAGCCAGGGATACAAGTACAGAAACATTTTAATAATATCATTTATTGGACAAGATGTCCATTTACTGTATTTACCTGTGTACATAACCACATTTGTTTTGAGTTTAACCTTCCTGATTAAAAACATTTGAGAGTCAGGAAATTAAAATTGTAAATTAATTCTATAACTTTAACCACTGTCTTACTTGAGTTTATTAGATTGAGTTACAGTTGTGTTAAATTTGTTATCATACATCACACCTACATTACCCTAGACACGTAGCCATATAAATTAATAGACTTAAAATGTTTCGCAGAGTGAGATCATAAGGTGGTAGCAGTTAGGTACCCTGAGAATACATCATCATCAACTATTAGACTCAAGGACTTACATAGCTGGGCCTCACTCTGTAGACAATTAGTAATAATTAACATAAATAACATATACACCAACCACATATATTGAGACGCTCGCCCGGGATTTAAATTTATAGTAACATCATAGACCCAGGGTATCCCGATTGTACAAAATGTATTATTCAGTGTGGATAATTTAATGAGTTGTCATAGCCCATAATTAATTAGTTAACACTTGTTAGTTAATACAGTTAGATTATTAGAATTTTGTTCAATAAAACTATGGCAGACTTGGCAAAGTTCAGATCGGCTGCTGTCCAGACGGCAAAAGAGATGGGAATGGATGGGCAAGTTTTGGTGCAGTATGTAACATCAGAATGTGATAAATTCATTGAGAGGGAAGATAGGAGGTTAGCTGAAGAGAGGAAATTACAGTTACAATTATAAGATGCTAGGGAGGCTAGGAAATTAGAGGCTGAGAGTGAAGCTGAAATCTAAAGGCTACAATTAGAGGAGAAGAAAGGGGAGAAAGAAGAGAAACGACTGCAAAGGGAAGCAGAAGACAAACGGTTACAAAGGGAATTAGAAGACAAACGGTTACAAAGGGAAGTAGAAGACAAACGGTTACAAAGGGAACATGAGCTACGACTAAGAGAGTTAGAATTGCAAGGCCATGCTCCAGAAAATGGTAACAGCCCATCTACCTCTGATGCTACTACAAGTCAGGGAGCCTCCAACTCAGCCATGGGGTTTCATTTAGACCCCTTTGCAGAAAAATAGGATGACATTGAGTCCTTCTCTCTAGATTTAAAAGACTAGCTACAAATTATGGTTTGGAGAGGGAAAATGGAATCTATAGTTATCCCAAAGGCTTCGGGGAATCTCTTATGAAGTGTTCTCAAAATTGAGTAGAGACGATCAGGAAGACTATGACATTTTAAAACAAGCTCTCCTAGTTAGATATAAAAAGAATAGTGAATTTTACCGAAAAAAATTTAGACATGCTTGTTACGTGCAGTCTTTGATATCTTACAATATTATACATAGGTAATTTTTTAGTGCTTAAGGGAAAGTCATTATTGAGTTACTTCCCTTGAAAGTTGTGTCGGCTCTTTCGATCGCAGTTTTCTGCGATTTATTCTTTGTTTGGGTAGTAATAGATTGTTCTTGCTTCAGAATATCTATGGCCTGAATTTATGTGTATTGTTTGTCTGAGTAGGACGAGTCTGTCTTATATCTGTATATCTTTACGTATCTAAGTCGAACTATATGTTCTGTTGTCTCTAGAGAGGTCAAAGGCTATTCGGCGGATGTGTCGCTAGAGTGTGGTGTGATTTGGCTTCGTCCCGATAGGGACTGTGTGTTTTTTGCTATGTCGGCTTGATGCCTTGAAAGAGTGATCTCAGTGGTTTTGGGGAAAGTGATAGTCGTCTAGACCTATCGTGTATGCTTTACCCCAGTGTTCATTCTTATTACCAAGGAATGGCAGTTTCATATTTCTTATAACAAGGTAATCCAAGATACTTTTATGAACTCTCGATCGAAGCCACCATTTTCGATAGCTACGATTTGAATGTCTAAGAGAATATATTTGACTCGATGAAAACGACTTCGATTCCTAGCAGCACTATATTCTGTAGAATGCAGTCAATTGTTCATGATCAAATCTACAGAGCAATGCAATGTTTTATGAATGACTAACTTTAGGACAGATTCATTATCTTCATCCAAACGTGAGTGACAGTTCACGAGTGAAGCCATCTTGGAACCAAAACATGTAGCGACTTTCAAGAAGAGAAAAGGGGATGCCCGTATTATCGCTTGTTTAGTCCAGAGATCACTGCTACCCATGAGAACCCTTTATCAGCGGTTCAATATTATTATATGAAAAAAAATATGTGCTGAACATTATGTTGAAGAATCGTCGCTAGACGAGATTAGGTCTAGAAGCCATCAGAAATATTATTTATAAGCTGACGTGCTTAGTCAGTGAAGTCAGATGATTTATATGTATGGGCGATACTGAGTGCTTGGCTACTGACAGTCCATTATACAATTATTCTACATGAGTGCCTATGTAACATTGCAAGACCATTTGTCCACTGTACTATGATGTATTATGGCAACCTGTGATTTGTCACTATCTGTGCTGTCGAGTGTGTACGTCCAATTAAACTTTAGAAAAGGTACACAGTCGTTGGTGTCGATGACTTCCGGTCATACATGAGTGTGAGAAAAGAACATTTGTCAACAACACGAACCCTTACCATCATTCGCACATTATACACTCCATCCATGTCTACACACCACTGCGTAGGTCAAGTTGACATTCCATACACTACAGTGGGGCAGGCAACACCATAGAGATCTTATCAACTGATGACGTTGATGACGCCTGTCTTCCAGCAGTACTTTATCAACATATATATAAAATCCAACATTATCAACTTTATCAACTGGTGGACCAGCTTTCTGGGTTTGACCTCGCAGAAGTTCAGAAGTCAACAGATTATCGATACCAGACCGTTTCCTGTGGCTGATACGACACACTTGCAGTATTGGTTTGCTCTTTGTCAACACTTCGTCACGTGACCTGTCAGGTGAATGCAGTATGTAGGTCAGCGTTGTTGACAGTTTTACATTAGACATTATAGAGTTTCACAGAACAGTTGGATCAATTCTTGTCAATGTTAACAGGAAGGCAGTATGAGTGAACTAAGAAGTCCTATTTTCATCGATGGATCTTCTTGTTTTCCATATATGAACTTTAATATTTAAGGCCAGAATGTTTAATTGAATAAAGTGGCAGTTTGTTTGTTTTCATAAAAATAACTTTGCCATTACTGTAAGACTGAGCCTATTTTGCAACACATACTATCATACACATAATTTATATATATTTATGTTTACATGTTATTTGTTTGTATAGTATGTTATTTTCTATGTCAGCGGGTTGTGTTTAAGGTTGGGCGGCGTCCTCACAACAGAATATCCCACGTCATAGAGGGTCCGTTGTGGGCGTTTTCTATAGGTGCCATTTTCTTGATTGAAAATTTGCTGCGACAACTGTTGCTTTTGTGTTAGCTGTGAAGTCTGTAATTATTGTTATTTTTGTAATATTTCTTTGTCCTTTAGTTTTGTTTTGATTTGTTTGTAATTTGTTGGTCTAACCTTTTCTATCTTTCAGTTCTATTCTCAATTTATATTCATATATTGTGACGTCATTTGTGTTGTTATTCTTTGCAGATTCAGTGATTATTTTCATTGATTTCCCTATTTGATTTATTTTGATTTCTGCAAACGTTCTTGTATTGTCAGTCCTATTTGTACTTTATGTATTCTGTTGGTTGACATATGTTTTATATGGGTATATTTCATAAGACACAATTGGCTGTGCACTGCACTTGGATTATGGTATAAACCAGTACCTGATTATTATTACTATTATACAAGACCTTATTAAAGGCTTGTGACCCACAGATATTGGAATAGTATACTGATTAATCAAGTCATTGAGAACTTGTGGTATTATTATTGATTCAGGTGATTAGTATTATTGTTAGACATCATGTCTACTTTAGATTACTTCATTACACAAGGGAAAGCCCTTGATAAGACTGGTCAACAATTAGAACAATGGGCTGTTGCTCAATATGACAAAGCATTAGCTGCAGAAGAGAAAAGATTAGCTGCAGAAGAAAGAAAAGCTATGGCGGAAGAGAAAAGATTAGAAAGAGAAGCTGAGGCTGCTGCTGAACAAAAGAAATTGCAGATGCAGATGGAGGAAAGGAGATTTGAAGCTGAACAAAAAAATTTGAAAGAGAAGCTGCGGCTGAGCAAAAAAGATTAGACAGTGAAGCTGAACAAAAAAGATTAGACAGGGAAGCTGAACAAAAAAGATTAGACAGGGAAGCTGAACAAAAAAGATTAAGGTTCCACCGTTCAATCAGTCCAGTGACGATATTACATTCTGGCTGGATAGATTTGAACGTTCTTGTCGTACACATAATGTGGATAAATCACAATACGCTAATCAATTATCAGAAAACTTGAAAGGTGAATCTTTGACTAGATTATGCCTTGTAGGAGAAGCAGATAAGGATAATTATGATGTCATTAGGGCGGCTTTGATAAAAAAATATCAGCTAAGTGAGGAAGGCTATCGCCTTTTATTTAAGACGATGGTACCTGAGACGGGTGTAGAATTCTCAGAATTCACTGCAAAGGCACGTCTCACAGTTGATCGTTGGATTGAGCTTTCCAAAACAGAAAAAACGTATGAAGGACTTATGGATTTGTTGCTCAGAGATAAGATTATGTCATGTGTGAACAAACCTTTCCTTGAATTTATACATGAGCGTAAACCCAAATCTCTAAAAGAAATGGAAGAATATTGTTCCCAATATGTCACTGCACACCCCGACGTGACTTTTGGCAACACTAAGATTAAGGAGAGTATGCCAGTTGCTTCAGCAACACCATACAATCCCAATTATTCACACAGATTTCAGGGACCTCAAAACAGATTTGATAAAAAAGGTAACCATAATAGTTATCAAAACCAAGGTAACCAATCATTTCAGGGTTCTTCAAAGAACTGGAGACGACCTGATAGCTCTCGACACAGGGGTGGTCATAATTATAGGAATTTCCGTAGAGGAAGTAATTATAGAAACTATCAGGGTTATCCGTCTTGGAGTCCACAAGATCATAATTACAGAGATACTCATTATAATGAATATGATAATGGTAACCAAGGGAACTATGACTCAAACCCAAATAGGGGTTACAATAGAGGTAACAATAACTACAGAGGTGATAATAACCGAGGTAGATCTCAATACAAAAGACATAAACCACATTTTCAGGCAAACTCTGCACAACAAGAGTCCAATGAAGCCTATAAACAGAGTAAAGATAATAATGATGCTAGTAATATGGCATGTGCCGCTTTTGATTTTGGGAGAGCATCTCAGTGCCCCCAATGCAAAACGCTATTTGAGCCAACCACAGTGTCTACTTTAAGCTGTGGCCATCCTCTTCCTGCTCTTCCGGCATCTGTCGCGCATGATGGAAGAGGTTCTCTTGTCTTACATAAGGGTTTAGTGAATAACAATCCAGTCTCTGTGCTATTTGATTCTGGATGCACCACAATTGGTGTTAGGCAGTCACTCGTAGATCCTTCCCGTGCCACTGGACAAGTAGTCAAATGTGTAACATTTGGCGGCACATTAGAGAAATACTCTACTGCTATCATTAGGATTGCTACTCCTTTCTTTACAGGAGATGTACACGCATGTCTTCTTCCGAATCCGATCGCTGACCTCATCATCGGTCGCATTCATGAAGTCAAGGAATGCACTCCGCAACAAATTTCCACGTGGGAAAGGCAAAACATGCAGATTGCTAACGCTGTAGTCACTAGAGCTCAGGCTCTTAATATGCCTCAAACTTCATCTATTGAAGATAATGAAGTGCATAACCAAGATAATCCCTTGGTAATTTCTCGTGACTCGTTTATAAAACAGCAAGAAGATGATCCCACTCTGAAGAAATTCTTCATTCTTGCAACTAAAGGTGATCCGAATAAAGACACAAGTCGTAAATCGTGGATTACAAAGAAGAATGGCGTACTTGTACGTATGGTTCAAGACTCCATTACGTCAAGTCATTCTCAAATCCTGGTTCCCAAGAATTTGAGAGTTAAAATTTTGCAGCACGCTCACGACTCTCAGTGTGCTGGACACATGGGTTTTTCCCGTACTAAGTCAAGAGTCCTTGCGGCTTTCTTTTGGCCATTGGTAAACAAGGACATACGTATTTATTGTCGATCTTGTAAAGTATGTCAGGAAGTTAAATCCAAAGGTCCACGGCATGCTGCACCCATTCAGGCGGCGGACATTCCTATTCGGCCGTTCCAAAAAATGGCTATAGACATTATTGGTCCATTTAAGATCAAGTCTGCCAGAGGACATCAGTTTATCTTGACGTGTGTTGATATGTGCACACGTTGGCCAGAGGCTATTCCTCTGAAGAGCATTACTACTGCTGATATTGCAGATGCTCTTTGGCTTATATTTTCTCGTCTGGGGTTCCCCGGAGAGATATTGTCAGACCATGGCACCCAACTAATATCAGACACCATGTCTCAAGTAATGTCTACTCTGCAGATAGATAGATCTTTAAGTAGTATCTACCATCCAATGTCTAATGGTATGGTCGAACGCCTTAATAGAACACTTAAAAACTTACTGGGGAAGATAACTGAGGATCATCCTCAAGACTGGGACAGAGTTTTACCTGCGGCCCTCTTCGCTTACAGAGAGGTGCCCAATGAACATACGGGATTTTCTCCCTTTGAACTCGTCTTTGGCGCGCGTCCGCGTGGCCCTATGTCGTTGCTTCACGATCTCATAACATCTGACAATATTGACGATGACACAAAGTCATCCTACGAATATGTCATCGCGTTGAGACAAAAGATTATCGAAGCATGCAAATTAGCAACTTCTTCTTCTGAATTTGCGAAACAGAAGGCAAGGCAATTTGCCAATAAGAAGAGATGCTTACGACAACTTTGTCCTGGTGACAAAGCATTTGTATTACTACCTTGTAGGGAAAACAGATTACTTATTTCTTGGAAAGGTCCGTACGATATAATATCGAAAATTTCCGATGTCGACTATATTGTCGATATTGATGGGAAGCATAAAACCTTCCACATCAATATGCTTACTGAATTCCATGAACGTCCGGATTATTTGCAACTTATTTTCCAAGCAACGGACAATTCTCCAGTACAACATGGTCGTTACTCATCACTGTCCGTGATACAGGATGAGGAAACAAGTTTTTCAGATGTAAATCTTCCTCTTCCAATGATCCCACTTCATTCTAGTGAATCATGGAAGAACGTTACTGTCTCTCCTGATTTGTCTCTAGGAGAACAGCGACAAGTTTCAACTATGTTGCAAACATTTCAGGATGTACTCACTGACATCCCTGGACAAACGAATGTCATTCAACATGACATTGTTCTAACTGACCATACTCCTATTAGGGTTAGACCTTATCCTATACCTATACATTTTCAAGCACAGGTCGAGAAAGAGTTGGATGAGATGATAGATTTGAAAATAATCGAACCATCCACCTCTGCATATTCTTCGCCGATGGTTATTGTGCGTAAAAAAGACAATAACATACGTCTTTGCGTTGACTATCGAAAATTGAATCAAGTAACGAAGTTCGATGCCGAACCTATGCCTTTACTGGAAGAGCTACTTACTCGACTCTCCAAATCTCATTTTTTCACTAAACTTGATTTGTCTAAGGGATATTGGCAAGTTCCTTTATCTGAACGCGCCAAACCTCTCACGGCTTTTTCAACACCTAGAGGTTTGTTCCAATGGAATTTTATGCCTTTCGGTCTTATGAACGCACCAGCTACGTTCGTACGCATGATGCGCCGAATCCTATCTTATCGGTCAGATGTCATTGCATATCTAGACGACATCTGTCTTTTCAGCGATACTTGTGAAGATCACTATTCAGGGTTAGATGGATTGCTGTCTACTTTGCGTGAGCACAACCTGACAGCGAAACCCTCTAAAGCCTATATTGGTTTTAGCGAAATTTCTTTCCTAGGCCACCGAGTTGGTCATGGTTTCCTAAAGACAGAGGACCATAATACTAGTAAGATACTTAACATCTCAATCCCTAAGACTAAAAAACAGGTGAGAAGTCTGTTAGGTCTTATTCAATTTTATGGCAGATTCATTCAGAATCTATCCTCTATCATGGCACCTCTCTCAACACTTCTAAAGAAAGGTTCGCCTAATGTGGTCCACCGGTTTCAGGAATGCCAATGCTCTCTGGATAAGATTAAAACACTGTTTTCAACACCACCTATTTTAGTGCTACCCACTAAAGATAAGACATTCGTTCTTCGTAGTGACGCTTCATCCACTGGGATTGGAGCGGCACTAATGCAAGAGTACTCTGGAACTCTGCATCCTGTAATGTATATTTCCAGAAAACTTAATGCGGCAGAAAGGAATTATTCGGTTTTAGACCGTGAGCTATTAGCTATGGTTTGGTCGATCCTCAAACTACAGAGATTCCTTCTAGGCGCACATTTCATAGTAGAAACCGACCAAAAAGCTCTTACTGCTATACAGAGTAAGAATTTGAAGAGCTCGAGGTCTACTCGATATGCAATTGCTCTTCAACCTTTTCATTTCTCTGTGCGAGCTATTCGTGGATCAGATAATGTGATGGCAGACATACTGTCAAGATGCCCACATGATTCCACATAACTATTAGGGCTTAGACTTCTTGATATGTCTAGTTCTATAGTAGTTCCTTTTCTATATCATGATAGATACACATTTGTAATTTAATAATATAATGATTGTATCACTACATAGCGGTTCATGTATGTTTATTCACCGCTGTGCTTTGATGATTTTTTCTTCATAAATCATAAATTTAAGATATCTAATACGTAATGATGATATGAATTTTTTAGGCATTGTGTAATTGCCAGAATTGTATTATACTTTGATGACACCTTCCTGGAAAAATATACTTGTAGAGAAATAATTTCTCTCAGTTTATGAGACACATTCTCACCAGTCGCTCCATAAGTCGACTTAGCCTCATATTAGGCGTTATAGGTATTCCTGATATTTTCATCTGCGCATTATTCATGCGTTGTGAGCCTATTGTACGTTGCTCCTAGATGTATTTCAAAAAAAAAAAAAAAAATGTTCCATTTTTTTTTTCCCGGGAGGTGTGGTAAGACTGTTACGTGCAGTCTTTGATATCTTACAATATTATACATAGGTAATTTTTTAGTGCTTAAGGGAAAGTCATTATTGAGTTACTTCCCTTGAAAGTTGTGTCGGCTCTTTCGATCGCAGTTTTCTGCGATTTATTCTTTGTTTGGGTAGTAATAGATTGTTCTTGCTTCAGAATATCTATGGCCTGAATTTATGTGTATTGTTGTCTGAGTAGGACGAGTCTGTCTTATATCTGTATATCTTTACATATCTAAGTCGAACTATATGTTCTGTTGTCTCTAGAGAGGTCAAAGGCTATTCGGCGGATGTGTCGCTAGAGTGTGGTGTGATTTGGCTTCGTCCCGATAGGGACTGTGTGTTTTTTTGCTATGTCGGCTTGATGCCTTGAAAAAGTGATCTCAGTGGTTTTGGGGAAAGTGATAGTCGTCTAGACCTATCGTGTATGCTTTACCCCAGTGTTCATTCTTATTACCAAGGAATGGCAGTTTCATATTTCTTATAACAAGGTAATCCAAGATACTTTTATGAACTCTCGATCGAAGCCACCATTTTCGATAGCTACGATTTGAATGTCTAACAGAATATATTTGACTCGATGAAAACGACTTCGATTCCTAGCAGCACTATATTCTGTAGAATGCAGTCAATTGTTCATGATCAAATCTACAGAGCAATGCAATGTTTTATGAATGACTAACTTTAGGACAGATTCATTATCTGCATCCAAACGTGAGTGACAGTTCACGAGTGAAGCCATCTTGGAACCAAAACATGTAGCGACTTTCAAGAAGAGAAAAGGGGATGCCCGTATTATCGCTTGTTTAGTCCAGAGATCACTGCTACCCATGAGAACCCTTTATCAGCGGTTCAATATTATTATATGAAAAAAAATATGTGCTGAACATTATGTTGAAGAATCGTCGCTAGACGAGATTAGGTCTAGAAGCCATCAGAAATATTATTTATAAGCTGACGTGCTTAGTCAGTGAAGTCAGATGATTTATATGTATGGGCGATACTGAGTGCTTGGCTACTGACAGTCCATTATACAATTATTCTACATGAGTGCCCATGTAACATTGCAAGACCATTTGTCCACTGTACTATGATGTATTATGGCAACCTGTGATTTGTCACTATCTGTGCTGTCGAGTGTGTACGTCCAATTAAACTTTAGAAAAGGTACACAGTCGTTGGTGTCGATGACTTCCGGTCATACATGAGTGTGAGAAAAGAACATTTGTCAACAACACGAACCCTTATCATCATTCGCACATTATACACTCCATCCATGTCTACACACCACTGCGTAGGTCAAGTTGACATTCCATACACTACAGTGGGGCAGGCAACACCATAGAGATCTTATCAACTGATGACGTTGATGACGCCTGTCTTCCAGCAGTACTTTATCAACATATATATAAAATCCAACATTATCAACTTTATCAATGCTAAACTACTTTCCGGGCAGACCTACCAAAAGTTCCCTGCACGCTTAGAGACTTACCTGGAGAAATGGACAGCTCTGGGGAAAACCCAAAATTTAAAGGAAATGATTATGATGGAGCAGTTAAGAGAGTCCATGGCTCCAGACCTGAGAAAATTTCTCACGGAACAAGGTGCAGAGAGGCTGGGGAGATTCTTAATGTGGCTGAAAGGTATCAGGCAGCCCAGTCTGAAATAGCTGGAGTAAAAAGGAAACAGGTAGAAAATAATAACGCCCCTCAAAACCAGAACAAATTTGATAATAGGGACCAAGGTAATAGAGGTAAACCAAACTATGATAGGCCAAGATTTGACCCTAGAGATAGAAACCCGCATTTCAATGAAAGGAAACCTTTCAACCCAGAAAAGAGATGGTGTAAATTTTGTAAGAGGGACAATCGTAACACCAGAGATTGTAGAAGAAACCTCCTCATTAAACTGCATGCATGAAAACAGGTAACAAGGGACCAAAGGAAAACCCTACTGGCCTGCAGGAACCTTATCATCCCCCTGTATGTGAAGACGTAGTATGTAATGGGGCCACCATAAGGTGCCTTTATGATACTGGATTGGATTTTGACTCAGTCGTGAGTTCTCACCTGGTGCACCCAGATCAATATACCACAGAAACAGTGGAGATCCAAGGGGCGACTAAGGAAGTAGCAACCATGACACTTCCCATTGCCAGATCAAGTGTGAAAACTCGCTATGTGGAAGGAGTGATTAGAGCAGCAATGATAAACGAAACCAATCTACCCTCTGATATTGGGGTGTAGATATGTCTTTTTGGGAAATCCCAAAAGACCAGTGATAATGGCAACAGTACAGAGCAGGTCACAATCAAGGAAGGAGGCCGATAACCCAATAAATACTCATCCAGAGAAGATGAGGAAGGCACAGGCTGAGGATAGGTCACTAAAGCCGTGTTACAAGAAACTCCCAAAATGCCATACCCCTCCAAACAAAGGAGACTTTCATATGCAGAATAAACTAATGTATAGCAAGACTGGAACTGGTTAAAATGATCATGGACAGCTGGTACTTCACACTTGATATAGGGAAAAGGTGATGGAGTTAAGACATGCGGTCCCCTTCAGTGGTCATATGAGGATCAGTGCCACAGAACAGCGCATAGCTTGTCATTACTTCTGGCCAGGGATAATGGAAGATATAAAGAGACATGTCAAATCCTGCCCAGAATGCCAAAGGGTAGCTCCAAAGCATTGGACTGCACCTGCAACTTTAGGGGAGATGCCAATAGTGGGAACCCCTTGTGAAAGAGTTGCAGTGGATATTGTGGGACCTCTCACACGTACCACGAGGAGGAACAGTTACATCCTTACTCTGGTGGACACTTGTGCTATGTGGGGAGAGGCGGTAGCCCTGCCATCAATTGATTCAAAACATGTAGCAGAGGCACTACTTACAATATTCACAAGGTTAGGCTTTCCCCACCAAATCTTGACTGATAATGGATCACAGTTCAAGGGGAGACTAACTGAGGAAGTTTTCAGGATCTTCCAAGCCAGGCACTTTCACTTTAGTTCGTACCACCCCTAAGGGAGCGGCCAGGTGGAAAGATTTAACGGGACACTCATTTCCATCCTGCGAAAACTGGCACATGAGAAACCTGATACATGGGATCAATACTTGCCCGCGGCACTCTTTGCTTACCGGGAAGTCCCTCATAACTCAACAGGAATGGCACAGGCAACATTGTTGTTCGGCAGGCCAATTAAATGTCCATTGGAAGCCTTATTGAGGACATGGACAGTTGAGAAGGCAGATGAGACTGTAACCTCATCATATCAGTATGTGAACGAACTGACCACTCGTTTAAAAACTGGCTGGAAACTCGCAAATGATGACCTAAGGCAATCCAGGAAGAAACATGCTGCATATTTCAATAAGAAAGCGAGGGATAGGGAGCTTGCTGTGGGAGAGAAGGTGCTTCTTCTTCTACCCGGCAGCAGCAACAAACTTCAAATTGGATGGCAAGGTCCATACACAGTTTTGAAAAAGGTATCCAGAACTAACTACAAGATAGACAAGAAAGGAAAGGAAAAAGTCTATCACGTGAACCTTCTAAAGACATACAATGGAAGAAATAATCTGGAAGGGACACATTTAATGACCTTAGCCATAGCCACTGAGATGAAGAATGAACCTCTCACCTCTTATGAATACCCCTTGAGGCCATGTAAGACTCCTGCACAGCTAAAAATCAGTAAACAGTTGACAACAGGGCAGAGGGAGAAGATTCAAAAGATTCTGGAAAATCATACAGACGTGTTAACGGACAGACCGAGGCACACAAACATGTTGGAATATGACATAAAACTACTAGACCCAACAGCCTTCTCTATGAGAGCCTATACTATCCAATTCGCAAAAGAGAAAGCTTTGAAAGAGGAGATAGATTATCTGTTACAAGAAGGGATTATTTCTCACAGTGAATCTCCTTATAGTTCTAGTGTGGTGTTGTTGTGGAAACCCTCTGGGGAACATAGACTGTGTATAGATTACAGGAAACTGAATGCTGTCACAGAGAGTCAGGTGGATCCATTACCTGATACTAACCAACTGTTTGCCAGACTGAATAAGGCAAAGTATTTTTCCAAGGTAGACCTCAGCAAGGGATATTACCAAATTCCAGTGAAGCCTGAGATTCGACCTTATCTAGCTTTTAGCACCTCGGAAGGGCACTATGAGTTTAACATGTTACCGTTTGGATTGAAGAATGCTCCGAGTGTGTTTTCCAGAATGATGCGAAAACTGTTGGATCCACTGAAAAACCCATGTATTACCAATTTCATGAATGATATCCTCATCGCTACGGAAACATTTGAAAAACATGTTAACTCTTTGAATATGCTATTTGATAGACTTAGAGAGGCAAACTTAACTGCTAGACCAACAAAATGTTGTATTTGATGCAAGGAATTAGAATTCTTGGGACATACGGTACATCAAGGTAGCATGACCCCTGACCCCAATAACCTGGAGAAATTGCAGAGAGCACCCAGACCACAGACAAAAACGACTGTGCGATCCTTTGTGTCACTATGTGGCTTTTATCAAAAGTACATTAAAAACTTTAACTCTATGAGTGCTTCTCTGACGGATTTAACTCGTAAAGGAAAACCGGATAAAATTGAATGGTCGGCAGAATGTGAATTGGCATATAATGGGTTAAAGGAAAAACTCACCAGCAAGCCTGTTTTGAAATTACCTGATTTGAGTCAGGAATTCGTTGTAAGAACGAACGCTAGTAATGTGGGCTTGGGGGCCACTTTGTTACAAAGGTCCTCTTCACCAGATGGGGAATTAAACCCAGTTGCTTAAAATCAGAGGCACATCTCCAATCCAACCTGCAAGTCTGGAAGGAAGAGCTGGAGAAGAGAGGGATGGTCATAGGCAGCTCTAAAACAAAATCCATGGTGATATCACGAGAAGAAAGAAGACATCAGATTAAGCTGGGAGAACAGGTCCTGGAGCAGATCGACTTTAAATACCTCGGAGCTATTATAGACCGAAAGGGAGGCATCAAAGAAGAGTTGGCCACTCGAAAAGCAGCAGCTGGGAGACTTTTTCAGGCCATAAATCGAGGATTCCTCAGCAAGAGAGAGGTTGGTAAAACAACGAAGATGGCTGTATACCGTTCCACCTATGTCCCAGTCTTGACATATGGATGCGAGTCATGGGCAATGACTACAACCCATAAAAGCCAGATCCAAACCTCAGAAATGAGGTATCTGAGGAAGGTGGTTGAAGTAACAAGAAGAGCATGGTCCGCAACCAGACGATACGTCAAGGCCTAAAATCCCATCCGCTGCAGACCCAAATAGAACAGTCTCAATTAAAATGGTTTGGCCATGTCAGCAGAATGAAAGAAGATCGGCTACCACGACAAGCATGGGAAACAAAGAACCAAGGATCCAGACCCCGAGGACGACCCAGAGTCCGCTGGGAGGACAACATTAGACAATCTTTGAAGGACCGAGGACTAGAATGGAACCAGGCCAGGAGGAAGACAGCCGATAAGATAGTCTGGCGCTCTCTCTTCCAAACTTCTACACCTCACGGTAGAAGGAGAACGACTAAGTAAGTAAGTAAGCTTATGCCAGTCGCAAATTAAACAGAGCGGAACAAAATTACTCAATTATTGAAAAAGAATGTTTTGCTTTAGTCTGGGCGATCAAGAAGTTCCAGATCTATCTATATGGTAGAACATTCGTGGTCCAAAGAGATCATTAGCCACTCATTTTTCTGGCTCACTCCAAACATGGTAATGCACGTTTGTTAAGGTGGGCTTTGCTCATTCAACCTTACTCATTTACCATTGAGTACATTCCGGGATCGCAGAATGTTGGGGCAGATTTCTTGTGTAGGCACCCATCTGCAGAAACCCAGGACACTCAGATAGCCAAGATGAGTTAATTTGATCGGGATTGTTCAAACAGATTATAAAGCTGCATTGGGATGCAGGCTTTTAACAGGGGAGGTGTGTGATAAAATGCTCCGTTTAAAAACCCCGCTCAAATATAATTATAATACAGCATTTGAATTTTTTTTCACTAAGCCAAGATACAATTTTTTACTCCTCCGACACCAGCCCTACCCGCTTGATATTTAAAATTTATTTTCTATTGCCGTGGAAAGGCAATAAACGATTTCTACATTTGACCTTAGTTGAAGGCAATGCTACTATAGTGCGTTTCACAATGTTTGCCGCTGTTTAATATTCAATATCTCTGCAACCGCTTGATCGTAATTGTTGCAACTTTGCATATGACCTAATGATCGCTATGTCCCGAGGGGGACATTTTTTTCCTCGTTAACAAACTTATGGTTTTATATTTTCTTTATTTAAAGTATACAAAATCGACCACTCCTAGTCCAACCATGTATTGAGAAGGCTTACCACTTCATATTTGTGAGCGATTTCGATTTAACATCTTGAACGCATTTCATGCGATTTTCCCCAGTGTTTCAGCTCACTAACGCACTGTTTTGAACATTTATTAATCCTTCCGATGCGTTCTGTTACCGTTCTGCTGATTGTATATTTCAGTGCATAGGCATATCTTGCGGTATTCTAGGTCTGTAATATAATGGGTATGAAAGTCAAGTTCCTTACACTGCATGCAATGGCAGTAAAGATGTATAAATATTTCTGCAGAGAAGCTAAGCGTGGTAAACTGTATCGGAGTCTCTCAAATCCTGAAAAGAGAACTATTCACGCTTTGGGTTTAAGTAAACGCTCATTTCATCAATTTCTCAAAGCTAATGGAATTTTCAGTTCAATCAATACCAGGACGCAAGGAAGAAGGGAAGTAGTAGATAGTTTTGACAGGGATGTGATTAGAAGAGAGATTTGTAGAATGTTAAATTCCAAAGAAACTGTGACACTAAGAAAACTGAAAATTCGGCTGAGAACACACAACGACATTATAATAATAATAATAATAGCCCCTTCAGTCATAACTGACTATGGGAATGCGCCCCTGAGGTGACAGCCCTCAGCTGCTTATTTTCCTGGTGCTCCTTTCGACGTTTTCTCCTCACCTCTGCTTCTTGTGTGAGCCTCTCTTCGCCCAGTCTGAGGTGGTGCCGTAAATAGCATCGCCACTTAGTGCGATCGGCAGCTTCATCCTCCCATGTTGCTGGATCCATGTCCAGTGCCCTCATATCTCTCTTGCACACATCTTTGAACCTCAGCTGTGGTCGCCCAACTGTTCTCTTGCCATCTGCTAATTGTCCGTAGAAGATATCTTTTGGGATGCGACCATCTTCCATGCGGCGAACATGGCCAAGCCAGCGAAGTCTGCGCTGTCTAAGAAGCGTATACATACTTTGAAGGCCAGCACGTGACAACACCTCGACATTTGTCACTTTATCTTTCCAAGAGATGCCGAGGATGCGGCGTAGACACCGCAAATGGAAGGTATTGAGCCTTCTTTCTTGCTTAGCATAGGTCGTCCAGGTCTCGCTGCCATATAGGAGTGTGCTGGTGACGCAGGCATTATATACCGCAGCTTTGGTCTTCATTGTGAGTTTAGAGTTTCCCCAAACACGCGATGTGAGGCGGGCAAAGGTAGCTGCAGCTTTGCCAATGCGGCTGTCGATTTCTGTATCCAGTGAGAGTTTGTCATTTATGGTAGACCCTAGGTATGTGAAGTGGTGCACCACTGCCAATTCATAGTTATCGATGGTGATAACTGGTGCAGCACCCACATCCTGACTCAGCACATTCGTTTTCTTTAGATTTATTGTGAGGCCAAAGTCCTTGCATGCTTTAGTGAAGCGATTCATCAAGCTCTGAAGCTCCTGTTGGCTTTGAGTGACGACTGCAGCATCCTCAGCGAACAACAAGTCTCTTATAGTGACCCTTTTTATTTTTGTTTTTGCCTTCATCCTTGAAAGATTAAACAGACGGCCATCTGACCTAGTGTGAAGGCATATTCCTTCAGTTGCATCTCTGAATGTATGTTTTAAGAGTAAGGCAAAGAAGATTCCGAAGAGGGTCGGAGCCAGAACACAGCCTTGTTTAACGCCACTTCGTATATCAAAGGGCTGTGACGTGCTTCCAGCATATTGGACTGTTCCATTCATGCCGTCATGGAATGACTTTATCATTTCCAGCATTTTAGAAGGGCAGCCTATTTTCAGGAGGATTTTAAAGAGTCCATCCCTACTAACCAGGTCGAATGCTTTTGTGAGGTCTATAAAGGCGATATATAATGGTCTTTTCTGCTCTCTTGGTTTTTCCTGAAGCTGGCGGAGAGAGAAGATCATGTCTGTTGTTGATCTGCCAGCTCGGAATCCACACTGTGACTCTGGATATATGCGCTCAGCTAAGTTGTGTAGTCGCATTAAGATGACTTTGGCAAAAACCTTACCAACAATACTAAGAAGAGAGATGCCTCTGTAGTTATTGCAATCACTTCTGTCTCCTTTATTTTTATACAGTGTTACAATCTTGGCATCTCGCATGTCTTGAGGAATAGTTGTCTCTTCCCAGCACTGGCACTGCATCCTATGCAGGGGATGTAATAGCGTGCTCTTACAGCATTTGATTAAATCAGGAGGAGTCCCATCACTGCCTGGGGCTTTGCCAGAGGCCAAGCTATCAATGGCCTTGCTGAGTTCCTCTAATGTTGGTTCGGCATCCAGCTCCTCCATAGTTGGCAGACTGTTGACACCATCAAGGGCTGCAGGCGTAACGGTATTGTCTCTAGCGTAAAGCTCAGAGTAGTGCTCGACCCACCTCTCCATCTGCTTACCCTTATCGGGTAGCTTCTCTCCGCTGATGGTTTTTAGCGGTGCCGTCTTACTTTTATGGGGGCCAAGTGCTTTCTTTATACCGTCATACATTTGTCTAATGTTGCCTGTTTGCGCTGCGATCTGGATGCTCTCACTGAGCTGGAGCCAGTAGTCATTTGCACAGCGTCGAGCAGTTTGTTGAACTTTGCTTCTCGTAGCCCTCAGGATCTGTAGGGTTCTGGCACTCGGTGAACGTTTGTATTCATTCATAGCACTGCGATTAGCTTCAATGACAGGTGCCATCACATCTGATGAAGCATCAAACCAGTCATTTGACTTTGCTGTTTTCTTACCAAAGGTGGCAAGTGCAGTACTTTGAATGGTGTTCCGTAGATGCTCCCAGTTCTCTGTAATAGTATCACCATGCTGAGGGCTACTGAGCACTTTCTCGAAGGTCGCAGTGGATTGAGCGATCATGAAAGGGTCTGACATCTTGCTGGTATCAATGCGTGGTTTCCCTTCATGTCTGACACGATAGAGTTTTCTTGGTTGTGCTCTGATTTTGCAGCAAACCAAGGAGTGATCTGTATCACAGTCTGCACTATGGTACGAGCGCGTGGAGAGCACAGACCTGAGGAGTGGCCTTCTGACGAGAATCATTTCAAGTTGGTGCCAGTGCTTGGATCGTGGGTGTCTCCATGACACCTTATGCTGGGGTTTTGTCCGAAAGTAGGTGTTGGTCACGCAGAGGTCATGGTGGACGCACAACTCTAAGAGCCGTTGTCCATTTTCATTCATCTTGCCAATACCAAACCTGCCCAGACATGAAGGCCATGAAGCATTATCGGCACCCACTCTAGCGTTAAAGTCACCAAGGACAACAAGCTGTTCTTGCCTAGGTATGCTTTTGATAATTGCTGTTAGATTCTCGTAGAACTCATCTTTAGCTTCTGAGGCAGAGTACAGAGTAGGAGCATACACACTGACAAAGGGTGATGGGACCTGTGCTAGTTTGCAGGCAGAGCGTTAACAGGCGTTCTGATCCATTCTCGCCTGGTTCAACCATTTTAGTTAGCGATTTTTTGACCGCAAAACCTACTCCGTGTTCTCTAGCTTTATTAAGATCTTTCCCTTGCCAATAAAATGTGTAGTCCTTCTCGCTCACCGTTCCAGAGCCCGCCAGGCGCGTTTCCTGAAGTGCAGCTATATCCACCTGAAGTCGTTTAAGCTCATCATTAATTATGGCTGTCTTCCTTACATCGTTTACATCCTGTAGGTTTTCGGATAGTCCAGTCAACATAGTCCGGACGTTCGAGCATCCCAATCTGAGAGTTTGCTTATTTCTATTTTTTCGATAATTGCTTGGTGCAAAATTTTCTGTCCACAGTTCGGGTTTGACCCTAATCCCCATGCACCCAATGGGGAAAGCAGACAGTGGCGGGACAACAACTTATTGACTGGGGGCTGCCCAGCTTGAAGCGGGCGGTAGCTGTGAAGCATTGGCTTTACGTTTAGGAAGTACGCTAGTGGAAGAAAACGTCATCTGCGAGAAGTCGCACTTAGATTATGAGAAGTAAATATTTACGTGTACAGGTGCGTAATGAAATGTGGATGGATCAATGCACACCACACAAGTGAAAAGGAATGGCAGTTATCAGATGGAACGATTAAAAGATGTGTACCAAGTGGAAAAGGACAACGTCTGATAATGGCACATGCAGGCAGCAGATATAATGGGCTAGTGAAAAATGCTGAACTTATTTTCACTTCCAATTATACGGACAACCGGGACTATCATACCGAGATGAACGGTAACATTTTTAGAGAGTGGATTGAAAATATTCTTCTTCCGTCCTTAGACAGACCATCCTGTCTGATAATGGACAACGCATCATACCACAACGCTGTGGCAGAAGAAGACAAAATCCCGACATCTTCGAGTACAAAAGATGCTATAAAGATTTGGCTCAGAAAAGAAGACATTCCATTTAACGAGGGGTTTCTGAAACCTGAATTACTGTCCCTTGTTAAGAAATCACAAAAGATCAAGATATTCCATATAGACAAGTTGATTCAACAGCATGGTCATATGTGTTTGAGACTGCCGCTTTATCATTCACATTTAAACCCAATTGAACTCGTTCGGGCAAAAGTTAAAGGACAGGTGGCAGCTGAAAATAAAACTTTCAAACTATGCAATATGAAAGAACTAACATATGCCGTCCTTTCGCAGATAGACAATGATTATTGGTGTAAATGTGAAGACCATGTCTTAAAAGAGGAAAATGATTATTTGAAAAAAGATGGACTGTCGTTCGTTCAGCCGAGAATAGTCATCAATATGTTAGACTCGTTTGACTCAGAATAAGTGTGTAAATACCTTATATATTTAATATGTTTTCTCCTCCATCTATGTGTGTATGTAAACCAATTCATTTTCTTTTTATCTCCACGATTTCACTACTATTTTTAGCATACACAGTACTTTCACCTCTTCATGCATCCATTCACGTTTTAGCATAAAAAGTAACATTTACTACGAATAGGCGTTATTATTTTCTCAAATATTTCGAGGAAATAAAAAAGGACCTCACGTAGTAATCAGTTAACAAACCCCTCTAACATTCGAATTGTATAGACGCCTTGGCCGAAAATATGCAACTTCCGTCATTTACGGTAAATTATTTTCTTCCAGGGCAAAATAATTACTTCGTTAAAAAAGATCAAAGGAATTAGCCGTTGCAAGACAAGAACACTACCTGCAACATTGAATTTTATAAAAACTTTGGGACATTGAAAATATAAGACCACATGCAAAAAATCATGTTTATCAGTGCAAGGAATATGGAGATAATTAAAGTCAATCGTCGACCGATCTTTTTGAAACGCACTATAGTTTGAAAATTATCAGGGGTCACAGAATAAAAACTATCTAACGCATTCTTAGAATCTATTAATAAAAACAGCCTAATCAACGGTTGTTAGGGCACATTTTTTTGCCCCTATCGCCAAGATGTAAAATAAAGCATTTGAATCTTTTGTTAGCGAGCGGGCAAGTCCCGCCCGCAAACCCCCACTTTTTCTCTACAACGTTAGACAGTTGGCGACGAACCAAAAAAATTTTACCTTGTCTTGAGAACAGGAGAGAAGGGACAGGGGGGGGGGGTGTTGAAAAGGAAAAAATCTAGCCTAGCGATACTGAAACTAAAAGACCATATTTGTGCAGGGAGAGAAAGGGGTTGGAAAGAAAAAAGAAAAGAGTGTATCCCATATGATGATATAAAAGATAACTAAAGTCTAAGTGACAGATTCGTTGAAGCCATGTGGGAAAGAGCAGATACCCACGGATTGAGACGAAGTCACAATACAATTAGGAACTGTAGCTATTGATTAGCACTTGGGCTTATCACTACAAATGTTTAACGATGTTTATTTGTTAGGTGTGGAGATGTGTATATGAAGTGTATTTAGGGAGGCATTGTTCATTGTTGCAGGGTTGCATCAACGAGTAACCAGTAATACAAAACCTGGAGAGGCAGTGTACGAGGCAACTTACCTGTTGCTTGTATTGTGAAATCTAACTGCAAAAGCTGACTCCAGCTGAGACACGGGTGAACAGAAAGTGTCATATTTCCAGTCAACCACCTAATTGCCACGGACTGAAAGATAAGCCTTCGTTTTGAGGGCTAAAGACTTCTCATTTCATTGTTAACCTCCACACTGTAATTAAACGTTCTAGTGACATGATGAAAGGAACAGTTCTTCCAACTAGTGACCATTCTTAATACATTGTTACTACCGCCAGGGATACAAGTACAGAAACATTTTAATAATATCATTTATTGGACAAGATGTCCATCCACTGTATTTACCTGTGTACATAACCACATTTATTTTGAGTTTAACCTTCCTGATTCAAAACATTTGAGAGTCAGGAAATTAAAATTGTAAATTAATTCTATAACTTTAACCACTGTCTTACTTGAGTTTATTAGATTGAGTTACAGTTGTGTTAAATTTGTTATACATCACACCTACATTACCCTAGACACGTAGCCATATAAATTAATAGACTTAAAATATTTCGCAGAGTGAGATCATAGGGTGGTAGAAGTTAGGTACCCTGAGAATACATCATCATCAACTATTAGACTCAGGGACTTACATAGCTGGACCTCACTCTGTAGACAATTAATAATAATTAACATAAATAACATATAAACCCACCACAAGATATACATAATCAATAATGAGTCCACATACATGAATAGAATTGCATGGTCCACACACACACACACACACACAAACACACACACACACACGCACGCACACACCTCCAGATGGTAGGACGCCTCTAGTTCGCTCAAAAGCGAAAATCCCACTGACTGTTCCTTTGTTTAGGCAGGATAATTATACAGAGAATTTCAAAGGCAGTAGACCACAAACTGAGGAAGGAACAAGCAGGATTTAGAAAGAATAGAAGATGTGTAGATCATATATTCACTCTCAGGAACATTATAGAGCAGTGCTCAGAATGGCAAAGACAGCTTTACATTAATTTCGTTGATTTTGAAAAGGCTTTTGACAGCATACATAGGGACAGTTTATGGAAAATACTGAGGGCTTATGGAATTCCAAGCTGCATAGTGTCAATCATAAAAAAGCCTCTATGCCAACTTTACGTGTAGTGTTGGGCAGAGCAACCTAACCTTTGAGGTGAAGACAGGAGTACGACAGGGATGCCCCTTGTCAACCACTCTATTTTTAACAGTCATAGACTGGGTGATGCGCCAGACAACAGAGGGCAGTCCAAGAGGAATAAGATGGACTACATTTTCTACACTGGAAGATCTGGAATATGCAGATGACATTGCACTACTAGCACATTCACATCAACACATCCAGGAAAAAACTGATAGACTTAACAAGTTTAGCCAGCAGATGGGCTTGAACATCAATTTAAAGAAGTCTGAGGTCATGACGCTCAATGTGAGCAACCCTGAGCCCATATCTGTAAGGAATCAGCAATTGGTACAGACAGATACTTTCACATACCTAGGAAACATAGTAACACCAGACGGCGGGGCAGGCAAAGACATCAACATCAGAATGAATAAGGCAAGAACAGCCTTCTTTAGCCTAAACAACATCTGGAAGTCCTCCCAATACAGCACAAGCACAAAATTAAGATTATATCAGAGCTGTGTGCTTTCTGTGCTTCTCTATGGTGCGGAATGCTGGAGAGTTACAGAGAAGGAAATGTCGAAATTGTCCTCCTTTTACACAACATGCCTAAGAAAAATTCACCGAATCTTTTGGCCAAATACCATCACTAACCAAGATCTGCTTACTCGTAGCAAGCAAGAGGACATGCACACCATCATAGCTGGCAGACGCTGGAGCTGGGTTGGTCATGTCCTCAGAAGAGCCCCCGATGCCATCACAAGAACAGCTATGCTTTGGACCCCTGAAGGAAAACGAAAGAGAGGCCGACCAAAAACAACCTGGCGGAGGACTGTGGAGGCTGAGATGCAGGGAATGAACCAGAGTTGGGGCACTGTACGAAGGATGGCCACCGACCGAGCAAAGTGGAATCAATTTTTTGTTGCCCTACAAGACGCCACTAGGCGTGATGGCCACTGACTGCTTTGACGGTCGGCGGCTAAGGATCAAAGAAGAAGAAGAAGAAGTTCCTTTGTTCTACCAACGTCGTCAAAAAGGATACAGGATTGTTGAGAACTTTGTTAGCCGTCAAGTCGTGACTGTTTGTGAACACTTATATATGAGTCCTTCTCGTGTGTGTTAAAACATCAACAATCATCATAAAGAATGGTGTGAACATGTATTCATAGTTGAGAGGGTGTTTCGAGGTGCAAAAAAAATCAAAATATCCTAGCTACTTCACACCCAGAAACAGTTCTAAACACACTAACTGCTTTGACCGTCGGCGGCTAAGGATAAAAAAAGAAGACACATAATTCAATGGCTCATGTATTTGATATTTGAATACATAATTCTGTAAATATGCCATAATTATACCTTCTTCTTCTTCTTCTCCTTCTTCCTATTATTATTATTATTATTATTATTATTATTATTCAGAATAGACGTCATTGCAATCTGCGCAAACCCATATGTGCTCACTCTCAGCTTCGACATTTGCTTAAGGAGATGAATGTATGAGAGGATGCAATGTTGATTGTTCCTGTTTGGCGCTGGTTGTATACAAGCCGGATGCATCACTGCCTGTCTTACAGCTAATTTCAAACTCCAGCAATCTTAGACTTGATGATTGATCTCTTGCAGTGCCATTCTTACCTCTAAACAGAGCTATTAGTTCGACGAGGAATTTCGTTGGATTACACCAACTGGGGGCTTGAACGAGCTAAACAATTGCTTAAATCATTCACAAAAGGCGACGGACCAGTTATATGCGTTAACAATTGTTAAGTGGGTGCGCATATGGCTGATCAAATCAATGCGGGCAAGAAAAGTTCTGTTGCATGACTGACCTACAAGGCCCAAAGACAATACAGGCTTCATATCCACGCTTGACTTTCGAGCTGCACATTTCTTCTGGGTTACCCTGAAACGGTTGGCCTCGCTGACTGCGAAACCCGTTTTGAAAGCGCCCCTCCAGGCTGTGCGTCCTGTGCCAGTTGCTTCCAGCTGGTAGTATTAATCTGGCAGCTCTTCAGTGACTCCCTCAGGCTGTCTTTGAAGCGCTTCTTTGGTCGTCCTCTTGTACGCTTTCCCTCCCTCAAATCGACATACAGCAGCCTCTTTGGGAGGCATTCATTTGACCTACGAACCAGATGTCCGGTCCATCTTAACTGCGCTTTCTGAATCAGTGTATAGACACTGAGCATATTTGCTCTTGATAGAACCTCGGTATCCGGGATCTTATCCTGCAATCGAATGTATGCACGCGACGCAGGCAGGTTGTATCATCATCATCATCATTCTCCCTTGGCCATCGACTGCCAAAGCAGTCTCCGGCCATCACACCTTGCGGCGTCATAGGGCAACAAGAAATTATCCATTGTTCCGTTACACCTAACGGCGTTTGTTGGTACAACAGATTATTAATTGTTGTTTCTTTGATCAGTGACAAGCAAGCGGTTGATCAATCCGCTGTGCCCCGAACTTGCCCTCGTGTGTACTCTACTTTTGCCGCTATAAAACCATTTCGCTATGCCACCCAGACGTCCGTCCAGCCAAAATCTATTCGGGACCGAAGGTCCTCGAAAAAGGGCAATCTGGCACAGGCACAGCACCCATTCGCTGCCTCCACTGCGCTGGGAGGACCCGGCGACCGGGACCACACACAGCCTTGGGAGGACAAAGATCGCCTAAAAGGACAGGTTGTATAGAAGTGATTTAGTTTCCGAGCATGTCTAGCGTAAACGGTCCAACTCTCACTTGCGTAGAGGAGGTGGGGATGACGACGGCACGGTACATCTTCAGTTTGATCTTGACGCTAATACCTCTACGTTCCCACACTGAGGATCGCAGCTTTCCTAACGCAACACTGATCTTTGCTATTCTGTTAGCCACATTGTCGTCAATGTTGGCTAGTCTTGACAGCGTTCTTCTCCGGTACGAGAACTTATCCACAGCCACCAGTCTCTGTCCCCCCATTGTAATCGTTGGCTCCTTGTACGGTTTACCTTGGGCTGGTTGGTACATAACTTTAGCTTTCTTGACATTGATGGTTAGACCGAAGCTGTCGCATGCAGAAGAGAAACAGTCCATACCTACTTGCATTTTCTGTTCGGAGCTACTATTCAGAGAGCAATCGTCGGCAAACAGGAATTCGCGGATCATATCAGTTTGCAACTTGGTTTTGGATTGACGTCTGCGGGAGTAGAATAGTTTGCCATCTCTTCGGTACTTTATTGGTATACCGAACTTGCTTCCCTTGATAGCTGAAAACATCATGATGAACAGCGTCGGGGCAAGAACACAAACTGTCTCACGCCGTTTGTGACCTCAAACATTTTAGAGGCTTCTCCGTTGTCCAAGACGCTGGCACGCATACCTTCATGGAGTTTTTTTTTTTAAACTAGGACAGCCACATTTTGACAGAATTTTCCATAATCCACCTCTACTCACTGTATCGAATGCCTTAGTCAAGTCAATAAACGTAGTGTATAGGTCGAGATTTTGCTTCTGACATTTTTCTTCGAGTTGGCAAGCAGCAAATATCATGTCGATCGTTCATCGCCCAGCTCTGAATCCGCACTGGCTTTCTGGGAGGTGATGGTCCTAATCAATGTGTTCATTTAGGCGGTTGAGCAATACACGCGCGAGGATCTTGCCGGCAATTGACAATGGGATATTCCACGATGATTGTCACACTCTTGTCGGTTGCTTTTCATCTTATAGATATGAACTATTGAGGCATCCTTCATCTTCTGTGGGATCTAACCTTTGGCCCACATAAGGCGAAAGAGTTCGGTGAGCTTACTGGTAAGGCAAGGTCCAGCTGTATTATATATCTCGCCTAGTATAGCATCCGTATATATATATATATATATATATATATATATATATATATATATATATATATATATATATATATATATTTATATATATATATATATATATATATATATATATATAAGAGTGGTTGGGTAGCCAACTAGCACCCCTACCCTTATTAGAGGTTTGACAACCTCCATTATTGTTCTACCAATCCGTTTACGTGCTAATTCGTCCAGTATTTAATTGTTTACGCTCTCCTCGACAAAGGTTATCATATCTTGTCACGCCCTCAATATGACATATCTGCTTGACCTGTTTCTGAAATAACATTGACTTCTTTTTGTGCAATGTGAAGTCTGTCCGTTATCTGACAGCTTTCACTAGACAGAAAAGACGTCAGTAAGTAGCGATAAGGGTTGATTGAACAAACGTTTGGTACGGGGACATCGATAGCAGATAACTGCCACAAATCATGTGGTTCAGGTTTTCCCATATGGATGACAGACGGTAATCGGGAGATAAGGTGTCAGTTCGTAAACATGGCGTGCCCAAATACACGGCCAATTTCATTGGAATGTCGAAAGACGACAATCCGATTTAAGATTTAGATGCGGACAATGATGTAATACTTACGACAGATGGAATTGTTTTTAGTGATAATCAGCTACCGGAAAGAAACATCTTGGAAGATATTATCAGTGATAGATCTGTGTATTAGTAAGTTTTTAAAGTTTTAAACAAGATAAGTAACAACGGAAGTGGTTAGACTTTATGTGGTCATGGAGTTTGAAAATCACATGTAAAGGGCAATATCTTATGTTATCATGTAGTAATTGTGTATTTAATTATTTGTATCTTCACTATAAACGTTGCAATTAATTAAATGATGCATGAGCTGTGGTTTTATTTATTTATTTATTTGGGAAGGGGGGGGGGGGGGGGAGAATCAATTTTAAAATTCACAAATCGTGTTTCTGTAAGTCTATATTTTCACTAGAAAGTCTACCATGAATTATATGATGTACACTTTTTTTGTTACTCCGAATTTATGAATAACAGGTTGAAAAAAAAACGTAAAGGATCACTTTACACGCCCTATTTGAGACATATTGGGAATATGGTGTTAGGTGTTAGTTGGTTTTTTTATGCGTGATGCAAATGTTGATGTGTAGTTGGCCAGGTATGCGTGTTGATGTCACCTGAACAGTGTAATGGTGCGGTGAAGATCTGGGTCATTCACGCTGACAGCATACATGGTCCTTGTACGATGATGATGATGATGAGACATGGGTGTGTAGAGACGCGAATGCGTTTAGGCTCATATATGGTTACACAATACACCAATCACACTCGTACTGAAGCCAATGATGGTCGAAACTACTGGTGACAGTTCATACATTTATTCACAGGACTAACAGTAGAATCACACAGGAACAGTCAATGTAAACATGATCATGTACATCATGTTAATTGAAATCGCTTGGTATATATCAGGCATTCTAAGGCTGGTAAACATTCAAATATGTGGGCATGGTCAATAATGGTATGTCCTTTAACGTACATATCATATGGCCGCTTTGGTATCCCTGACTGAACGCGTCAGATACATTAATAACTCCGTCATACAAAAGATGAGCCCTTAACTCATGTAATCCTATTACCAGAGCCGTCGTTCAACTTGACATAACACGCCAGTTACATCTTTTCATGCATTAGAATAGTGGCCATTACACAGAGCCTCGATATGACGTCAGCTATGTATTCTTCATTCAGCAGGTTGCATAAACCCTGCTATAATGTTTGTATAAGTATACCGCCAACCTGCGGTTTCCACCATATATAACTTCGACACTGGACTTCTGATCAAATGAAGACGAATAGTCTTAAATGGCTACCTCGAGCACAAAATATAGGTTCTGCATTATAGGAACTGTGAGCTGTTCTCACGGCTAGGTAATCCTTTAACAAGTTCTGCAACCGAATGCGTAATAATGATAAAGTCGGTGTTACCTTGAACAGAGTCCTCAGAACACAAGAAACAACACTGTCGTCATTCCTGACGTACAGTAAATCACTGGAGAAAACTGTCAACGCAGTCACTTCGAAGATTTTCCTTCCCCAGAATACAACGGACATTCACGTCCCACAGAAGCCAGTACGCATCTCTACCTGACGGAAGTCTAATTTTGCGCTCAACAACTGCGCATGGCACATAGCCCAGAACTGTTTACCTTTGACCCTATCTCAAAAAAGGTCAAACCCAATGAATGAACCAAAAAGGGAGATAACCCCTAATCAACCTGACACAGCAAAGTTAAGACATAGTTACCCAACTTTGACCAGGGTGAAAAAAGTTACGACAAATAAAATGACCGCAACATATTACTGCACCCCCCTGTAAAAAAATGACACATTTAAAAAATATATATATATCCATGAGCAAGATAGCACAAGCATCAATTATGCGCCCATAAAAGAATGAACCTAATATCAGGTACAATAGACGCATAAATAAAGCGTCTGGAGAGAGTAAAAATCATCCCCCAAGATAAGAGAAAATATTTCCTCTAAGCAAAACAAACTCGGAAGGTACCATTAAAGAAACCTAATTTGCTGGCAATACCAATCATAGATATCACAAATTATCAAATACTATAATTATAGCAATATACAAATATCATGAAATACAATGCTATACTATCAACATATCTAATGGATATATATCATGGATGGACATAACCAAATTTATTAAAGTCATTATACATCATCCAAATAGTGAAACAATTGTGTTAATATATATTATGATATTAAGAACAGACATAAGTCTGGAAGTGTATCAGGAAATCTAGGACATAAGATTTAAATGGAATCATGTGGGCATCTAGACAATATGTCTGCCATCACATTATCCGAACCACGGATAGCTCGCACCGTGAAATGGAAAGGTTGAAGAGCAATAGCATAACGAGTAGATCTCGAGCTCTTCAAATCCTTACTTTGCATAGCTGTAAGAGCTTTTTGGTCGGTTTCCATAATGAAATGCGCGCCCAGAAGGAACCTTTGTAGCTTAAGAATGGACCAAACCATGGCCAACAATTCACGGTCTAAAACCGAGTAATTCCTTTCTGCCGCATTCAGCTTCCTAGAGATATACATTACAGGATGCAGAGTTCCTGAATACTCCTGCAATAGTGCCGCTCCAATCCCAGTGGAAGAGGCATCACTACGAACTACCAAAGTCTTATCAATCGTTGGTAGTCTTAAGATAGGATGAGATGAGAACAAATTCTTAATCTGATCCAATGACGATTCTCATTCTTGGGACCAACGCACCATAATAGGAGAACCTTTTTTAATAACGTTGAAAGTGGTGCCATAATGGAGGATAGATTATCAATGAATCTTCCATAGAATTGTATTAATCCCAAGAGATTATGTACTTGCTTTTTTGTCTTCGGGCCTAAGATATTTAGAATCTTAGAAATGTTTTGGTCTTCTGTCTTCACCTGATGACCTAGGAAAGAAATTTCACTAAACCCAATAAAAGCTTTAGTGTCTTTTGCAGTCAAATTATGCTCACGTAGAGTAGATAGTAATTCATTTAAACCTAAATAGTGTTCTTCCCAAGTATCATTGAACTGACAGATGTTGTCTAAATATGCGATGACATCTGTACGATACGATAGAATTCGTCGCATCATGCGCACAAAAGTTGCTGGGGCGTTCATAAGCCCGAAAGGCATAAAATTCCACTGAAATAAACCCCTAGGTGTTGAAAAAGCAGTGAGAGGTTTGGCGTGTTCCGTCAAAGGGACTTGCCAATAACCTTTCGACAAGTCTAGTTTAGTAAAGAATTTTGATTTAGAAAGTCTAATAAGTAGATCATCTAATAAAGGCATAGGTTCAGCATCGAACTTCGTAACTTGATTTAATTTGCGATAATCAACGCAAAGACGTATGTTATTATTGTCAAATAAACAATACAGCGGAACAAAGGAAAATGTTACAAAAATGTGTAATGATGACTGCGAAAAGTAAACAAGACAAATGGCAACACTGTTATAAACAAAAAAGGTGTAAAGAAATAAACGAAAGGAAGGAGAGGCAGACAAATACAAACGAATCAAATCAAAATTAAAGAACAGAAAAAATATTACAACAACAACGAAAAGGTACATTACGTCACAACTAACCGTAAACAGCAACAATTGTCGCTAGCAAATTCCTAATTAAGGAAATTTGCAGTCCGAACAGAAAACGCTATCAATAGACAACCTCTGTTACGTGGTATTATCTAAAGGAGTCACCTTACCCAACCAGCCCGCTGAAAACACCAGGAAAATACACAACAATATTACAAGTAACATAAATTGCATATAATGGAATGTGTTGCAAACAAAGTTCAGTTACAAATAACAGTATAGTAACTCTCTTGCTCTTTGTCAACACGGGAGTACAATGTCAAGCGCGCAATGATTGTTAGATCCACAATAACATGTAGTGGTCTCCAGGAACATAAAGTCACTATGACCTTCTCGACAAATAGTTGAGACATGAGGCCCAATGTTGAAAAAGTTCGTAGACGGTACTGTTTACCAAAAAACACTTGACCTCGAACTACGTGACTTGAACGCTCAGACTTGAAGAGTCTGTTGACTATAACGTGTAAACAACCAGCGGTACTGTTACAAAAAGGAATCGACTTGTGTGTAGCTGTGGTCCACGTAGCAATATTGCCTAGATGCTAACTCCAGCACTTGTAATAACTGCGGTTCATGTAGCATTATCACATAGATGCTAACGCTGTTTATGTGGGTCAACAGCCGATGACATATTTCTACTGTCCTGTGTAGCCAAAACTTGGAAATGTAGAATACTACGGATGTGTTTTATTTATTAGCTGTCAACCTTGATCATTCCAATCTGTAGCCGAAACCAAAATTGAAGCCGAAAAGCCCACGGAACTGGCCTACCAGAAATGTTAGTTAATTTTTTTATGCGTGATGCAAATGTTGATGTGTAGTTGGCCAGGCATGCATGTAGATGTCACCTGAACAGTGTAATGGTGTGGTGAAGATCTGGGTCACTCACGCTGACAGCATACATGGTCCTTGTACGATGATGATGATGATGAGACATGGGTGTGTAGAGACGCGAATGCGTTTAGGCTCATATATGGTTACACAATACACCAATCACACTCGTACTGAAGCCAATGATGGTCGAAACTACTGGTGACAGTTCATACATTTATTCACAGGACTAACAGTAGAATCACACAGGAACAGTCAATGTAAACATGATCATGTACATCATGTTAATTGAAATCGCTTGGTAAATATCAGGCATTCTAAGGCTGGTAAACATTCAAATATGTAGGCATGGTCAATAGTGGTATGTCCTTTAACGTACAGTTCATATGGTCGCTTTGGTATCCCTGACTGAACGCGTCAGATACCTTAATAACTTAGTCATACAAAAGACGAGCCCTTAACTCATGTAATCTTATTACCAGGGCCGTCGTTCAGCTTGGCATAACACGTCAGTTACATCTTTTCATGCGGTAGAATAGTGGCCATTACACAGAGCCTCGATATGACGTCAGCTGTGTATTCTTCATTAAGCAGGTTGCATAAACCCTGCTATAATGTTTGTATAAGTATACCGCCAACCTGCGGTTTCCACCATATATAACTTCGACACTGGACTTCTGATCAAATGAAGACGAATAGTCTTAAATGGCTACCTCGAGCACAAAATATAGGTTCTGCATTATAGGAACTGTGAGCTGTTCTCACGGCTAGGTAATCCTTTAACAAGTTCTGCAACCGAATGCGTAATAATGATAAAGTCGGTGTTACCTTGAACAGAATCCTCAGAACACAAGAAACAACACTGTCGTCATTCCTGACGTACAGTAAATCACTGGGGAAAACTGACAACGCAGTCACTTCGAAGATTTTCCTTCCCCAAAATACAACGGACATTCACGTCCCACAGAAGCCAGTTCGCATCTCTACCTGACGGAAGTCTAATTTTGCGCTCAACAACTGCGCATGGCACATAGCCCAGAACTGTTTACCTTTGACCCTATCTCAAAAAAAGGTCAAACCCAATGAATAAACCAAAAAGGGAGATAACCCCTAATCAACCTGACACAGCAAAGTTAAGACATAGTTACCCAACTTTGACCAGGGTGAAAAAAATTACGACAAATAAAATGACCGCAACATATTCCCATATTTTCTCGACCGTCGGCACACTAGGGTTGATGTGGTGAGCATCACACCGGCCGCCTTAACATTCCCAGAGTTGCTCTCGTACTCATTTGGGGCTGGGTCGACCCAGGAGCCGTTTGCGGCCTAAAAAAATCCCACCTCATCTGGGGATCGAACCATAGACCAATGGGCTAAGAAGCCAGTGCACTAACCACTATGCTACTGCGGCTCCCAATTTATGAATAATATTACAAATATCTTAACTTGAGAGTTTGCACTCTGTTATATTATGCAAGATCGTTTTTGTAGAATCTTTAGTCTTCTTCTTTCTTCTTTGATCCTTAGCCGCCGACCGTCAAAGCAGTCAGTGGCCATCACGCCAAATGCGTCTTGTAGGGCAACAACAAATTTATTCCACCTTGCTCGGTCGGTGGCCATCCTTCGTACAGTGCCCCAGCTCTGGTTCATTCTTTGCATCTCAGCCTCTGAATCTTTAATATTAAAACAGATTTTGCCCAATCCTCACTAGACGTTCTACACTAGGAGTATGTTGCTTTTGGAGATGAAAATAGATGCACGTCTTGCATTTTGAGTAGAGGACAATAGGTTTTATAAAAAGCTGAAAAGTTCGATACCCCTTCCGGAGATATATCTACAGCAGGTTTTGGTTCGTATAATGGAAGTGTGTCATTTCTGATCGAAGATTACAGAGGATTCAAGAGGAAGGATATGCTACTTGTTTGAGGAAAGTTAGAATAACTAGCGTCAGGTTTTTCTCTCTGTCATTACCCCCAAGAACTGTGCCAAGAGACCAAATGAATGAGAGATAAATCAATGAATGAATAAAGTAAAATTGAACAGAATTGGATCTTTGCGTTGTCCCAACCTGATGCGTAAGTCCAGAAGTAAGTAAGACGATGCTGCAAAGGAGACATGGGTACGACACCAGTAGTTTTTTTCTTCAGAGTTTTTGAATCGTTAGCCAGTAACTTCATGTCAGTCCATCTTTTAAGTATTGAAATTTTCTTTCCTCTAAATATAGTTGACAATCCCTTCTTAGCTAAGATTATTGCCTACCTCCATGATCTGGACCTTTGTCTAATAAAGGGTTTCCTCGGGGTTTGACATCTAGTGAAGAGTAGCAAAAACTTTTTACAGACGTGAATTTTTATGAATAGAACGCTTACACCAGTTTATCATGTATGATTAATTTATCTTGTAACTTGTCATTTCTACCCTGCTATATCTGATGGTGCTTGGGCGAATTTTCTTCATATTTCAATAGTGGCTGCATGTTGTGCCAACTACCTCGTGGCACGTTTTCCCAAAAAAAAAAGAAAAAAAAAGGAAATTTCAGCACCACTTTTCAATGATTTATACGATACGAAAGTCTGCACATCGACTTGTCTTCTTCTCTTATTTAGTACTAAGAATTATCTCCGATTGAGAGCATAGTCGGTGATTCATCTAGATTGGATGCTCGTTTTAACTTATGTTTTTGTATTTAATTTTCATCTGTATACTACAAGAACGTCACAATTAAGCACTTCTCTGTCAATGATTGTCAGATTATACTCTCTACTGGTACTATGGGTTTAAATATATACTCAGACTAGACTCTTAGCCCGCTGTCTAAAGGTAAGACCACAGTACACAATAGCTGACATGAATAATGCAATAACACTTGAAACAGGTTTGGTCCCTTTAATAAATATTGCTCACACACAGAAGCCACACACGGCTAATAATACACATAGAATAACGAAGCAATGGAACTGCCAAACTACTTGCCATAATCAACAGCTCAATATAGCAGTAACATAATCACCGATCTAATCTATCTAGTGACTACACAATGACTTTCGCTCACTAGCTAAGCCCTGCACTGAAGCAAAGCACTACATGAATGCAAGATACTTAACATAAACACCATCGTTCTAGCAGTATACCAAATAATCATGACCACCTGAAAATCGGCAAGAAATATAAACGAAAATGGCATTCACATAATCCCAGCACCACAGCTGACAAAGGGACAAAGTCCGCACGGGACGGTAGACATCTCCTAGAATGTCTTCCCTCCAAAACTCTCAAATCCTCTTCCGTTCTGGTCCAACTGGCCAAACGGGTTTTAAATTCGTATCAGGGGTCGACACTCTACAGCGAGACCAACTTAAAATTTTATAATATTTATACTGTGACATCCAACTCCCCCCCCCACCCTAAGAAAGAAAACGAAGTTTTCTTCCACCGGAGGAGTCACGCCCAACCCCCTTCGGAGTATGGACGAATAGCATGCCAAGACGGCACCTCCTCATCTGCTTAGAGAATGCCAAACTTGTCCACCACAATAGTCGTTCATGCCTTCTCACACAATGAACTAAATACAAGCAAACGTGAACAAACACCCCAGGTACGACTGTCCTACACTGGCCTCACACACACAATGCATCTTATGTAATTTGAGAATGAACTAATCGTCCCAGGTACTGGTAGTCGTGAAAAATAACAATGAATGTCCAGACCTGGTCTATGAAATACAATATATGTTACTAATTAATTATTCATATCAAGGTATCAATAATAAGGCATCATCTTATAGTATAAACAACCTGTCTACATACTGTAAAAATACATATATAATACCATGATTTATAGATACATTGAATATAAATTTGTCCATATTGCCGTTATGGCATAGTGATACATAAATCATATACCATAATACATCTTCATAAACATCAACTCTAATGATTATGATACATTTCTTCCATAATCAAAGTAAATACTCTCTACGGATGCTCCAGTCCCACACCAACTTCATAACCTGGACAAGACATCCGCTACAATATTATGTACCCCACTGAATTAGTAGAATAGTAAAGTTGAATTGCTGCAGCACTAATGCCCAGCGTGTCAACTTAGCACTGGTGGATTTAGCCGACTGCAAAAATAGCAGTGGTTTGTGATCTGTTTGGAGGAAAAAAAATGCGCCCCCAACAGATATCGTGCCAACTTAGATACCACCCATGCAATCGCAAGGCACTCCCTCTCAATCGTGGAGTATCTGGTTTCCGCTGGCAACAACTTTCGATAGAAATATATTGTAAAGCATGTCATCTAAATTACAGAACAAGGCATAGTAAAGTATCAACATGACCCTTAAATATTACGAGACCATCATATTCCATAGGTCTCTGATAACTGCACGCCAGGCCTGCCTACAGTGCACCTGCCTACAGTGTACCTGCCTACAGTATGCCTGCCTACAGTGTGCCTGCCTACAGTATGCCTGCCCACAGCGCACCTGATTACAGTGTGCCTGCCTACAGCGCACATGCCTACAGCAAGCCTGCCCACAGCGCGCCTGCCTACAGCGTGCCTGCCTACAGCGCACCTACCTACAGCATTCCTGCCCTCAGCACACCTGCCTACAATATGTCCGCCTACAGTGTACCTGCCCACAGCGTGCCTGTATGGCATCATGCCACATTAATACAAAATACGACATAGCATAATACAGCATAACTATGCATTGTACAGCATTTCCTAACCTGTACAAGTCTACAAAATACACATATTCATATCAACATCGAACTGGGGGAGTGGGTCAGAGCCACTCAGGTTCGGTTCGTATTAACCGAAACATCTTACTGATCCCGAACCCGAAATCTAACCCTAGCTATTGCTGGACTATTAGCAGATGATTCTGAAGCAAGGACTTATGCTTCAGCCTAACTGCCTTACGCGCACTCCAACTATTTGCAAAAGTCACCCGCGCCTTTTTAGTATTATCGTGCAACGACAGTACCTCTACAAATCTAACCCGCGCGACCTCATCAAACACTCGCCTGAGTGTGCGCCAACTAGCACTCAGGGCGATGTTACGCACCCAAACCTTGCGATCACTAGCTTTCGGACCTTTGTATAAGTTCCTACTGCTTCTAATCATATCATTTGGTACTTGCCGCGAATCGCGTCTACGATGTACCTTCTGGTCATCCCCCTTGGGAGTTTGGTAATGCTGAGCCTCTGCTCCAGCCACAACCACGGCACTATACACCCCACGGACATTGCCGACGATTAAATCGGCAATCGGATCCTCAAGAACGAACGCGTTAACTCTACCCGACAGGAACGGAGTGTCCACATTACTACATGCTTGGGGGTAAGCCTCCACTTTGCCCCCGAACGTGGTGCACTTTACCGTTTTGCCTGTAAGGCAGGAGTCGTCGATGCACGATCGACGCACCCCAATTGTGGTGCATCCGATGTCCCGCAACACCCGGACTGGTCTATTCTCCACCTTGCCTTCGTGGAGGCTCACCTTGCCAGTCTCATGGACTGCCGATAGGCATGGTGCCGCATGCCCGCATTGAAGCACTACCCTCTCGTTTGCGTGAAACAGAGGGCGACACCCGGCACAGTCTTCACTATTAATTGTGTCCAACACAAACGCGGAATTCGCTTGTTCAATCGGGGTGGGACACCTATCTGCACAATGATTATTGCCACCACAAATGGAACACATGCGCTCCTTCTTCGTCTCATCGTGTGCACCTTTGCTGGAGCCTTTCAATGACAAAGACCCCGCATCCGAGTCGGAAGATCGACTCTCTGAGGAACCACTCCTCTGCTTGGAATGTTTTGCTTTATACCAAAACCGGTCTTCGTCTCGAGAGTCCTGGAAGCGTACCTGCTTTCGCGTTTGGCGCTCCTCTCTGTCGTTATAACTACCATATTGTTTGTTTTGCCACCTCGGCCGACCATTCCGATGAGATCGGAAATTCCCATAGCTACCTCTACGCGGCTGGTAGGGACTGGAGGGCCTCTCTGTTCTTGGCCTCTGTCTGACTGATTTCGCCAAGACTGGTGCTGAACTTTGCCGACACTGGCAACTAAGTATTATGACAGACTCGACTTCTGAATGGGTTTGCCCGGATGGACAAGGACATAATGGTGCCCCAATTGGGCCATGGACTCGATGTCCTTTGGTTGGCGTTCCTGAAAAAATGCCACCAACTCACCAGAACACGAGGACAACACCTTGTCTCGCAGCACCAAGTCTAGCAAGCCATTATAGTCCTTAGGAATTCCCTCATTTTCAATCCATCTATTTATCAGAAGTTTGATCTTCGTGATAAAATCCTCGAAGTCTTGGTCTGCGCTTGGCATCGCGTTTTTAAAAACGCGTCCGGTAGCCGTCAGCAGTCAGACGGAACTTCCGGAGCAATCTCTCCATTACTTTGTCGTAATCGGCCCTTTCCTCAAGCGGGAGGCTATAGAAAGTCTCCATCGCAGGCCCCACTAGCAGCGTCGATAACAGAGATGACCACTGATCTCTGTCAGCCTTATAGGCCACACATCCTGCCTCAAATCTTTCAAGGAAGAAATCTAAACTGTCAATTGTATAATTAAAATTTGGCAGACGCAGCCAAAAAGGACGATGAGCCCCTCCAGGAGTCGAGTTCTGACCACTCGCACCCACTTCCAACTTCTTCAATTGAATTTCCTTATCCATCCTCATTCTCTCTAATTCTAACTCTAACTCTCTCTCTATCTTATTTTCTTTAAATTCTCGCTCTATCCTCTTTTCTTTTAATTCTCTATCTTCTCTCATCTTCTTTTCTTGCAATTCTTTACCTTCTCTCATCTTCTTTTCTTGCAATTTGAACTTTCTCTGTTTCCACTCATTTTCTTCTTTCATCTTCCTTTCTTGTAACTCTTTATCTTCTTTCATCTTCCTTTCTTGTAACTCAAATTCTTTCCTTTTTAGCTCTAGCTCTTCAGCTCGAGCATCTCTTAGAGCATTCTGTTTTTCAATCCTCTTCTTCTCCAGAGCTTTTTGATTCACCACTGAATAAAATTTTGCTTCAGCAAAATCCATGAGTTCTTTCTGGGTGTACCTACATTCTTTGCCTGTCTGAATAAAAGCCTGTAGGTCCATGATGTACACTCAGAGTGCTCACTATTATCTTTTGCTATAACTTTTCTGTAGAAGTACTCAGTTGTATATATTTCACTTATATCCCCAGATAACTCTCTGCTTGCAAAATATGCAGTAATAACTGTAAATATTGATATCAGTACTCCAATATACACATATATATATTTATGTATGTAAGTATATAACACCTCACCTCTCACTGTATACGCATCATCAACTCTTGTAGTATATAGTTTTACTTTGCCACTTGGCTACTGTCTCATCACTGTGAAACTTTGGTCTAACTGACCACCTAGTCTTTGAGATACACTCAAACAAACTTACAATAGTCGACAGCTGTATAATAACTACTGATGAAACTTTCTGGTACTATGACACCACTATACCAACTTGATACTCAATCAGCTTTTACCTCAAAGTCTGTTACTGGCACCCACACTGATGCTATATTCAGATAATACTTCACTTACCATTAATCTCAATAACCCATATTATGCAAGTACTACCTATGGCAAAGTGAGCACTACACAGATGAAAGAAACACATACATCACATTACGAAAACGCAATTCAAGTCACGAGGAACAAGATGATAGACCAAGAAGAGAAGAGGTAGATTAATATATACAATGCGTGACTGCACACGAACGAAAACAAGGGATACCTGTAAACGTATTTACAAGATAGCAGGATGGAACAAGAGAAAACACCACTTAAACACAACAAAAGAATTACTGAATGTACACGACCATGTAAATACAAACTACACACACACGTCTAACACCAACAGGACCTGGAACGTTAAGCAGGGCAGTCGCAGGAAATCCCGTCTGCCTGACTCCATCACAAAACAAACACCGCCACCCCCTATCAGGAATCGGTCTAATCCAATCTTTTCCCACGAGAGGCCCAGAATGGATTAAACTCACCATCCTTCCTCCTTTGAACAAACCAATACAGTATAACACCAGAGACTCAACAAAAACTACAATCAACAATGAGGTACTGGAAGCTATCTCTTCCAATGAGCACTGATGAACCACTCCAATGAAAATAAACTAAATAACTTAACAGCAAAATTAACTCTATAACATTATAAACTAAATCATCTAATCACTCCACGTACTAAAGAACACAGGGAAAGATCTACTCCAGCTAACTATTCACGTACATAAATACAACTAAGTCATACTCGAAAAATAGGGGAAAAAATACAACAAAAGGAAAGAAAACAATAACAAACCAAGAAGCAAATAAAGAATCAGCAGTATATTACTATACAGATTAGGCTAAATGATACCTAGTAACAGATAGAAAGACAGACAAGAAAATCTAGAGTTTCAGAAAAAACAAGAAAATATCAATATAATACACTATACACAATCAAACAAACAATAACTTATCTGAAGGTCCAACGGCGCCTGAGCAAGAAATATCCTCAGCACTGACGATGATGATGAACACGGTACAAAGCAGACTCCACACTAGAAAACGTACAATCCAAAAGAAACTAAGTCCAGGAAACGAGTTTCTCTTAAAGTCTGTGTCAGTAACTCGCAACAGAGTTCCTTGTCACGGTATGGTAATCTCTAACACAATGACCGCACTGTAGTATACGGTGCTCACACAGCACTGCCCACGATATCACAGAACTGTCTAACTTTCTCCAAGGCTGGCTGCATAGCTATTATCACTCGTCTATATGTCGGAAACACATGTGTAAGTTCCTTGGCACTGTTATATAACTGTAACACGAAACGTTTATTTCGCCGTTCGACACACCAGGGATCACAGCAGTCTACAGGATAACGTATACTGGACCCTCGTAGGTCAGTAGGACATACTGCACAAAGGAATTCACCCCTGGTTGGGCACGTCTGCGTGGAACAGGAAACGTCACAGGCGTCGGCTTTCACCCCTGGTTGGGCACATCTGAGTAGTAATGTCAAGACCAGAAGTCCAACACGATGACTTGAGGTACAAAATACCCTAACAACCTCCTATCGACTACAAATTCCTAACAACCATCTCCTTCCACCCTATACCGAGGTTGACCAAGCTATCTCCCATATGACACTCCACCTGCCGTCTGGGCAATCTAGCTGGATGGCGATTTCTGACATCGCAATGACAAGAGCCAATTGTAGTAACCTGAATATCAGAAGTCTCAAAATGTTTAAACCCATCAATGTGATCAGCCACAAGTTTATAAGTCTTGTAACAAATGAACCTCAAATGCATTCGAAATCTATTGGATAAAAGTCTAGGTGTTTACCTAATATAATTAATTTCAATCATTTTAAAACCACCAAGATAGGGTAGATTCATTATTTCACAAATAAGGGCCTCTCTAATAATAAATATGTTTGTTGGAAAATAAGTAACTTGTGTTTGGAACACAAATGGACACGTGCAACACGTATCGCAGTGACAAGCCTTAGTGATAAAATTTGTAGGGTTGGTAAAGTGAAAAGCCTGTGGACTAAAATATCCTGAAATTAGTTTTCGCTGTAAAATGCAATCAAACTAATATCACAAAACACGTCACTGATCTCAGAGTAAGAGCGAAGGATCGGCAAGTGAGACAAAAACCCAAAATAATTTTCACCACCGGCTTACGATAAGGTAAATTTGCCGTCCACCACACCTTGAAGTAGGCTTTTCTTTTCTAGGAGTGGAAGGGCGAGCTATGTGCGTTATTGGATTAAACGTATCTGATAAAACACGTCTAGGATATAGAAATCGATGAACGAACTCTAGAATCACATGGGCTCGTTTCTAGAAATCATCGTAATCTTGACATATCCTACGTTAAAGGAGGAGCTGAAATAAAAGAATGGAATATTTACAGGTGTAAAGATGAGACAAAGTATAAAGAAGAAAACAATAGCATCATTAAGTACATAAAAAATAACGAATAATGCACACGAAATGAAAATAAGAAATAGCACATTATCTATATAAATATAATCTTTCATCCAAGTAAGAATCACATTCCTGTTCTCAATCACCTTGCAAATTTTTGTTTTTGTTTTTTGGAATGATTATACAGTAGACATTCAAAAATCCGGCAACCTCCGGACCTGAGGAGTGCCGGATTTTTTAAAATGCCGGATTTTTTATGGTTATATATTCTGTATACTGTATATTTAACAGAAAATGACTACATCGACAATGCACGATGTTTACGTTTTACACCACTTCTTTTATTTGCTGAATCCATAATGGGGCTAAACAGCAGCAAATAAATGATAAAATGAGAAGGAATGAGCAGGAATGCCTGTTAACACGTGCAAGCAAGACCCAACAGCTGCATCAAAACATAAACTGCTCCAGAAAACAGTGGCGCGCCAACGCGGTAAATTAAAAAAATGCGCTCCGAAATCCATGCCGGAAATCTGAAGGAACCGATGGCCGGATTTTTGAATGTCAACTGTAGGACACTCTATACAACAGGAGGCAATCTGATCATCAGATGAAGTTTCCCCGTCGAACGAGTGTTTCGACCATTATTCTCCTTTACACTCTTAGGGGAGCGGGCCCACCTGGGTCATGACTTCCAAGTGTCTCAGCCTCCTGTTGTCTTGTGTCGAAAATGAACCCATTACAACTTGGATGCAGCTTTAAAATCCACAATTCCGTCAGCAAGAGGCAATTGTGAAAGTAACAAAGAGAAGACAAATTATTGCGGTCGTTCCCCAGCACACCACTGACATGCATGCGTGACACCGACATGGCTTGAATTCTTTGCGAGCCGGCCTCGGAAATCTACCTTCGCTCCATATAATGCACCGCCTGTTTCTTGTAACGCTGCCGTCTTTTCACCAATACAATGAAAAACTCGCTATATTGCGGTTTTAGAAACATGTCAGGGTGTTTCCTATACCGCAGCGTACATGATGCCCTTTCCACAGTTTCACTAAGCTTCTTCAGTGCACTTGTTCTCGACTGTCCTCACAGACCCAACAGTTTCAATAAATCATACACTAACGCAGCTATGAGCCCTCTTGCAGCCACCTCAACAGCCATGACCCTTGCAGTGAACCCATCGAGTCTCAGATCCGCGGCCAGATCAACTATACTTCGCCGCTTTGAACGAATATTGCTCGTCCTATCCGGATTCAAATGGATGGCGGTCAGTTCAATCATTATACCCTGCTGCGATGATGAAGAATGCAGCACCACATCCGACCATCTTCGAAATTTTCTGATACTCTCAAGTCTGGATATGCCCCTCGTCCAGTTAGTGTACCAACATCTCCCAGTAATTTGCAACAGTCAAGAAGAGTTGTAAACTGCTATCTTATTTACTCAGTTTGGGTATGTGTGCTGACTTTCCTGCTCTCAGACAGTATGTATTTGCGGTTGCTCGGACTGGTGACTTTAGCTATTTCGCCTTCATCACAAGCTTATTGGTCTATGTCGCAGCCAGCTCACTAAAGCACTTTGCAAGTTCTGTGAACGCCACGTGCATCGCACTTGTCCTAATGCCACCTTGCAGGCTGAAAAGCACGTATTCAATGTCTGTCTTGGTCACTTTCCTGGCATAGAGGGCACTGCTCATCATCCCGACCTTTTTCCTCATATCACAAGGTTTGTGGCCGATGGCAGGAGATCATACGACATTTGATCTAATAATGAACCTGAGCCTAAGAGGTGCCATATGTCATTGTCGTAAAGTTGAAATTGTATGGACAACAGTTCAAATAGCCCACTTTTATAAATCCAAAAAACTATAAAAAATAAAATCGGGAGTTGTTGTTCAACATCGTCACCCATCGCCCGCAGTCGTGTTGGTTCTAAACAAGCAGTAGAGCCATAGTAAACGATACACACAAAAAACTGTTAGCTTTTTCCCCTCTCCGCTAAAAATAACCCCCCATTTCTCTCTAAAATAAAAAGAAAAATGCCTTTTGACAGACCGAAATGCATTTTATTTTATTTTTCAAACGGAGTCTGAGAATAAATTAAAAGGAGGAGTGAATTACTAGAAAAACCGGAAGAAAAAAAAATGGCTGCTAGGCATACTTGACAAAGCGTTGGTTTTTCTGGAATCGAAGTTAATAGAAACGCATGCGACCTAAACGTGACGTCAAAACGGAAGCAAACTTGGCTTAGGGTAACAATTAAAAAAACGCCGAAATGAGAGGTTAAAAATTCTTGGAAAAAAACTAAAAAGAAAACTACTACGACGCTATACGGCGAAGTCGAGCTTAGAAAACTAAACTCCTACGACGTAACTATACGATTACGTACTTACTACGCTACGCCATGGAAACCGGTTGCTTAAATATGTTTTTTTTTTTACAGTAACAGTATTCTGCTATTGAATGAGAGGAACAAAAACACAAAACCCCAACAGCCACGCAAACGCCGCTGTTCCCTTTTACCACATAGTGCACCTAAAACCACCCCCCTCCCTTAACCCAACAACCCACCACAAACCTAAACGAAACCGTTTGTGCATTTAAGAAACAAAACCGGCTTAGGCAAAAAAAACGCTACCAGCAAGAGAGAGAATCCACTAAGAAATGTAAGTGATGGGGGATTGTAATTGGAGGCATATTTACAAAAGATAGCATTTGCACAGTTTTTTGGGATTTAAGTGTACCCCCTCTGAGGTATCTGAACGGGGAAACGTTTTTTTGAAAGTATTAATTGGGTTTTGTATTTGATTTAGAGAGCTGTATTTTATTTTTTCAACATATTGTTTAATTGGTCTGTAGTTAAGAACACAGGAGTAATACGGAAAAACTATTTATTATTTGTATTCTAACCTAAAATTTGTAAAAACACGCACTTAGTGTTAAATAAATTCTCAAAAGTTAATATACAATGACTAAGCCTTTTTCCGTACCTTCGCTGTTCTGGGGCTGCATCAGATATCAGTGAAGCAATCAGTCAGGCAATCAGCAGGGGGAGGTAATAGTGCTGCAGCTGAATGGAATAGATTGAATCAACGGTTGTATAACTTTGCTTCAGGATGTGACACATACCCAATTGATGACCAATTGAATAAATTAATAAGTGTAGACAGCCTGCACACGAAGGACTTATTCTACTTGTAATCTAAAAAATCAGTACTACCTTATGAAGTACGACTTACTCCCCATGTTTTTTCTTTATTTTAGGAATTTCACTAGGTTGTCTTTTTTTACTCTACTACTACTCCCGAAGCTTCTCTGCTAGGCTATTTGCAGCATCAAGAAAGCACCTGCAAAAATTAACCTAACCCTGTTTTATTTTATTGTGAGAGAGTTATTTTTTGGAAGGCAGTAATTTCCCAGCCAGTCAGAAGTATCTGGAGCTCTTTTAAAATGAAAAGTAAATTTTTGTTTTTTTAATACGTAAGTTGCACTGATCACTCAAAAAAGCTATTAAGAAAACTATAGCTATAGCGAATCACTAGAAACCCCAACTGCCTTACTATAGTCCACGTTGTTGACTGACCACTGAGATCGTGGTTAACTTTAGTTTGCCATCATGATTTTCTTAAGAGAAACCAGCGACTGTCAAAACTAAACCTGTTCACCACTCGCAGACGGGTAAATCCGGTACTTCTTCCGGGCCAACTCCCAGTTTTCATCCGATTCTTCAACTCTTACAGGGAATTCCCCAATGATATTACAAATCCCCAACCATTTAGTATTTCGATTAGGCAATGATGGGGAGAGTCCAAAAGCAAGACTTATTGTCCCACAAGAAAGAAGCTGGGGTAATTTGTTGGCATTAAATAAAACAGGACATTAATTTACATTCCCTTACAGATTTCATTAATTGATTTGCTTCAATTATTTAATTAAGCAAAAAAAAAAACGGTTTATTCTCCCTTCTTCCGTTACATTTTTTAAGTTAAACATAACCATAACACACTTTTTTTGTTATTATTTTTTTTAAAAATTAACGAATAAATAAATTGAATTAAATTAATTTTTGAAATTTTTTAATTTGAAATATTAATTTTATTTTTTTTTAAAAAATTATAAACAATAAAACACACATATTAATTTAGAAGATAATACTGTGAAATACATCCCTTCTCTATATTCTCTAGGTGACTCTAAATTATATATTTCCTTACTCCATCCTCCATCCTATCAGCTAGAGTTATCAGGGGTTAGATCTAGCCCGTCCCTTTCCGCTTAAACCTGGGATCAACATTCCATTGCGTTCTCCTCGCCCGCGGCTCCGCCTAGCCCGCTCCTAGCTCCCCCGGCCGACCTCCTCCAAAACCTAGATCACCCTAGCCTTCCCCCTATCTTCCTCCAATACAAACAGTTGACTTCCACGACTTGGAGTAGGGTCTCAAAATAGATGCTTCTTAACTTGCCTCCCATGGGGTATCTATCTATTCCTCTCAGCCAGGTACCAGTACTTCTTATCACACTCTACTTTTTTACTCCAACTCTATTTCCAAAATCATCATCTCAATCAAAACAAATCTTGACTCTTCTAGTCAGGGCCAACATACTGCCATATAGATATTATTAGACTGAATCTCCTATACTACTTGTGAGATGGAGTTAACTATTAATTTAAATTTGAAAGAGTTCTAAAAAAACATACTCTTCTATAAAAATTCCTTTTCATCATAAAACTAGATGCTAAAAATCTCTGCTCTTCTCAATCAAACTTCACACAAAAAAAAAACCCCTTCAAACCTTCCACCCACCCTAAAATTAAACCCCCTTAAGAAAACAAAAAAAAACCATCGCAAAAAACAAAACCCCCTTAACCCAACTCGTCAACATCACACCCCACCACTACTGTCAATATTAAAAATTCCAATGTCCCAAGGAACCATTGCCAGCAGGCCCCAAAGGCGTCCTTCATATCATGGGACGTGCCATTGACCTATGATGGGGTTGGGTGGGGGCCCTTGCTCTGTCTCTCCTGCTGCAAACTTGGCTCCCTCTGCTGCAAAAACATGCAACACTAGCCACTGCTTTTTTTTTTTGCTTTTTACCGCTGCTTTTTTGTTTTTTTTTTTGCAACCCTCTTACTCTTAACCCCCAAAAAAATTTTTTTTTTTTTTTTTTTTTTTTTTTTTTCATGCTTTTTTTTTTTTTGCATGCACTGCTCCTGATGGCGCTGTGGTGGGTTGTTGTTGGAGTTGGTGGGTTTTGTGCCCTTGAGGTGTGTTGAACACCTTTGTGGGGGGGTTGTTGGGTGTGTTGGTTGGGTTTTGTTTGGGGGTTGGCCGCCTTTGTGTTTGTTGCTTTGGTTTGGGGGGGCCCTGCTTGGGGGCCTCCCTCTCTCCTCAGCTGCTGCAACATGCACAACCTCTCCTCTCTATTCTGCTGTGCAACTGCTCCCTACCTCCCTTCCTTCCCTTTCATGGCCATCTGGGGGGGGTCCTTCTGACTAAAATTAACCCTGGGGGGTCCTTAATGGGGGGCCTCTACTCACATCTGTCACCCAACTGCACTCCTCCCCCCCACAACCTTACCCAATGGGGGGCGGGGGGATACTGCTACACTTCCTAAACCATAATACGCCCCAAACTTGAAAAAACTAAACCAACAACCATCACACACTCAAACCTAACTGCAAAACCATTCCCCTTTGCTGCAACCGTCTCTTCCTCTCTCTCTGCTTCACCGCTGCAACAACAGCAAAATCTTAGGCCTAACTGCCTTATTTTTTATTACTAAACTGCTGCGCTTACTACACCCCCTACCTTGGCCTCTCCATGCCCCACTTCACTCCCCACTGCTTATTTGTCCATTCCCACCTTCACTGATTTTGCACCGTCACAAGTCAACCTGCCTCTGCTGGGGGGCCTCTCCATGGTAACAAAGCGCTCCAAAAAATTTATAAGATCTAAAAAAAAATTAAATATATATATTTCTACACTCTGCGCAAAACACACGCTGCAAACGCATACACAACTAATACACCCCACTCTCAGAAATTAAATGAGCGAGGAGTGGATGATGCGATGGTAATAAAAACAAATCTCCTCCCAAAATGGGGTAGGTCGTATAAAAATAAAAATCTACTAAATTATAATATGCTAAACATGCCATGTCCCTCCTTAGCTGTATGGTGCTGCTACACTTAAAAAATTAATAAATATAGAATATATAGAACCAACACCAAGTGAGGAGTGTAACATAATCATGAGCAATGGAAATGGATTGGGGGGGGGTATTGTACACATAAAAAATACACACATCCTCCATAAAATAATAAATTATAAAGAAAAAGAATTTCCAATCTAATACACTAAATCTAATAAAACTATTAATCCCCATCCCCCCCCCCCCTATCAGAGATAGGGTGATGGAGGATATCCCCGACTAATCCTACAAAAATCATATCATACTGATACCACCATAATTCTAGAGTCCCACACGTCCCCTCCCTTTCTATTTTATTTTCCCTATTCGTTCCCCCTGTGTCTAAACCGATTAACTAAATCATAAATACAAATCCATCCCCGTTACAATAAACCATAACTTATCTCTCAACCTATTCTATCAACAGACTGAACTCTTGGGAAGATACTTATCTAGCCTACTACGAATTACTTTCTTTCTCTTCTATTTCCTAGTCCATTCTTCTCCTTCCCATATTATATAACATTGCACTTCCCTTTCCAATACCCACCACTACGTTTGCCTACACGAAAAGTGGGTTCCCAAATAAACTTACAACAAAACAAATCCCCAAAAACAATCCTTACCGTTATCTTGCTAACTTGCACACAACTTACACCACTACTAGCCTTCCTTTCTATCTTCACTTTGCTCTATTCCTATCCACTTAATCCCTCTTCTATCACTACTAAAGGAAGCTCTATTTTACTCTTTTGCCCTACTATCTATTTATCTATTTTCTGAAACCCTTGTAAATGTCTACTATCCTAACTAGCTAACTTTGAGACTTTCCCTTCCTCATTCCCTACTAACTAGTCTATCTTATGGTTTCTGCTCTATCATAACATATCTATCTATTCTATACTCTATCTATCTAACTCAGCTCTATTCCTTTCATCTTATCTATCGGCCAACACACCTGACCACGAAGCAGTGAATTTTTTGTTTTGATTGTTATTAACTTTCCCATTTCAAACACACAACAGTCTACATTTGACCTTTTTTCCTAATAAGTCATCTAAACCTTTTTTGATTATCTGTACCCTACCTCGCCATTTCCTAGTGTTCTTTGTGCAAAAACTGTTTATCCCCTAATTTCTGAAAACTCCACAACACAAACTGACTGCAACTTCTCGACCTAAGAGCGCCATCTTTCTCATGCGGGATCGTGCTAGTCCTGAGCTAGCGACCTGTGCTGAGCCATAGACTCTTTCAATCAGGTTCACACATCCCTCCTACCCGCAATGACAGCCAACGGCACGATCACTCCGTGGACACACCCTGAATTCATATCTCATCCCTCCTGCGCTACATCTCGATCTCTCTTCTCCCCTCTAATCTTCTCATCTCCACACTGACCTAGAGGCTTCCTACTCCCTCCTTTCTCAACTCTCTTCTTTTATCTTTTCTCTTCTACCTATCCCTTCTTTCCTAGATTTATCTACTATCCTACTCTCCTTTCACCGTTCCTTTCTAGTGTCTTCCCTATCTCAGTTCTCTCATATCTTGTACTCGACTTCTTGAGCTTTGGTTTAAATCTCATATCTGCAGCAGCTGCAGGCTGACTTAAGTTTATCCAAGCGTGGGTAATTACTATCCCCCTCCTCCACTACATCCGTTCCTCGAGACCTGACTATCCAATCTGAGCATGTCAACCAATGCTATACCTTCTAATCGCATCTATGCTTCTACTGCTATACACTAATTTCGGTTTAGGGGGCCTGTAGAACATGTTCTCTCACACTAGCTATCTGAGGAACCACTAGCAATTTTATTCCTATCTAGCGACCTGGCTACATAGTCTCTACACCATACGGCACACAGGCATGAGTCAAACAGGTCTTAGATATAGTATCGGAGCTACATGGACTATCACATCTGATCGCTATATACTCATCGACTATCGCAGACACTAAGATTCCAACAGTCAGATCTTCATAGTCATGAAATTCACATTGGTCTCACGAATAGGCATAGACAGGCTCTTAATAGAGTCACAAGGTTCACACATAACAAGGCCTCAACAAATCCACTATATCCACTTTCCATTTCGTTGTGTACTATAACTGGTTAACACATAATCTGAGCTAGAGCAAACTTTTCGACACTACTAATATAGCACCAAGAGTAGAAGTTGGCTTCATCTACTACCACCACGACGCTATCTGCATCTGAATCGTCTGACTATGCTTCCATACTGTCACTAGGACACCTTACTATTTTCATATATTTATGCGTCGTAGTTCTAAACTCATTTCTAGTCCTCTGACATTCTCATTACTATTATCTTTGAGACATTTCTAGCATATACTTCTTCTAAATATACACTAGTTCTACACTATATATTTGTTTCTTGCTACTTGCGAGAATCAGTGAGCGAGTCTAATGTTCTAGTTCTACATTTGACATTTCCTAAGATTATAATTCTGGGAGATTCGATACATTTCTAGGATTTCTAGATCTGTTCTAAGTTCATTCTACAGGGCTCTTACCACAACATGAGAGTTGAACGCACTTACATAAAGAAAACATTTGACGCATCTGTATTCTATTTTCATTTCAATTTTTGAATATTTTTTTGTTATGGGTTGTTTTGAGAGCATACATGTCATAGGTTATGCCTCTGTCAGAATCTATGCGTAGATAATAAGACGCATTAGCCCCTATTGTGAATTACATTTAGAGGCCACTTAATGACGTTCATCGATCAACTATCATATCTCTTGATTGTCAATGGTGCTAGCGAGTACACTCATATCCTATGAGGTGGTGAGCCAGAGAGACAACGTAAATAGGTCCTTACTCTTACTGTTCTATTAGTAGTGTCAGGGGCGATATGTAAGTAACCCTAGATTGCTAGGAGAGCTATTGTAGCTGAAGAGCCTATTGTGTCTATATTCATAACGTTTGTCGAATAAACATTTGATGATCTTTCGTTCTCAACTGCGTTTAGGCCTTGCAGAGCCTGTAATGTGCTTATACTGCAGATTTCACTCTATCTCACTAGGATAAGTGTAGTAGTTGTAGGACGTGGGGACAGCTTATGTAGAGATAGGTTCGATCGCAGATTATACTGCAGGGGGAAGATCTAGTTATACTTCAGTGGTCACTATGGTACATCTTCCCTTATTGTGTCATGAGGTAGTGATGAGAGATATATTCTTGCTTAGTGTTTGGGTTGTGGGTTGACTGAAGTCAGGTGGTTTATTTGGTACTTTGCTTCTAGACATACAATGTAGTGTATGTTAGGTGATGTGAGCCCTGTCTTTTTAGACACACAGGGTCACTCTTAGAGATGCAGGAGCATGGAGCTTTTGAGTATACTAGGTAGAGTACCCTAGTTACCATGCGATGGTGTGTGTGTGCCTATGCGAGAGTATAGTAGAGAGGAGCTGCATACAGGTGGTCACTCCAATCTCTGTTCAGACATATGAGTGTTTCATGTCTGTTCGAGATTACCTTCTTTACGGTGAATGCATTCTTGATACTTCAGTGAGAGTTAGGCACGAGGATCTCTTGCCTTTAGTGGATTTAATAAGACTATCTATCAAGGCCTGGACGAGTAGTTTAACTCCACATTGCATTGTTTTATTGACAGGACTAATCACTAAATCATGAGAGAGTAGTAGCAAGCAGTAACACTCATAGCACGGGGGGATTAGAGTGGTCTCTCACGTCACTCCGTGTGAGACTGGAGCTAGCGTGACCTAGGATGAGACCCCGTGTAAGCTTAGACGTCTACTTATGGTATCAAAGATTATGTTGTGGGGGGAAAATGCTATGTTGTATGTTGGATGTTAATTACCTTTGGGAAGTTATCAACACCAACTAAGATAAAAAAGAGTAGTAACACAAAAAATCAAACAGAAGTATGAGGTAGTAGTAGGGAGGGGAAGCTTAGTGGTAATGTTTATGAGAGTCCTGTGGGTTTGTCCGTTACGTTACTCTGAGGGTTGTTTTTATAACCGAAAAAACCAGAGCTAAACTTTCCTAGATTAAAAAAATCTTAGTAATGTTGGATGGGTGAAATTGGATTCTTTCCGCCTATAAGTGGACTCTACTATATTTGAAGATTATGCCAAGGGGCAAAGGTCAAACGTCTGCTAAGAATTGGATAATATTTGACTTTACTACTACCATAGTTTTGAAAATGGTTTGGTTACCCTTCCCAAAAACCGCATACACACCCGCCCTATTATTTAGTGAAGTTGTAACTATAAATAACTACAATGTTTGAAATTTTTGCAACCAAGGCCATTTGCCCCTATCCGAACATTCCACATTATTGGCACAAGATTTGAATTTCCAAAGACCAAACGTATTGAGTCCCATCCCCCAAAACACACACGCAGCTCGCGTTCCTTCCCATTATTTTATGACGTACGCCGGGGAGGTGGCAGAAGAAAAAAACAACAACTTGTTACCTCGTCTTGAAAAGGGAAGAGGGGAAAAGGGGGAGGGGGAGGGGGGAATTAAAAAGAAAAAGAATCAAGACTAACTTATGAGTTTAAAAATGAAACTAAAACCAAATTTGGGCAGAGAGGAGGGGGGAAAGAAAAAAACTTAGATCACTTATTTCTTCATACATAAAGAGGGTAAAAAAAATGGATGTTTTTGATCTATAGCGATAATATTGTGTATAAAAATACCATAACTATTCCCTATAATAAATTATCTTGCCTTATAGAAAAGTAATTTGTTCAGATACAAATATAGAGAAAAATTACATAGATGAAAACGATGATAAAAGAGTTAGATGAAAACTAGATATGATGATAGAGGCCAAAGGGCAGTTTAAGAATCACTTTTAAAAATTGAAATCGACCCAATAATAACAGAGATATAGTAGAAAATAAAACTTGAGACAGACAGACACACTGAGAAACTGCTCAATTTTGAAAGTCTTCGGAAGTTACATTTTCGGGACGCGTTTTTGAACAGTCAAATTTGCTTGACTCGTTTGATTGGTTAATGATAGTTTAGGAGGATGAAGATAAAACTAACGCTTTGCCAGAATAAGCTGCTACTTGAGACAAATATTTCAAGACAGTCAGATTAAGATTAGCCGCATAGCAGTTGTGACCAATGCCTTTGCGGTCTGGACGACAGCGATCTGCACCTGTGCCATTGATCGCCAGTTAATCTTACACTTCTGTGAAATATTTCATTGATTGCGGTAAGATAAATAATTTTATTAATATATTTTATTAATATGTAGAGGCAACCCAGATAGGGCGCCAAAAATGTTGTGTTGTGCGACATTGCCATGGGAAACGAATTACGACATCCTAGCAAGCATGCCTAAGCAGACTTATAGAGAAACGAAATTAAATTGTGATTGAATATTGCCATAAAAAACATTACGACTGTAAGTCCAGAAAGCTACTGGCAGTCTTCTGCAGTGTCACAGTGTTCAAATGATGCCTGAAAACATACTTAAAATGATTGTACAAAAGAATTAACAGGTTACCAGAAGAAAACTGTATACCTATCTGATTTTATGGAAGAAAATCAATGTTTAAAGTGACAGTGGCGTTGCAGCCATATGGAAGAAGAATGTAAACACAGTACGGAGTGAAGTCAAATAAAATAGGGGCTAGTGCAAATGTTTTGCACACGAGACAGGCCACAAATAATGATAGTTTTGACGAGTTGTGGAATTATTATAGCCAGCATATAAAAAGTAGGGGAATGTCCTTTTTCAGGGTTATATTGCCTGTTACCAGTTGGTGGCAGGAAACCTGTTGAAGACAGAATTTGAGGACAGTGAAGGCCTCAGCAAAGCTGTATGCTGCATTTGATAGCCTGAAGAAAACTCTAATGCTGAATTTGTATGATCTACTGTAATCTACTTCAGATAGAACATCAGGTGAAATCCCTTTAAGTGTGCTCTGACAATTCATTTATTAAAATTTTCCATACTTGAACATTCATTATTGTGGGCGTGATGACAACAATAGTCCCGCACACCATTGACTATCACGTTTAGACAATATTACATCAGTCTGTGTTCTACACCTACAGTGACACTTGTTTATTATCAAGTTATGGACACAGAGTCCTCCTTATTTATTTCTTACATGCAAATACAGTTCTCTTCATTTTTAACCATTCCTGCCCCAAAAGATTTGAGGGACAGGAAATTAAAATTGTAATATAAGTATATGAACGTAACAACAGTCTTACTTAATTCAATTTCATTGAGTTACAGCTGTGTTTGTTTTATGCACTTATCACTAGACTTACACTACCCTAGACACGTAGCCATAAAACATATAACAATCTCATAAAATATTTCCCCGAGTGAGATCTTAGAGAGGTAGCGGATAGGTACCCTGAGAATACATCATCATCAACAATTAGTCTCAGGGACTTACATAGCTTGACCTCACTCGGAGTACACGTAGTGTGGTAACATCACTAACCTCTCCAGCACACACGCCACATGGCTTACTAGGCCATTTAAGGCCTGTCATACTGCTGAGCGGCTTATCTTTGCGACCATCTGAATAGGTCATTCTAAGGTGTTATTCCAGGTCTTCTTTCCTGATGTTTAGCGTTCCCGACCGTGGCTGCTCAAACAGTTCTTTGGCGAACTTGAAGGGCTCCTTGAAGAATCTTTCCCTATCCCTCTCTTCCTGTACAACCTTTCTACTCTACACAGGGCATTATGTTGGCCTTTCAGGTGCTCCCAAGACTGTCGTAATGCTTCCTTCTCTGTGGCCACTGCGTTCTTGAACAGTTTTCGGGCATGTTTCTTCTGTTTCCTGATTTCATCTATTTTAATTTGTCTTCTACTTTTTGCGGTGGGTTACTTTCCCTTACCTCCCTTACTCCAAACACTTTGCGACAGTGAAGATATATTAGGTCGCCGAAGATTTCCAGCTTCGTCTATAAAGTTATCTGCTTCGAGTTGTTATCCAACTCTTTTGACAAGGCTTCGTCCACCTATTCCCAAAGCTCTTTTGCACTGGCAGGTGGAAACTTGATTGCATCTCTCTTCCCGTCCACGAAGTGTATGAGATCATCATCAGGTAGATCAACTTGAATGTACTCAGCACTGTAGATTGAATCCTGGCTGAGTTCTTCTAACGTCTTACCCGTCGAGACAGAGCGCTGTTGATCTCCCTCTGATGAACTCGCACACCTCTTTTTCGTTCTGTGGATTTTCATTCCTCTCTGAGTAGAGAATCTCCTACCACAGGCATATGGAAATTCCAGCCGTTGTTTAGAGCTCGAAGTTTCGTGAAACGGATCTTGTCGATTCCAGTGAGGCGCTTGTGAGTTCATCATTCCCCCCCCCCCCCCCTTTTTCGGTGAATCCTGTGGGCAGCTATTATTTTTGGGTCCTGTAGCAATTGTTTACAGCTTACGAGGAGCTAACCCGGTCCGCCGGTTTCTAGTCTTTCCCAGTGTCATCTGTCTTTCCAGAAGTCCATCGGTCTTTTCCCTATTGTCACTGGTCTGACCATGCAATTATGATAAGAAACTCTACACAGAGCGACACAACATGAGGTAATCTGATCATCAGAAGTGTTCACCCCCGTCGAACAAGTGTTTCGGCCCATTATTCTCCTTTACACTCTAAGGGTGGCGGGCCCACCTGGGTCATGACTCCCAACTGTCTCAGCCTCCTGATGTCTTGTGTAGAAACTGAACCCATTCCACCTTGGATGCAGCTTTAAAATCCACAATTGCAGCTTTAAAATCCACAATTCTGCCAGCAAGAGGCAATTATGAATAAATATATATATATATATATATATATATATATATATATATATATATATATATATATATATATATATATATATATATACAGTATATATAAACACAGCGAGGCCCAGAATCTATACCTAAACACCAAGAAGACGAAAGTATTGACAACAGACAAAGAAAAGGCCAAACCAGAAATTGAAATTGATAACGAAGAACTTGAAGGTGTTAATGAATTCAAATACTTAGGATCAATCATCAACAGGTCTGGCGACTGTGCAGTAGAAATTAAAAGAAGACTTGCAATTGCCTCACATAAACTAATACAGATGAAAAACCTGTGGCAAGACACAAGCAAAGAAACAAAGTTACAACTGATCAGAGCATGTATATTCCCAGTAGCAACTTACGGCTGCGAGACTTGGACACTCAATAAAACAGTTGCAAAAAAGGGTTACATCATTCGAAATGAAATGCTACAGAAAGATGTTGAGAATACCCTGGACAGAAAAAAAGACCAACAGAGAAGTACTGCTCTCACTAAACGTAGAGGAAAATTGGCTTCTAAATACCATCGCAATAAGGAAGCTGAAATTTTTCGGTCGTATAAAAAGACATAATAGTCTGGAAAAAAATAGTGATGGAACGCATGGTCCCTGGAAAAAGGGAAAGGGGTCGACCTAGACGACGGTGGACGGTTTTTGCTGATGCAGGTCGACTTGCCCAGAATCGTAATGCGTTCAGAGCAGCTGTAATGGAGACAACGTTCTGGAATGAATACATCACATGATGATGATATATACACATATATACATACATATATTATAATCTTTATTATCCCAAAAATACATTACTATGTGCTTGATATAGTATAAAAACACCATATCATAACGGATAATCATTTAGTGTCTGCAAGTGTGCTAAACCCCAGCCAGGAAACATTCGCCAAACGTTCATAATCGGTTGAATTCAATTCGTACACAATTTACAAGCTGACATCAAAAGAGAAATGGGTCACCAGCCTTCAGTTACCGCCACCGGTGAGCAAAAATCCAAACCTTCACAATTCTACCGGAACTTAGTATCTATCAACGCTGATCGGGTTAGCAGTCAACAGAGTTGACTTTTTTTTTGGATGGTAAATGCGCTCTGATATAACCAAATAGGTTGAAAGAATCACGTCTTGCCAGAAGAAGGCAAAAACCGAACCAAAAAAAAAAAAATACCGGACACACAAGTTGAAACATCTGTCAACGCCGTGGCAAAGTGCTGTAGTTTCTTTCAGCAATGCACAAAATTATTAAGGGTCAATGAATCTTTTCATTCCCGATGAGGAGTCAGGGTATCCGGTCGCCATTGCAAACAAAGCTATAGTTTCTTTCCGGTGGCTTCATAAACTAACATATATTCTTTAAAAATAAAAATGTCCATTTTAAAGACTTGTTTAAGTTTCGTCTTTCACAGATATCCTTAATTTCTGTAGCCATCTTTTCGGGTGATGTTATAGTCGCTGTTATGAATTTCTACTTACTAACGTGAGAGCATCAATATTAATAGCCAGATCAGGCTGGCTTGACATGTTTCGTCACCGTTCGTTGAAACATGAGCAAAAACCCGAACCTTCACAATTATTACTTACTTAGTCGTTCCCCTTCTACCGTGAGGTGTAGAGGTTTGGCAGAGAGAGCGCCAGACCATTCTATCAGAAGTATTCTTCCTGGCCTGGTTCCATTCTAGTCCTTCAAAGATTGTCTAATGTTGTTGATAAGGTTGATAACGTTGGATTTTTATTCCCGTTAATGATATCCACCAAAAGATAGATATAAGTGGATGGAAGCAGACATCATCATCATCATCAGTTGATAAGATCTCTATGGTGTTGTTTGCTCCACTGTAGTGTATGGAATGTCAACTTGACCTACGCAGTGGTGTGTAGACATGGATTGAGTGTATAATGTGCGAATGATGATAAAGGTTCGTGGTGTTGACAAAAAATGTTCTTTTCTCACACTCATGTATGGCTGGAAGTCATCGACACCAACGACTGTGTACCTTTTCTAAAGTTTAATTGGACGTACACACTCGACAGCACAGATAGTGACAAATCACAGGTTGCCATAATACATCATAGTACAGTGGATAAATGGTCTTGCAATGTTACATGGGCACTCATGTAGAATAAGTGTATAATGGACTGTCAGTAGCCAAGCACTCAGTATCGCCCATACATATATCATCTGACTTCACTGACTGAGCACGTCAGCTTATAAACAATATTTCAGATGGCTTCTAAACCTAATCTCGTCTAGCGACGATTCTTCAACATAATGTTCAGCACATATTTTTCCATATATAATAATATTGAACCGCTAATAACGGGTTCTCATGTGTAGCAGTGATCTCTGGACTAAACAAGCGATAATACGGGCATCCCTTTTCTCTTCTTGAAAGTCACTACATGTTTTGGTTCCAAGATGGCTTCACTCGTGAGCTGTCACTCACGTTTGGATACAGATAATGAATCTGTCCTAAAGTTAGTCATTCATAAAACATTTCATTGCTCTGTAGATTTGATCATGAACAATTGACTGCAATCTACAGGATATAGTGCTGCTAGGAATCGAAGTCGTTTTCATCGAGTCAAATATATTCTCTTAGACATTCAAATCGTAACTATCGAAAATGGTGGCTTCGATCGAGAGTTCATAAGAGTATCTTTGATTACCTTGGTAGAGGAAATATGAAACTGCCATTCCTTGGCAATACGACTAAACACTGGGGTAAAGCATACACGATAGGTTTAGACGACTATCACCTTCCCCACAAATACTGAGATCACTTTTTCCCCGGCGACAGGCCGACATGGAAAACACACAGTCCCTATCAGGACGAAGCCAAATCACACCACACTCTAGCGACACATCCGCCGAATAGCCTTCGACCTCTCTAGAGACAACAGAACATATAGTTCGACTTAGATATGTAAAGATATACAGATATAAGACAGACTCGTCCTACTCAGACAAACAATACACATAAATTCAGGCCATAGATATTCTGAATCAAGAACAATCTATTATTACCCAAACAACGAATAAATCGCAGTAAAATGGATTTATCCGCGGAGTTTGATCGAAAGAGCCGACACAACTTTCAAGGGAAGTAACTCAATAATGACTTTCCCTTAAGCACTAAAAAATTACCTATGTATAATATTGTAAGATATCAAAGACTGCACGTAACAGTTGTCCTCCCAGCGGACTCTGGGTCGTCCTGGGGTCTGGATCCCTGGCTCTTTGTTTCCCATGCTTGTCGTGGTAGCCAATCTTCTCCCATTCTGCAGACATGGCCAAACAATTCTACGGGACGCATAAGTTGACACACCTCTCAAAGCCGTTTAAACGTCTCTTTTCTGCTGCATATCTTTCATCATGCACAAAATTAATAAGGGTCAGTGGATCTTTCGATACAAAAACATTGTTTCTTTCCGGTGGCTTCATAAACGAATATATATTCTTTGTAAATAAAAAGGTCAATTTTAGAGACTTTTTCATTTTTATCTTTCACAAATATCCTTAGTTTTTAAAATAATCTCTTCGAAAGTTATTATAGTATGTGTTAAGAATATCCACTTACTATCATGAGAGTTTCAATGCTAATCGTCAGATCCAGTTGGCTTGACATATTTCTAATGTCATAGACCGAATAACTTGAAGTTGAACTAATACATTGCTACCTCGTTGGGCATGTATGATTATAATAAGGCATTGTTTCGATTTGCAATATTAATGTGGCTTCTCGAAATTTGATATCAGCAATAACAGTAGCCTTCATTAAATTTGTGATGTTTTAAAACACAGTCCGGTTGACACGTCATAAGACAGCCATCTAGGCTTCTTGGTACCAACACGAACAGCGAACTCACATGACAATCAAACTTGATGTTGTCACCTTTAAAATATTCAGCAACATAATCCTGAAAATGAGCCCAACACACTGCAAACGCATACAGCGTTAATGAGGGCTGTTACCGCAGATGTAGACTCCAACACGACGGCATGAAATGCACAACACAAAAGTGCGGCCTACCACGCAACCATCTTGGATACATACATATACATACATATAAATATACATGTATATATATGTATCTATATATATATATATATATATATATATATATATATATATATATATATATATATATATATATATATATATATATATATATATATATATATATATATATATACACACAGATTGATAAATATACTTTCAGATTATCATCTTGAAATTATCTAACAAACACCTAACCCTTGACGAAAGTAATTCTTGCTTCTATCAATAGCCCTTCTGACTAAACAATATGGCTGGCGTCAAACCGCAAACGAAAAGTTTGATTTAAACATATTGTTCTATCTGGCTAAATGTTTACTGTCCACGATCAAAGAATAACATGTCATGTGCATTTAAGCCTAAAACGTATGGAAGTGTCCAATTGTGTCAACCGAAGATAAGAAAATATCAGTATACGAGGCGTAAACGTAAAATAATGACAGGATGAAGAGAAAATAGGAACGACCGAATGAATACTCACCGAGAGGAGTATACAATAGAACGAATATGATGCTTTTCATCGCAACACACACATGCTGTTACATATGCTTTTATATACAACTGTTCTGATAGGAAACATTCTGAATGACGAAATTTATAATGAGATTCGGGACGTGAGTTGGTTACATCTGATAATATATTATTTTTATCGTGTTTAGTCGATGGTGAGTCCGTTGACTAAACATTTATTATAGTAATAAAAAATTTGATATGGTGTGCTACACAATTCATGATACTGACAAGCTAGATACACATTTCATATTACAGAACAACGTAAAGGCAAAGTATATTTTTAATAATTCTGTCTCCCAGCCACTAGCCTTGCAAGATTTACGTCAAACGAAAGGACTCCTACCCTACAGGATGTTAACCTGCATTCAGTTGCTAGCATTTAGTAATTTCTTTCGCAACAAAGGCCTCTATACCTGTGTGCTATCAAGTTAAAAACCATCTAATTTAAATAGGTGTACTCTTTCAGCTTAGTGCAGCCAGAACGGCATTCATAAAAGACCCTATGCTATTCTCTTCAATAGAAATCTCTTGACGAGGATGAGCTTTTGAATAACACTGACAATGCGAACTAGAGCATTCAAGCAAATTCACAGATACGTGGGAGCACTTTAAAAAAGAACGTAAAAAGATAGGGCGTTGACAAATTAAAACAGTTTCAACCAACACATGACCAAAATGCACCGAAACCTTATTTCTAGTTATAATAGATAATACTGTAATACAGAGTAGTTCTTCTAAATTGTAAAAAGCATTGACAGAAGAATATATACGGATTTGTTACTCTCCTTTAACAGGCATACCTAATAAATACATTATATATTAAAACAGTATGTAACGAGAACAGAAGTCAGTGCATGATAGGTGGTAAAAGTTGTTGTTTAACTAGGGCTGCTGAGCTTCTCGCTCTTTAGAAGCCAATACCAATTTGAAGACTTCCTGGTATTATCTACATTATAGATCTAGGCTTTTTCATGTGGCTTTTCTGCCATTCCGAAACGTTTGAGTTGAAGTCATAAGTCCTAGTTTCTCCAGCTTGGCTTGCATTTAAAGGATCGTCACATCTGGTCTCAATCTAGAAGTAAGAAGTGAGTGGCATACTGTGGATTCTCCGCCATCCAAAGGGGCTCTCCAACTATGCAGAGCTAAAATACTGTACTCTGGTTCTTGGCTCTCCCAAGGAATTGTCACGTCCTGCACAGAGCCACTTCTCAACTTTCCCGGCCTAACAATGTGTCCATGGTGAGTGTCGCGAGTGTGGAAGTAGATGATGTTTGAATTTAGACGGAGTATGAATGAGTAATGTGAAAGTATAGAAAAATAAAGTCACTAATGAAAATAAGAAGAGAGATACGACTTCTGGAGAGAAGAAAAATATAATCAGATATCTAATGTCTTCTTCCCAGACAATGTTTAAGACGTCATACCTCATACGTTCTGTCTTGCTAAATAAGTTAATGAATTACAGTAAGGACTACAACAGCAAACATCAAGTGACAGGTAGAACAGAGGTAAATTCTGACCGCGTAGAACATATAATTACATTTATTACATAAAATATTCACAAAGTAAATAAAATAAAATAATCTCACTAGAGCTATTAGGCCAGTGATTTTGTATCACACTCAAGAACACAGACACACCACTACTACACTTTAAAAATTACACCAAAACCAGAACGATCCAACTGACAGGGGCGGTCCCCAGTTTTCTGTGACGAAAACGGCCGATTCTGTGTAGTGAAAAACCCTGGAGTATAAACTACTCCTCAGCTAGGAAATACCATACTTTTTCCCACTAATTGAGTGTTCTCAGCTCTCACTGTGGCAAATATATATACTACTCGTCAAAAGTCAAGGGCCACTTAGAAAAACCTTGGTTGAAACCGTAAAACAAATCTGATATAAACGTAATTGGTATCAGTTAAAACGGCATTTATTGAATACCAAATTGACATGTCACGTAAAGAAATGGAAACACACATTCAAACGCAATGAAGCAGTGAAGTGTGTAACCCACCTTTTCAAAGTCACACAATAGATATTGGACAAATAGACATTTCAAAATCCGGGTATGACCACCGTTTGCAGCAAGGCATTCAAGACAGCGTAGACGCATCGAGTCCACAAGGGTCCAAAGAGTATCCTGAGGAACAGCTTGCCATTCCTGAAGCAAAAAGGCAGTCAGCTGTGCAACATCCATTGGTGTGGTAAAGTGGGATGATATAAATATTTATAGGGGACTTAGTGTACTGACTGAGGTCAGCTGTGAAGGTATCTGTATCTAATAGGTGTAGTGTTTTACAGATAACCTTACTTGCTACCACATTATACCTCAGTCAGAATTATACTGGAATATAGTGATGACTACGTTAAATGTCTAGGGTTATGTAAATGATGCAGTGTAAGTCACAACAACAACAGACAGATAAACAATTTAATTTATTCCACCACACTTGACAACACTGTGACACTCACACACATTTAACATTCTATAAGACTATCTTAAATGAGTCACTGGTAAATTTTCAAATATTTATGTATTAATTGCTTTCATTAATATATATCCTGATTCAACTACAAAGTGAACCAGGAATCACAATCAATTGTAATCACAATTTATATATACATAATTTATAGATATGAACCTTGTAGTGACACATTTTATTAATCTTATCCTATGTGTGTCAGTTGTGTAGTAGTACTATGAGGTAATACTGGTTGTGTTTTTCAAGCTATGTTGTTATTTGTCATCATGACTTCAAGTGTTTGTTTATCTGGGAAATAGTATGGGGAAAAAGTTCACAGTTCCTGTCAATTTAAACAAGGTATTGTCCCTCTTTTTTTACTAAAATGTCAATTTTTGAGGGGACACATAATGTTGAGCTCCACTGGCCACAGAGGCTTAACTTTCGTGATGGTGGCAGGAAAAGACTCCTCTGCTCGATTGCTCCCCTGTGTTCTGGAGACACCTCACTAGTCGCTATCTGGACCCAGGAGTATGCTGTCAGCCTCCAGATTCAGCAAAGCTCAGACCAGGTGCTGCTCAATAACTTTAGGACCACAGTCCCTGAAACAAGAAGGTTGTACCTCCTACTTCATAACTAATTTATAATCTTTGTCCAGACTGAACACAATACATAACAAACACTGAGTTCAGAGCGGTAGGCCAACTGATATCTTCATCTGAAACAATTGACACCAGTATACTCCTCCCTAATGGTTACTACGCCTCTGCAATTCCAGCATTAGTTCTTTCTAGTCAATAAGATAGGTGTCAGTGTACTGTTTGGCAATTCCATGTAGTTTTACTTTCCTCCGACACCTTCTGTCAGGTTGGAGCACTATATAGGCTTTGCCTCATGTTCGCTACTGAACCACACACATATACAGACATAAATTATCAATTTACATTCAATATTCATTAAAAAGATATCAAATATTTTAAGCTTACCACAATTCATGGAAATAATACAGAATTACGTTGACTGGCAATGAATAGGCACAAAATCCGACCTGCCACTGTCTCAGGCTTTTATTTAGAAAAATATAAGCTGATTTACAACGCACTGTAGCTTTAGAAAGTTTATTTGAAAATGTGGTGCTGACCTGACGCTCCTAATTGCCTATATTGGCGGGTCTAACTAATCGAGCCATGTTTACACAGCTTTTCAAAAAAAGTACCCTTCCTTCCGTCTCCCCTAACAACAACAAAATAGTATTTGTAGCCCGACTAATCGTGTTTAGCCTTACATTTACTGCGCTCCAATCAAATAGGATTTAACATGGGGACCTATTTCCCGTACAATGGTGGTGTCAAAATCTGCCACTGAGCGATTCTGATTTTGGGGTTGTCTGACACCCTCACTATTTCTTTTGGCTATAATTTGTTAATTCCTAGACTATTTGCGTAACGTTTAACATATTCTTTGTCAGCAAGTCCTAAGGAACCCAAATATACAAATTTAAGGGAGCTAGGTGGCTGCGTTCAAAATGTGCATTTTCTTCTACCTCCTGTTCACTTCGATCGATGTGGTGTCTGGGTACTGTAATGTTTTCAAACGTAAACCAGTATAATGTCATATTTCCTAATAAGAATTTTCAGGTTTTTAAAAACTAACTCTCGTATGGGTAGTGTTTTTTATCACTGTCGATTTGAAAAAAGCTAGTGCTTGTGGCCTTACACGCGTGATGGTAGTAATTGTATAGCGAGACGCGTGTTTAGTGTTGCATGCGTTCCGGCTTTCAGCCCTCCCTTCTTTCTATCCTTAGTCCATCTGTCCTTTCGTTTATGGTAACGTAGTGTATAAAATGACATAATGGATATTTAAATATAGGTCAGCTTGCGTATCTCAAGGTTTTTCTTAGAAAGGCAGTACACGTTTTATTGTGTTGTGGAAACGCGTGTATGCTGCAGTAGGCTTTTACTATCAACGTGAAACGTTACAATTTGCAGACGAAGTAGAAAACAAGGGGGATTTCGAGTACAGTCAGTGTGACAGCACTGTTCTTTACCATTCTTCTTTCCTTTTATTGTATTAATGCGTTAGGCTTGACATTTACTTTTTAATTTATATATGTGGATTTAGAATGTTTCACGACAAATGGCAGGGGGTGATTTGTTGACAATCTTCGACCAAGGACATCCCAGAGGTGCTCAATCGGAGAAAGCGCAGGTGAATGAGCTGGCCACGCCATCCTGATGATCCCATGTTGCTGAATAAACTCATTCACCACACGAGCTCGATGGGGTGGAGCGTTATCACCTTGGAGGATGGCATTACCACTTATGGCCTCCAGAGCAGGCTGAACAATTGGTCTCAAGATTTCGTTCTGGTATCTTGGGCCGGTCAAGTTGCCTTGGATGATGTAGAGTGGGGTCCTGCCGTGTCTGTAGAAGCCTCCCCAGACCATGACAGAACACCTACCATAACGATCCACATCTCAAATAGTGTCATCAGTAAATCGCTCTTCTGGTCGTCTCCAAACTCGAATCCTGCCATCATTGAATGACACAGTGAAGCAAGATTCATCAGTGAAGAGAACTTGACTCCATTGTTGCCTTGTCCATTGGATGTGCTCGCTACACCAAGCAACACGGATTCTGCGATGAGCAGGAGTAAGAGGGATTCTGACTGCAGGACGTCGAGCATGTAAACGTCTGCGAATGGTACTTTGACTGACATTAACGTTTACAGTTTGACTCAGCTGACATCTTAGAGTGGAACAAGTCACTGTTCGATGGCGCAGGGCTGACAACAAGAGGTACTGGTCATCATGTCTATTGGTGCATCTAGGGCAACCTGGCCGGTGGCGATCCACCACAATTCCTGTGGCCTGAAATCTCTCCAAAATTCTTTGGATAGTAGAGTGTGACACTGCAAGCCGTCTAGCAACCTCACGGACAGATAAACCACTTTCAACCCACGCTATAGCCCTCATTCTTTGTAAGGTGTCAAGACTTCTTCTCGGTGGCATGGTTTTTGCAAGTGATGAAACTACCCAAGTCTGCTGATTGTAAAACAAATTAAGAGTGAACTCTGTTCACGAAAAGTCGCCATTGCACGTGGAATGTCAATCAGCACGATTACTTCACCTGTTTGGTTGTACGAAAGTTTGAAAAAACAGATTAAAAATGTGAATTTATGGTCAGCAAAACAAATTGCACGTGATCACCATGATTGTCGGTGATTTTTTTTGTGCTTAACGTGCATAGAGACTGTCAGAGGAAGATATTGCACCATTTTTTACTAAAAACTTCCTTCATTTAATCATTCTATGCGCTTATATAAAAGTGTATTCAAAATAATAGGGTGGTCCTTGACTTTTGACGAGTAGTATATATTAAATCCAGATGCTTTCATGTGCCTTTGGATTGAGGCAATACGAAACAGTGGAGGACCAAGTGCTGTGCTTCCACCAATTACATGACCGGTTACGGGCTGAGATGATGATGATATATTAAATCCAGATGCTTTCATATGCCTTTGGATTGAGGCGAAACGAGTAACCATAACGGGTCCAATGACGCACCTCTGGTACTGGTTAGTGAATACTTGAACACAGACAGGTACCGAGTACCAGCAACTGACCACTCCTCTATGACGTTATGTCAGTATATGCCGTATTAACCGTATATCAATGGGTCTGACCGTATTGCCCACAATCTTGGATGTCACGGGTTGCTTGCCCTTTGCTCTACAGTGATGGCCCAACAATGGCCAAAACCTAGAGTATATAACATGGGTCTTCAAAGGTATCTACCTTCGCACAAGATATACAGATAGAAGGTTAATGATGCTTCTACCTCGACGGATTTCCATAAGATCATTTAGAAATTAAGAAAAATGCTGAACTGGACTAAGCAACTGTTAACTTTGTATCTACCCGACACCTTTTATGAAGAATTATTATGTATTTTTAGCTCGTTCAAACCACAACTGATTTAATTCAGTGAAATCTTAATTTAGGTGCTCTGTTTTAAGTGTATTTAAGATGATTGAGACATACTGGTGCAGTACACTCAACAGGATTAATTCAACTATAAATTTGTATATATACAAATAAAAATTTAATAATCAGTTACATTTAACAGTGTAAAATGAATAATTCTCTTTTGAAAAAAAAACAGGTTATCATCACCGGGTATGTTATGGATATTGAGGGAAAAGCTCACTTGGCAGCTTTTAAGTTTGTACTTAGCTGCCAGTAAGTTTGTTTTGTGCTCCAGCCGATGGTTGGTTTTTTGCAGGTTATGGACTGATGCACTTTCGTCACTGGTCAAGTCTGGAGGTTGTGGCACGCTCCAAGAAATATCAGGGAGTAATCACGAAGCGTCTTCAAGACCCGTCTAATGGTGGTGTCTAGCAGGCCTCTTATACCACACACTTTGTTCCAGAAACAGTACCCTCAACTGGTACCACCGACTAGTATTATGAAAGAAGAGAAACAAATACCATCTTGAGCATTGGGTTTCCTGACACACAATCGTGTGCCCCCACTTTTCATTCCACCATCCTATCTATCTCAGAAATTTGCGATCTCTGAGCAATAACATTAATCCCAGTGATCGGAAATCCCTCATTACATTTAAGTTGAATATCTTTACATTTGCACTGGTTGAAAAGTTGAATAATATAATAAGTATGTACATCAGTTCTATCATCATCCACTCCCTGCTCCGTATGTATCTTGGGACTTCCTCTGCTTTTGTTTCTCTAAGAGAAACTCGCGTAAAGCAGTTAACATCTCTTGCAGTGGTGGTTCATGAAATCCTCATTTATATGCTGAGGTTGCCAGCCTCGAATGACGTGGACATCCATTAGCAGTTTTCACATGTTAATAAATGCAAAATATGGAATTTTAAAATCATCCTAAAATCTCTCTAGGAATACTGACTCCTGGCTCAGAGCAATAGTTAAGGCAACTTGTTTAAGATACCTCTTACACGCGGTCTTCTTCTTCTTCTTCGTACACTCTCAGACGCCTACTTGAATGTTCTCAAAGAAAGCAGTAGTCAGTTTGAGGCTATTTGAATCCCCATAAAGCTTTTCCACGAAAGGAACTGGCATCGGCCATATGCGCTTTCTCTGTACCGCCTATCAGGGGCAACTTTGAAGCAGATGTTCAGCAGTCATTTTATCAGTGCCACAGTTACACAGATCGGTAGTTCATATCTTTAGCTTGTTGAATAGATGGTATCTCAATCTGTTGTGGCCAGTGCGGAGTCTGAAGATTACCACTTGTTCTCTTCTGTTGAGCTGGTAGTAAGCACCATTCTGTGTGTGACCTGGATGTTTTTCATTTCATTTGTTTCTATATCTGATTCTAATAAAACTCTTTCCTCCTCGAAAGACACGCAGTTTGAAGTATTACTTTAAACTAGGCTCCCACTCTGACTTTGTGTTTCAGATTCCTCTGATTCTGGCTTTCCGTGTTAATATAGGTAGAGTTTTCCTGGGATATACGTCCACAAGGTGCTCAAACAAGGTCCCGTCCTATAAATGGAAATCTGATCCTATTCCTTACTCTGGCTTTCTGGCTGTCTTCTGGACGAGGGGAATTTCACAGTGCCCTAGACCCGCGAAAGCGTCAGATTATATTACAACTTTCGTCTCACGCACGTGGTTGGTACAATCTGACCAGGCTGTAATCATTAGTGTTGTTTGTAACATCTAGAATTTCCATGCCAATTTTATTCAAACATGCGTGCTATGCTAACTTCCTCATGGAATTTTCTGCGTGACTCATGCGTTTGTAAATTTATAAACGGTCATTTTACGTGTGAGGAGTTGGTATTTCCGTACATTCTTGGTAATGATTACCGCTTCAGGTTCTTACATTATAACAAATAACGTCTTCGAAAAAATTCTGTCCGGAAGCGATTACAACATTTCCGTCGTCTACAGATGCATGTCTATAAAATGTCACTTCCTGGATAGTTTACTGCCCTGTACCTTTACAAACAAACATTCATCGTGTGACCGTTTAGGTTGTGTTCTCTGTAAGATTTCTCATGCCGCTTCGAAACGACCAATTACTTTTAAAGTGGCTGCTTTAGCCAACGTACTTCCACACATATAAACACTCTTAACGTAATCCCTTAGTGTTTTTTAATGGTATCGCATTTAAGAACATTCAGACTTGTCCTGTCACGGAAAATTGTATCTTAAGGAAAAATGTGTATAGATTTAAGATGAAACAGTAACCAGGGATCTATATTTTATAAGTTAAGTTAAAATACTTGGCGGCTTATGCTACTACATTTATAAAGTAAATGTGTGCTTACCTACTGAAAGAATATTCCTAAACTAATACAACTGAGATTGGCATTTAGCATTTATCCACTTTGTAAGGTAGCAACGATTCTCTCTGAAGACATCGGCAAGGAGTGTTAGGGACGCATAGCTTAAAAAGTAAGATAAAGTCTGCTGGTGCATAGTGAACGGTGTAATAAGACGTTAGGACCTAGGGAGCTGTCTCCATGCGGCACTTGCGAAAAGAAAGAGACGTAATCTGTAGCGATACTTAGGCTGTCATTCAAACGATGCTTTAGGACAGATGAAAGGTTATGGTTGATTCCTTTTGTCCCCGGGTTCTCTGTGAATCAAATAATCAGGCATCTTGCCGTCATCTACAAGAAAGGCAGAATAAAAGGACCTTTAGCTAGATGCCGGTGCCCACGTGTAAAGGGCTGGAATTTAGCCTGTCCAACGTAAGAGTGATGAGACAAATGCAGAAAAATAGAGCTTGTATGCGCTTTTATACAGAACAGTGGGAGTAGACTGCAGCAAAAAAATAAGACAATCAAATAGCACAGCTGAAAGTGCCAGCGATTTACATTCAAATCACTGCAGTGAGATCCTTCTGCATGCAGTGAACTACGTCAAAGCCAAAGAATTACGCCAAAGTGACTTCTCCACGCTTAGCGTGCAATGCTGGGCTCTGAACAAGTTTCACCGCAGCGGGAATCCTAGGAAGTGTGTGGATGATTTCAAGAGTCAATGAGGATCTAATTATCCTCACAGACATAGGCAAAGTATAAAAATAATATAAATGTCCAATAAAGTATATTAAATAGAAAATAACGTTGTTCTGAAATATATTATGATACAATTAAATAAAACAGAAGCAAATGCCAACGAAGAAGTTACAAGAAACAATAAAAGAGACAAGAGAAAATATATTGAGGAGTTGGTGTAGCGAGGGGTTTTAGAGTATAGAAGATTGGTTCCCGTGGACAATTAAATGTGTCAGAGGACACCAGAATAGTGCCAGATAAGAGTCTGGTCTTACAAGCAATACCCCCTTCTCTGAACAGAGTAAGGGTGTATGGACACTCAAGGTGAGGTCAGATTATGCAAGTTCCCAGAGTAAAGAAGAATGGTGTAAGTCTCTGGGTCCCTAACTGTCACCCCTCTAGATCTCCCTCGATTACAGAATCTGTGAAGGTGTGTATATGGCAGGTGTCTAGGGTAATGCAATTATTATGATGTTGTATGTCAAGTGACAAACCAGAACTGTAACTTAATAAAAAATTAATGAAGTTAGACGGTTTAAATTTATATATATATATATACAGTTTTATTCTTCTTCTTCTTCCTGTACCTCTATGTTTTGTACAGGAAGTATCTACTCAATGGAAGTTTTTCTTTTGTTTACAGTATCAAAATAAATATGTTGTCAGAAAAAATGTTTATGATTTTTCACTAAGAGTCTCTTGCTTGAGCACCTCACAGACTGTCAGTATTACTTGACTAAAACTAATATTGTGGGAGGACCTGTTTTCTGCATCATTTCCAGGTCAGAACTACTAGATTGTGGATTCTTTATTTTTTTATTTCTTGGAATCAGTGAGTGAATGTTGACAGGCCCGTTTAAGGGACTTAACTTGATCCTGAAGAGACTATAGGCTCCCGCTTGATGTCTCACACCGATAGTGCTGGCATCTGGCAGAAGTGACGGAAGGTATCTCAGATTTTATGTTGAGCGTCCCTTTCCACAATGACTTGCTTCTCCAGGCTATTGCATACTTTGTAAGTGGTGATATAACCTATAGGAAGAAGAAACAGTCTTCCCCTATAATACCTGTCTTATCATACATCCACAATTAGTTAACAGCACGCTTACCTGGATCAGACCTATGTGCTTGCCATTTGCACCCGATCATATCTTCATCTTTTTACACTCAGGGATGTGCATTCACATTTGATACACATATCTTTATGCCCTCTGTCCCTGAAGCTTTGCTTATCTGTCATACTATCCGTAGAGGTGCTCAAATCCTGTGACTGGTCTTCTATTTCTTTCTTTTTTCACTTCTAAGCATGGTGTCAGATGTCAAATAAACACCGTGGTACTTTTCTTTTCTAGTTGGCTTACAGTCGTAAAATGTTATGGCAATTTTATAAACACAATTGACTCAATTTCACATCAAAACTGCATTCCTACTTAGGGCAGCGTAACATTAATCAGTCCCAATAGGCAGTATCCGAAATATGGCGCACAATAACCTATGTGGCCGACATGTTAATTAAATTTTACAAATAAACTCATTTTATCTTACTCTCAAGTAAGAATATCACACAATATGCACTAAGCTTGACTAGCATTTAATGGGTATTCAGAAATGCTCAATGTTCAGACGGTGAACGCTTGGTCACAACTGCTCTCCCGCCTTCCTCAAGCTGTCAAACTTATTCTGCAAATGGCGTCCCTTTGCCGGCAGAATGATAATTTATTTGCACTTAGGCTCACCACAATTATCCAATCAAAAACGCGTTAAGAAATTTAACTTCTTTTCCCCTACCAAAATTATCAGTTTTACAAATGCTTTCGCTCGTCTGTCTTAATTTTCTTTCTAAATTATCTTTGTTATTTATAGTTCGAATTTTGATATCTAAAATTATTTTTAACCAGACAACTGTCCTCTTTCTACCTAAATTCGTTTCTTTTAATTATTCTTCACCGTTTTCATCTATGTATTTTTTTGTAATTAAAGACGTCTTTTCCTGAACTGTAAATATTACAAAATTAATATTTTCTATATCAAGATAATATTATTACGGGGAAATCTTTATGTCAATATATCAAGCAATATCAACCCTATATTTCAAGATACCTCTCTCCTTTTAATTCTCTTTAGTTATCGAGAAATAAATTATTTAAGTTTATTTCAAAGCACAGATTAGGCCTATTTTTTTCTTACAACTACGATATTATCGTCACTATAAAACGAGGTAACGATACGATTGGTTGTTAATTTTACGGCTTTCGTTAATAAATATTGAAAGGGGGCGGTGTACGGGTGTCAGAGTGGGTAGTGACTTTTTAAACTGTTTACTAGAGATTTTCAAATATGCTTAGTTAAATGTGGCGGTTTATTTGCCCGTGTCCTTGAGACATATTCAAATGCTGTAGTTATTAATAGATTTTAGGATTAGTTAATTTTAAAGGGGGGAATTTGAACGGAGGGTCACACAGTTTTTATTTTACTACAGTTGGCAAGAGGCCACTAAAGCAGAAAGTGACTCCTCTGCAGAGAAATTATGCACATTACTTTTTAAAGTCTGGGAGAGAGAAGAAATGCAACCGAATGGAAGGAAGGATATGTGGTCAAAGTGAAAAGCTAGAGAGACTTACAACAGTGCACAAATTATGCGGGAATAATGTTACTGCCAGTGTCAGGAAAAGTATCAAACAGGATCATCCTAGAGTGATTAAAAGAGTTCATAGATGCGGGGTCCCGGAAGTGGTCAGTATCGACCCCCATGGGTGGATATCGACATCCACGGGATCAATAAACCTTAGATTGTTGATCAGGGCTCGATACAACTTAGAGGGTTGGTCAGGGCTCGATTAAACTTGTGTAGTCGAAATCACCTCGAAGAATGAAGGTAAAATTCATGTTCGTTTCAAGGACAAATAGAAAGTATATGTACCTGAATGGGTTGTTACGCAATGCGGAGCTGGCAGAATGGATAGTGGCGATTCGCTACCGTGGCTAGGCGGTTGGGTGCCGTTTGGAAGGTCCTGGTTCGATCCTGGTAAGCCTATCACTTCTGTTGTTTTTCTGTTGTCTGGTCTTCTACTTCTTTATTTCTCACTGAGTGCCTGATAACTACTTTTGTGTGTTGTTTGTTTATTTGTTTACAAGCAAAAAATACAGTAATTGAATTTCACCTACAAGTAGAGCTCACTGATATGTGTGGGGACCTCCGATCGAAATGACTGTTGAAAAATAAAAGTCTCAGTGACTCTTGGAGCAAAGAAAATACTGCTACAATATATCCAAAGCTTTGTGCAGCAGTTGAGCCGTTTCTACCTACATTCAAAGTTCATACATGCTTGAAGCCAATGCACTTTTAGCAAAGCTACGGAACAAACTGAACCTGGAAGAGCGTAGTGACTGACTACAAAATTCACCAATCTCCAACCAAATATCTATGCTCTGGTTAATGCGCATCAGCTACATCGTTTCCAAAAAATGAATTTAACCAATTCGATAAAAATGTAATGTTGATTAACATTGCATCTATAACAATTTCTTTATTTAGTTAAATAAGTTTTTTCAGTGGGTTAATTAAGGAACAAGGAGTCCATGGAGTGGTTGGGACTGACAAATGTTTGGGGATCTGTGCCATAGATAGACAACTGAGAGATTAACAAGCAAGTTTTAAGGCAAAACCGATTATATACAGATCAGATAGTCACATTGAATATCTATCTATGTATGTATGTATGTATGTATGTATGTATGTATGTATGTATGTATGTATGTATGTATGTATGTATGTATGTATGTATGTATGTATGTATGTATGTATGTATGTATGTATCTATCTATCTATCTATCTATCTATCTATCTATCTATCTATCTATCTATCTATCTATCTATCTATCTATCTATCTATCTATTTTTCTATGTATGTATGTATGTATGTATGTATGTATGTATGTATGTATGTATGTATGTATCTATCTATCTATCTATCTATCTATCTATCTATCTATCTATCTATCTATCTATCTATCTATCTATCTATCTATCTATCTATCTATCTATCTATCTATCTATCTATCTGTCTGTCTGTCTGTCTGTCTGTCTGTTTGTCTGTCTATCTATCTATCTATCTATCTATCTATCTATCTATCTATCTATCTATCTATCTATCTATCTATCTATCTATCTATCTATCTATCTATCTATCTATCTGTCTGTCTGTCTGTCTGTCTGTCTGTCTGTTTGTCTATCTATCTATCTATCTATCTATCTATCTATCTATCTATCTATCTATCTATCTATCTATCTATCTATCTATCTATCTATCTATCTATCTATCTATCTATCTATCTATCTATCTATCTATCTATCTATCTATCTGTCTATCTATCTATCTATCTATCTATCTATCTATCTATCTATCTATCTATCTATCTATCTATCTATCTATCTATCTATCTATCTATCTATCTATCTATCTATCTATCTATCTATCTATCTATCTGTCTATCTATCTATCTATCTATCTATCTATCTATCTATCTATCTATCTATCTATCTATCTATCTATCTATCTATCTATCTATCTATCTATCTATCTATCTATCTATCTGTCTATCTATCTATCTGTCTGTCTGTCTATATATATTAATACTATCAATAGCCCCTTCAGTCATAACTGGCTATGGGAATGTGCCCATCAGGTGACAGTCCTCGCTATTTTTTCCCATTGTGTTCCTTTCTACGGTTTCTCCTCTCTTCTGCTTGCCGTGAGAGCTTTTTTCGCTCAATCTTATATGGCACCGTAGAGAGCTTCGCTACTTGGTGCGATCGGCAGCTTCATCCACCCAGGTTGCTGGATCTATGTATGGGGCCCTCATGTCTTTCTTGCTCACATCTTTGAACCTCAGCTGCGGTCGCCCAACTGTTCTTTTTTCCATCTGCCAGTTGTTCACGAAGAACTTTGCATGTCATGTCTTCATAGGTCTTCCGTATTAATTTAATGATCTTCATGGGAGCTCCATAATGCCTCATCAATTTCCAAAGTGATTTTCTGTCTACACTGTCAAATGCCTTTTCATAGTCCACGAATCCGACGTATAGCGATGAATTCCATTCCAGACTTTGTACAACCATTATTCTCAATGTGGCTATCTGGTCTGTACATGATCTGTTTTGTCGAAAACCTGCTTGTTCATCTCTCTGTTGCTTGTCTATGGATCTCTTTTAATCTCTCATGGAAGATTCTGTTTAATACTTTTCCTGGCACTGATAGTAACCTTATTCCTCTATAATTTGTGCACTCTTGTAAATGTCCCTTCTTAGGCAACTTGACCAAATAACCTTTCTTCCATTCTGCTGGTATTTTCTCTCTCTCCCAGACTTTGCCAAGTAGTTTATATAATATCTCTGTAGATAAATCAATATCTTGATGGCCTCTGCTGGAATTCCATCTGGACCAGCTGCTTTCCCATCTTTCAGAAGCTTTATAGCTTTCTTTATTTTTTCTCTACTTGGTCGTTCACAGCTCATTAGTAGCTCCTCTTCTGCTGGCTGGATGTCTGGGGGATGAGTTGGAGCTGGTCTACTGAGAAGTTCCTCAAAATGTTCTGTCCATCTCTTCATTTGTTCTTGTATATTACTAAGCAATTTTCTAATGTTATCTTTTATGAGGCCATTTGCTTGCTTATATTTCTCTGTTAGCTTCTTTGTGTTGTTGTACAGGTCCCTCATATTTCCTTTGGCTGCAGCTTCCTCTGCTTCCCTTGTCAACTCTTCAATATACTTCCTCTTGCACACAACTACTTCCCCACAACATTTAAATCTGCCAAAGTGTATCCTCTCTATAAATCTGGCTCACATAGCCATCCCAAAAGTTACAGACTGTTATGATTAAAATTCATAACGATTGTGTCGGTATAATAGGTTGCTCAACAGGGCTCCTTTTCTGATAATTTTATACGGACTTATTTATTAATAAAGGAAGTGATGTCATGCCAATATGGTGGAGAGGCAGATTCGAACATTTTGAAGCAGAAGTGATGTGATCGTCTGCAAGAAGAGATGCGGCCTGTGTTTGAATGTGAGCGGACGTATGTGTATTGAGCTCGTGCAGTATACTGTGTTTTTCCTGCATCATTCCATCACCAGGACATCAATATACTTAGTTGAGGTGTCCCTGGTTTATTATATGCAGGAAATGTGAGCCAATTTACGAAGATATCCAGTGGACCATTAAAAATAAAGTTTGTATGATTGCCATTGACCAGCGTTTGATAGTGAACGGACTGGACGACTAACCAGTACTGCATTTGCCTTTGGGCCTTTATTCTATTATCGTGGAACTTTGTGTCAAGTATAATAAACTGCGTATTTGTGAATTGTGAAGGAGGTGTTTGTGAGCTCACTGCAGTTATGCTGATTCGTGTTGTTCGACTATCCCCTAGTGCAGCGGTCCCAACCTGTGGTACTCGTACCCCTGGGGGTACGCGACAGGACGTTCAGGGGTACGCGAAAAAAATTGAGTAATGGCGGAAAAAAGATACAAAACCTTTTGCTTTGTCATCCTCTGTCAGGGCTTACAAGAGGTGTGGATATATTTTATGCTATTGATTCTTATTTCAAAGAAAAGGACATTAATTGGTCTAATTGTTGTGGACTATGCACTGACGGAGCCAAGTCTATGTCAGGTTGCTACTCCGATCTTTGCGCTCGTGTCACGAAGGTAGCCCCCAACATAACCTGGAGCCACTGCTGCATCCACAGGCAAAGCCTTGCATCTAACCGCCTCCCTGGTGAATTAAAAGTCGTTGTTGATGAAGCTGTGAAAGTGGTTAATTGTATAAAGTCAAAGTCCACAAACTCGAGGCTTTTCAAAGCACTGTGTGAAGAGATGAATAGTCTTCATTCTACCCTGCTCCTTCATACACAAGTAAGGTGGCTCTCTCGTGGTAAAGTCCTTACCCGGCTGTTCGAACTTAGACATGAAGTCCAACTTTTTTTTGAAGACCATCTTTTCCAACTTACTTCAAAGTTACACGACTGTGATTGGCTTCAGAGTCTTGCATACTTATCGGATATTTTCCTACAAATAAACAAACTGAATTTGGCACTTCAGAATAGCTCGGTAACGATCTTCAATGTTTCAGACAAAATTGAATCTATGATTAAAAAATTAGATTTTTGGAGGTCGTGTATTGAAAATGGCCAGCCTGAGGTATTTGAAACTCTGCACAATTTCCTATCTGAGAACGAGCTGCACCTCTCCAAGGAAATGAGCGAGAAAATAATTGAACACTTGAAAGAGCTAAAATCATCTTTCGAGAAGTACTTTCCGAAACCTGGAAAAGAGAACTACTGGATTGTAAATCCCTTTGAAGAAGAATATTTCCAAGCAGCCACATTATCAATCAACGAAAAAGAGAAGTTGATTGAACTTTCGACTGATACTACTTTAATAGCTGAATTCAACGGAAAATTCCTTATTAACTTTTGGGGAGACATCAGCAGAGAAAATGAACAGCTGACCGACAATGCGCTTAAGTTTCTGTTGCCATTTACAAAAACTGAGCTGGTGGAGAGGGCTTTCTCTTCTTATACCTTTATAAAAAATAAATACCGTAGTAAACTGAATGCAGGTCCAGAATTGAGACTGTATCTTACATCATTTGAACCTGATTTAAAAAAACTATGTGCCTCAAAACAAGCTCAAGGATCGCACAGAACATTTGTCATGGTCACGTGACATGTGTGTTATAAAAAGTGATTTCAACTTTTAACAATAACAACGTTTTTATTATTATTATTAATAAATTAAATGTGATAATTTTTATTGTAACTTCTGATTTTTTTAATGTAAAAATATATGCACTGTTTGTTCACTTTTTTTATTACATTGTTTTTTAATCCCGTAGTTGGCCCCTTTATTTTTGGTTATAATCTATAAATTATGAATAACAGCAACTATATTAATTTCAAATATTTTGCTTATATTAGGGGTACAATTTATAGAAATGGGCTGCCAAGGGGTACGCAAGTGTAAAAAGGTTGGGAACCGCTGCCCTAGTGTATACTTTGGTCACGGAGACCTTCTCCGAAACTTTAAATAATACGACACGCATCACAGACCAATATCCCTTCTATCATCTCTTTCAAAACCACTAGAGAAACACATTTACAACACCACATTTCAACACTTAACAACAAACAAACTGCTCATTGAGAGCCAGTCAGGTTTCAGACCCACACATTCCTGTCACACAGCCCTCACCATAATGGCAGACAACTGGCTGTCGAACGTAAATGACGGAAAATTAGGTGGTGCTGTTTTGTTGACTTCAAAAAAACATTTGACATGATTGACCACACTATCTTGGTTCAAAAGTTGAAAACCCTCAGAATAGTCCCTAATCCACTAAACATCATCAAATCATTCCTGGTAGATCGACAACAGTTAGTGCTTCACAACAACTCGACATAATTTTTCTCGAAGATAGATACAGGAGTATCGCATAGTTCTATTCTTGGGCCCCTACTCTTTGCAGTATTCATCAACGACCTGCCACTACATCTAAAATATTCAACATGTGACCTCTTTGCAGATGGTTGTACTATCTACACTAGTGACAACGACTGCGTGGTACTTGAAATGGCTCTTCAAAGCGATGTAGGCAATCTAACAACATGGAGTAATGTGAATCGTATGCCAGTAAACACAGCAAAAACGAAATCTATGTTGATTACCACCAGACAGAAACTCCTAAACTGCACCAAAAGATCGCTATAGCTAAATGCGGAATCAATAAAAATTGAACATGTAATAGAACACAAAGTTCTAGGAATCACGATTGACCAGCACTTAACGCGGCACTCCCATGTACGGAATTTAACCAAACACTTAGCTCAAACGACGTATCAGCTAGACAAAATAAAACACATCTTAGACGCAGACGCTAGACTACTATTCTACACCTCACATATACAGGCACATCTAGATTACTGTTCTACACTATGGGATGGTTGCCCTGTTTCCACCTCCAGGAGACTGCACTCCCTGCATAAGAGAGCAGTACGTCTGATCACCGATAATCGCACGATACCACACACAAAGACACGAAAAGAACCCAAAATACTGTCCCTAAAAAACGTCTTCTCTACAACAAAGCCAAGCTGACTCACGCAATTCTATCTAACAATGCCCCGCCGTACCTGCGATCATTGTTTCAAACCAGTAAAAGAGAGGGACAACAATTACATCAGTTACGTCTGCCCAAACCTAGGACCGACCTGTTCAAAAAGAGTCTAGCCTACTCTGGAGCCTACTTATGGAACAGCCTTCCACACCACCCAAAAAGCCTACCTACACAATATTCATTTAACAAAACACTTTTCAAACACTTCCTCAACACTGATTATCTACCCCCATAGAAACAGCATTTGCCTGTCCACATCTATTGCGGTCGAGAAAATTAGCCCAACGGATTGTTGAAAGCTTGATAGTCAATCGTGGTACCTGGGTTTACAGTTCATCATTTTTGCATCGTGCCTTCGATGTTAATTACGCGAATGTGGGTTTAAATACTTTGAAACCATGATAGTAATAATTGAATCTCCCAAATGTTCATAGACGGGATAAGTCATGTCTAGAGTCCAAACAAACAATTTATTATACATTCTGTAGACATCGTACGTTGATCATGAATTACATCACAATTATAATTTAGAATCCTATGTTGAGTTAGCTATCTTGCATCTCAGTCCTTTGTCTCGTACATCTGAATTACTGTAGGCAGAACGACATAACTATATGCACGCGTGGTTGGTAAATCCAACGACCGACAGTGAGATTATGCGTCTGGTAACTAGTACTGTTAAACATAAAACAAGGTTTAGACTGTTAAATCATCTCTTCACAAGGACTTTATGTCAAAATACAATATAACTGTGTGTGCCCGAACTATAAGAATTCACGTCTTCTTCGACGGTCAGTCAAGAAAGGGTCCCGTCTCTTGGTCACCGTGCGTGACTACCAACGCTGAAACGTCACAGCGTTCACTAGGCTAATAATACTTTTACATTACATTAAACGTTGTAACCCCTAAAATCGCATGCTGCTAACCTCTAGCAGACAATGCCAATTAATCTACCGTAACAATTCCCTGTCCACCTGGCTAATGTTGATATCTAATTAAATAATTAATTAACTTAAAATATGTCGCAATGAAATGTCACGTCAGACTAATCTAAAGAGTTAAAATTAAACTAATTAATTATATTGAGTGTGTAATAAGAATAAAGTTGTTGAAAATCTAATGTAAGAAAAATGAAAGGATATGTTAAAGAGAGAAATAAATAAATGAAGAATAAAGTAGAGAAAGAAAGTAATGTATAAATTTAACTTAGTTATGTGTGTTGGACATTAATTAAGTTTAGTATTAAGTTGTTAATACCTATCTAAATTAACCAATTTAAACAATAATGTAGTATGTAATGTATCAACATAATTATTAACTATATAATATAATAGTTACATACAATAACATTATCTAAGAATCATGTGAGTTCTTATTTTTTTCTTCTTTCATTTTTTTTTTCCAAATTTCATTTCATTTTTTTTTCATATTTATCTCACCTTTCATTTTAATTTCCATTATTTTAACGACTTAATTAAAATTAATTAAAGTTGGATATGATGATCCATCCGTAGGCTTGATCCTTGTGAATTCCGATTAGAAAAAAAATGTTTATGTGTTTCAGTTCATAAGTATCGACGTTATTGACAATAGTTCATGTCGCATACTGAGTTACTTTGATAGTATTTTCTATTATTTTCACTTGATGCACGAAAATGTTTCCAATAGTGATATCATGAATGGATATCAAGCCAAGTCCTGGCTAAGATACGAACATAGAGTCAATTGATTTCGTTCATTTCGTATATAATGTGTCTTTAGTAAGCAGATACGTGTATTGTAGGCAATTGTTTCTGTCTATGTAGAACAGCAATGATAGTGCTATGTCTCTTGAGTAAGTATCTGCGACGTTACTATAGTTCAGGACTCAACATCAGTAGGATTTCGAGACAGAGTATCTGCCAAGACGTTATCTGATCCTGCGATGTACTCGATTGGGAAGTCAAAAGGTTGAAGGAGAATAGCGAATCTGGTGAGCTTTGGACTTTTATGATTCGCCCGTCAAAGTGATGCTACGGCTTTTTGATCTGTCTGGACCACGAATGGGGCCCCTAACAGGAACTTCTCCAGTTTCGTTATCGACCACACCACTGCTAACAGTTCGCGGTCGACAGTGGAGTATTTGATCTCTGGTGGTTTCAGTTTCCGTGAGACGTACAAGGATGGATGGAGGATGTCGTCATGATATTGGAGCAAACATGCGCCAATTCCGTAGTTACTCGCATCTGTGCGGAGAATAAACTTTTTGGAAGCATCAGGTAGTCTCAAAATAGGTGGGTTTGAAAAAATATTAATTATTTGACGTAAAATTCTATCACATTCACTAGTCCATGTCACCTTCACTGGCATGTCCTTTTTTAACAGTGATGATAAGACAGCCGTGATAGATGACAGGTTAGGTACAAATCTGCTGTAATATTGGACTAGTCCTAACAAGCTTCAAACCTGTTTCTTCGTTTGAGGAACGGAAATGTTTAAAATTTTAGAAACCGTACTGGGTAGTGTTCGGATATATCCTGCTCCAATAATGTGACCCAATAAAGTTATTTCGTGAAACGCTACTTGTAATTTTGTGGGTTTAGCAGTTAAATTGTTCCTTCTTAATGTGTCCAAAACGTATTCAAGACCCAAAAAAAATGTTCCTCAAAAGATGAACTAAATAAGCATATGTCGTCTATGTATGTAATAATGTCTGGTCTACCTGACAAAATGTGTCGCATCATGCGAACAAAGGTAGCTGGAGCGTTAACAAGCCCAAAAGGCATAACATTCCACTGGTATAGACCTTGCGGAGTGGAAAACGCTGTGTAGTATTTAGCTTTTTCGGTTAGTGGTATCTGCCAATAACCTTTAGTTAAGTCTATCTTAGGGAATATAGTTGCGGTCGATAGACGTGGCAGTAAGTCGTCGAGAAGTGGATGTGGTTCGCTATCAACTATCGTTTGTGCATTTAATTTTCTATAGTCGACGCATAGTCTAATGTTATTGTCCTTCTTTCGGACAATAACTAATGGAGAAGAAAATGGGGAATTACTAGTTTCAATAATTCCTAAAGATAACATCTGTTCAAGTTCCTTAGTAGTTTTAGTAAGAAAGTGTAGAGGAATAGAATATGGATGTACCCGAATTGGAGTATCATCGTTAAGAGTGATGTCATGACTAATGACTGATGTGCGACCTGGAACGTCGGTCAATACATCTGGATAAGTTTGTAGAAGTTCAGCAAGCTGTTGATGCTGTTGCGGTGTAACCGACGAAGAGATGGTTACGTCCCGCCAAGATTCAGTAGGCTGTACTACAGGTACAGGTAATGTTAACTGTACCTCAGGAAAAGAAGATTCTTCTTCCTGGACAACAGACAAATTAGAATAGTGACATGTAGGTACGAAAGTGTCATCTAGTTCATGAAAAATAGCTTGTAGATGTTCAGGACGAGTATGAAATTGTTTGAGCATATTTATGTGAAATATTTTATGATGTCCCTTAATGTCCAGGACATAATCAACATCAGAAATCTTATTGATAACCTGGTATGGACCGTTCCACGAGATGAGTAGTTTATTATCGTTATGTGGCAATAACACATAAGCTTGATCTCCTGGAAATAATTGACGTAATCGTCTACTACTGTTTTGGAAAGTTCTAGCTTTCGCTTTAGCAGCCTCAGATGAAGCTGTTGCCATTTTGCAGGCATCAATAATGTTATTCCGGAGATTAATTACATACTCATAGGATGACTGGGTATCCTGAGTCATCTCGGAGTCAATCAATAAGTCTTTTATTAGTCCCATAGGACCTCTTGTTGGAGCGCCAAAGACTAATTGAAACGGAGAGAAGCCAGTTTGTTCATGTGGCATCTCTCGATAAGCGAATAACACGGCTGGGAGTACTCTATCCCAGTCCTGTGGATGGTTAACTGTAACTTTATGTAACATTTGTTTGAGTGTGCGGTTAAGTCTTTCTACTGCACCATTACTCATTGGGTGATAAATGCTGCTGAGATTTCTATCTATATTCCAAGTCTTCATTACTTCAGTCATAGTCTCAGATATAAATTGAGATCCATGATCTGACAAAAGTTTTCTAGGAAAACCTACTCTAGAGAAGATCAGGTGTAGTGCATCAGCTACATCTGTGGTGGTGGTTGTTTTCAATGGGATGGCTTCTGGCCATCGTGTGCATAAATCGATGCACGTGAGAATAAATCTATGTCCTCTGGCTGATGGTAAAAGTGGGCCAATAATATCAATGACCATCTTGTCAAAGGGTCTCACAGATATGTCACAAGCCTGAATAGGCGCCGTGTGAAAGGCTCCTCGTGCTTTCACTTCTTGGCATATCGTACAGGAGCGTACGTACTGTGAAATATCTCGTGACACTCCCGGCCAAAAAAAAAGAAGATAATACTCGAGAACGTGTCCGAGTATATCCCATGTGACCTGCGCACTTAGAATCATGTGCGTGTTGAAGTATGTACCGTCTAAAAGCAAAAGGTACCATGACCTGTTGTCTTACATGAGTTTTATCCATAAAACATCTTAATAGAATGTCATTTTTAATAATAAACCAATGACTATTATTATTGTTCATAGCAAGATTGTCAACTTTGTTGACCAGTGCAAACAATTTTGTTAATGATCTGTCTTCCTTCTGTTTTGCAGCAAAGGATACTCGGTCAATAGCAGAATGAACCTCGAGATTTTCATGTTTGTCTGTTTCCTCGTTTTCAGTGTCCATAGTCTCTAATTGTTTCGTATGTGCTCTGGTTATTACTGCATTTCCGATGCATAGATTATTTTTTTCCCATTCAATAATCTCTTCTGGTGTGCAATCTTTACTTCCGTGTATGCATCCCACCATAAGGTCGGCAATTGAGTTTCTTAACATGCATGCTTTAACGTTGCCTGTGAAAAAAGGTGTATTAATATGTATAATAGCAGTTGGATAACATTCTATGGTTCCTCCAAAGGTCATGCACCTGACATGTTCTCCAGTTGCACAATTTGGATGAAAAGTGACTGACGGATTCCGATCGTTGTCGATCCCGAATCTCTTAAAACTGAGACGACGGATCCATTAACTTTTCCTCTGTTGAAGATCAGCGAGCCTGTTCCGTCATTGACTGCTAGACTGACTTCTGGTAGAATGTGTCCGCAGTTCAGAACTGTCTCTTTTGCCTTCTGAAATATAAGATTACAATCTGGGCAACTATTTGCCACGTTATAATTCATTGCATAACATGTAGATGAAGAATGTATTTTGTTATTAGTAGGTGAACTCTGAACCCCAGGGGTTGTAGCAGTAGTAACGGCTGCCCCTGTATTATGATTATAATTTGTCGATCTACGAGAATGAGAACGATGAGGAGAATAATCAGTTGAATTATCCCGTTGTCCCCTATTGTAACTGTTATCTCGGTGTCTCGAGCTATAATTATCGCTGTTGTTCCAATTGTTACCATTATTATAATTATATGACAGATTATAACTTGAGTTACGTGGATTATTGTTGTATCTGGACTGAGGTGAATAATTTCTATTTTGTGGTCTTCCTCTATTAAAGTTATTGTTAAAACTATTACGTCCCTTATGAAAATTAATGTCATAGTTTCCTTTGAACCTACCTCTGTCCACACTGTGTGTTCTTGGTTTGTTATTACTATGATATGCCATATTGGAGGCTACAGGAAGAGGTTCTCTTATCAACGAGCCAGAAATGTTAGCATTCGGATGAGCGGTGCAGTAATTTAATGAAATTTTTTCTAACTCATCAATAGTTTCTGGTTTACGTTCTTGCAGATAAGCAAAGAACGGTAGGCTGACAGAAGATAACACGTTATCCTTCAATAACAAATCGACTAACTTGTCGTAAGATTTGTTGACACCTGCCAGTTCAACCCATCTGTTAAAAGTATTGCGTATGTTAGCAATAAACCCTGTAAAGTCTTTATTATTACCTGGCGACAAACTTTTGAAACGTAATCTACATGCCTCTTCGTTCAAGTGGAACCGACGTAATAACAAAGCCTTAATGGCCTCATAGTCAGTGAATAATGTCGGATCAATATTTTGTGCTGCACTTGCAGGTTCGCCATCCAGAAATTCTTTGAGTTTAAGTGCCCATGCAGTTTTGTCAAGGTTGTTGACCTTGCATATATCCTCAAAGCGCGCCAGCCATGATGACAAATCGTCTACGTGTAACTTGAACGGTGGTAGCTTAAAGTAATAATTGCCCTTAAGTCGGTTGGATGAAGATCCCGATTGAGCATTATCATTTTGGCTTGCTGCAGCACCCTGCGAATGAAGTTTTGCTGTTTCTAATTTAAGCCGTTGCAATTCCATTTCTTGCTGCAGTATGATTTCCTGTCGTTTCAATTTATTCTCTTCTTCAATCCGTAGGATTTCATCTCTTGCCACCTTTCTTTCTTCTTCTTGTCTTAATTCTGCTTTCTTTTCCGCCTCTTTTCTTTCAAGTTCTTTCATCTCTGCCTTAGCAATAGCTTTCTTTTCCGCCTCTTTTCTTTCAAGTTCTTCCATCTCTGCCTTATATTTTGCAAGTTGTTGTTCCGCAAATTCCTGGAGTGCATCTCCCTTTTTATAACAATCTTTTCCAATTTTAATGACATGATCCAAGGTAAGCATTCTTGAAGTTGATTTATTTAAGTATTCAATTACTTATGTCTAGTAATCACCACTAGAATCTATGTAGATATTTGTAATTACTCAACGAATGAATAATCAATACAAAAAATTGCAATATTCCTATACTGTTATTTATAAGTTCCACAAATCTATAATATTTTGTAAAAATATTATATATACTCACTAATATCTATCATAAATAGTTATGATAGTTAGTCATTTAAGGTGCTGAAATTATATCATGCACTTAATATTAGTATTCAATAATTATGGGTATTATACCTAAATAATTAGGTTATTTAATCTTAATAGTTACTAAGTTCACACTGTAGTACTGAGAAAGTGTACTAATTAACATTTAATATGTCTTAACATGTTATAAATTTATAATAATTAATCATTGTATATTAGGTCATGAGCTATAAAGTGCATTGCCCATTTCTTGGACCACCACTGCAAATTGGTGCAAAGTCCCTAATTCCTCCTTAAAACTCATAAAAATTTAATCATATTAATCTACACTCTTATTAATGAATAAATTATAGTATTAATATTATCTTATAAATGGATGAAATGAAGACAAACAACACAATTTGTTAACCAAGGATTACAGAACAGTATTACCATACGACAAAGACATTTTCACAATAAAAATTCATTTATAACTAAGTTGTATAAACCGGAAGTGAGAGATTAAAGAATGAACTGAATAGAAAACTAACCTGCGTACACACAAATTAGTGACGTATACATGGACTCATTAACGGTTGTACAAATATATAAACGAAATAATAGTCAGATCAGAAAAACACGATAGAGTACAAACATTGATACAGAACTGAATAAAAATTAGAACTAAATACACTAGAATACCCCAGTTATAACACGACTAGACACCTAACATGCAAGGTCAATTAATTGCAAATACGAACGAACAAAAATCATCGGAAAGCCATCGATGGGTTCTTCGTAAAAATGCAATTAACTAACGGCCTTAAGAACAATTAAAATCAGTTCGTGGCATCCAAGGAGCCATAGAATTGATTTCAATCCGCCGCCCATCCATACCCACGAATAAGGGACAACATCAACGGAAAAAACAGATATAACATAGATATATAACAAATAGAGTGGACATGCCTGCACAGAGAAATGGACTTAGTATTGTGCTATATGAATGACAATCGTCCTAAGTCTAGACTTATCTTTAAAAGGCACCGGCAATGTCAAGTTCATTAACGGACTAGATTAGTGCCTAGTACTGTTTGCTCCTTGTTGGCTGATAACCGTATTCCATCGTCTGGTCTTCTTGATCATGTAAATCTTCATCAAACCTGGAATGCGTTGAAGGTTGTACTTTCGAAGCGCGGCATCTACGCATGATGTAGTGACGTCAGATTGGCATTTCGTAGTCATACGTTTAACGTCATATTTATGCAAATCATGTGACTTTCTTGTAATCGTAAACAGTTTGTGAAAGTATGTAAACACGAAAAATTTTCCTTTTTCTTTCGATCCCCAGCGATGGCCAACCAATTCTATTGCGGTCGAGAAAATTAGCCCAACGGATTGTTGAAAGCTTGATAGTCAATCGTGGTACCTGGGTTTACAGTTCATCATTTTTGCATCGTGCCTTCGATGTTAATTACGCGAATGTGGGTTTAAATACTTTGAAACCATGATAGTAATAATTGAATCTCCCAAATGTTCATAGACGGGATAAGTCATGTCTAGAGTCCAAACAAACAATTTATTATACATTCTGTAGACATCGTACGTTGATCATGAATTACATCACAATTATAATTTAGAATCCTATGTTGAGTTAGCTATCTTGCATCTCAGTCCTTTGTCTCGTACATCTGAATTACTGTAGGCAGAACGACATAACTATATGCACGCGTGGTTGGTAAATCCAACGACCGACAGTGAGATTATGCGTCTGGCACTAGTATAACTAAAACGGACTGTTAATTCATCTCGACAAGGTTTAGTCAATTACTAACCTGTAACTTCATCTTTCTTCATCATAACAGTGGACTGACCCATGTCCATAATAAAATACAATATAACTGTGTGGCACTCCATGCCCGACACTATAAGAATATAAAGACACGTCTTCTCCGTTCGACGGTCAGTCAAGAAAGGGTCCCGTCTCTTGGTCACCGTGCGTGACTACCAACGCTGAAACGTCACAGCGTTCACTAGGCTAATAATACTTTTACATTACATTAAACGTTGTAACCCCTAAAATCGCATGCTGCTAACCTCTAGCACAACGCTATGACGTTCTCAGCGTTGGTAGGTCACGCACCGTCGCCAAGAGACGGGACCCTTTCTTGAATGACCGTCGAACGGAGAAGACGTGTCTTTATATTCTTATAGTGTCGGGCATGGAATGCCGCACCGTTCTATTGTATTTTATTATGGACATGGGTCAGTCCACTCTGATGATAAGAGATGAATGTTTTTCCAGGTTAGTAAAGTGACTAAGCCTATTCGCGTAATTAACATCGAAGGCACGATGCAAAAATAATGAACTGTAAACCCAGGTACCACGATTGACTATCAAGCTTTCAACAATCCGTTGGGCTAATTTTCCGACCGCAACAGAATTAACAGATTGCTGAACTTCTACAATCTTACCCAGATGTGTTGACCGACGTTCCAGGTCGCACATCAGTCATTAGTCATGACATCACTCTTAACGATGATACTCCAATTCGGGTACATCCATATTCTGTTCCTCTACACTTTCTTACTAAAACTACTAAGGAACTTGAACAGATGTTATCTTTAGGAATTATTGAAACTAGTAATTCCCCATTTTCTTCTCCATTAGTTATTGTCCGAAAGAAGGACAATAACATTAGACTATGCGTCTTGTATCTCAATCAAGATATTCCCAGGAGCAGGACTGTGACTCCGACCATGAACTTCTTGCTGCAAACTTCAAGATCAAATTGAAAAAAGTCGTTACAACGACAAATTAATACGTTATGACACAAGCGCCATACCAGAAGAGTACAGTGTCGATATTCAGAACAAATTTGACATTCTTATGGCAGTACAGGAGGAAATGACACCAGATGAACTTGCTAATAACATCAGAGATGTATATATTACAAATGCACAGAGGTTAATTCCTAAAAGAAGTATAAAGAGACGAGAATACATCTCAGACGAAACACTGAAGTTGGTGGTAGAGAAGTCCAAAAAAGATACAGAAAATCAGGAGTTGTACAAGGAATACACAAAGCAGATTAAAAAACGAGTCAGACAAGACAAACAACAATACATAAACGACACCTGCAGGAAAATAGAGGAAATGCGCGAACAGGGATTGAGTAAGAATATGTTTTTCTGAAGTAAGAACATTGAAAAACAGCAACTTTAAATCATCACCCCGAGCAATAAACGACAAGAAAGGCGACACTCTAACAGAACGTAAAGATATTCTGAACAGATGGAAGGAGTACTGTCAAGAAATGTATACGGAAATAAACAAAGCGGCAGATAACAACGTCATGAATGAAGCGGAACGTGAACCAGAACCTACCATAGAGGAAGTCCGGAATGCAATCAAACACTTAAAAAGTGGAAAATCTCCTGGTTGTGATGAAATAACAGCTGAAATGATACAGGCAGGAGGAGAAGGCAGCGCTCGTATATACCATGCATTATGCTGCAAGATCTGGCAAAGCGGAATTTGGCCCAAGGAATGGAAACGATCAATTTACATACCCTTGCCAAAAAAGGGCAACCTGAAACTGTGCACAAACTACAGAACTATAGCTCTTATAAGCCATGCCAGCAAAATACTTTTACAAATCATAATGAAAAGGATGCAACAAAAGCTAGAAACAGAAATAAATGAAGTACAGGCGGGTTTTCGACCAGGTAGAGGCACTAGAGATCATATATTCAACATGAGGATCATCATAGAAAAGTGTAGAGAATTCAACGTTGACCTACATACTTGTTTCATTGATTACACCAAAGCTTTCGATTGTGTACAACATCAGCAGTTATGGGCTATTATGAAAAAATATGGGATTTCCAAACCACCTTATACAACTCATCGCACTGCTGTACCAAGAACAACAGGCAGCCGTAAGAATAGAGGGGGAAACATCAGAATGGTTTGAAGTACAGAAAGGAGTAAGACAAGGCTGTACCCTTTCCCCTTACCTGTTTAACATTTATGCCGAGAATATCATGAGAAACGTAAGAGATGACCAAGAACACACAGAGTTTGACTCATTTAACATCGGCGGGTACCAGATCCCGGAAATCAGATATGCTGACGACACAGTCCTCCTATCGACCAACCCAAAAGGACTTGAACAATTACTTCTGTCCACCAAAAAACACAGCGAGGCCCAGAATCTATACCTAAACACCAAGAAGACCAAAGTATTGACAACAGACAAAGTAAAGACCAAACCAGAAATTGAAATTGATAACGAAGAACTGGAAAGTGTCAATGAATTCGAATACTTAGGATCAATCATTAACAGCTCTGGCGACTGTGCAGTAGAAATTAAAAGAAGACTTGCAATTGCTTCACATAAGCTAATACAGATGAAAAACCTATGGCAAGGCACAAGCAAAGAAACAAAGTTACAACTGATCAGAGCATGTATATTCCCAGTAGCAACATACGGCTGCGAGACTTGGACACTCAATAAAACAGTTGCAAAAAAGATTACATCATTCGAAATGAAATGCTACAGAAGGATGTTGAGAATACCCTGGACAGAAAAAAAGACCAACAGAGAAGTACTGCACTCACTAAACGTACAGGAACATTGGCTCCTAAATACCATCGCAATAAGGAAGCTGAAATTTTTCGGTCATATAAAAAGACATAATAGTCTGGAAAAAACAGTGATGGAAGGCATGGTCCCTGGAAAAAGGGGAAGGGGTCTGACGTAGGGATTCATTAACATACAACATTCTTCCTATTCTTTCCAAAAAAGGGCAACCTAAACTCATCCACAACTACTACTAATTCGCTCTTTAAAGCCATGCCTTTCTCTAAAAAAACTTTTACGTAAATCATAAGGGATGCAGGGCGTCAAAAGCGTGATAAGTCGGTTTCGCTGAAACAGACGTACAAATCGTCTACACACGAGCGCGCGAGCTTCTTCTCGGCATTTAGACCGGTGAGGTGTGTACTTTACATCTGCACTAGGTCAGTATCCAGACATTTCTGGAAAATCCCAAACTGACTTGGGATGGTCATCAGTGTGAAAAGTGCCCTAGAAATTCAACTGTTGGGATTTGAAAACATACATCGTGGTCAGTAGGTGACATTACGACACCGTTAAGCGGACGTAAAATGTTGGGATTAGGGGAGAAATTTCGCAGCGAAAATATAGTTATGGGCTTTGTATGATTTTTTAAAATATTGGCCAAGTTTGAAACTTTAATTTCATTCTCGCTCATAGACTCCACAGTAGATAGGTCGCTCGAAAACAGAATAGCTGTTAGCGAAGATCTCAGTTTGTTTCGGCAATTTGTCGAACTTCTAGACTTCCAGAAATATTTTCAGCATTTTTATTCTTAAGTTGTGCGACTACCTGTAATTCTGTGGTTGAGGTAATTAAAATGATAGATATATAGATTTTGTGAGTGTTAAAGTGTTAAATCGCTTAATTCATTTTAATCTATTTCTTTAGCGCAGAAGAGAAATAAAGTGGTAGGCTATTATATTTTCTAGGGAATCATTCAGTGGAAAGCAGGACTAAAAAATTCAATTTCTGCTTATAACGGCAATTGTAGCTATTTATAAATTTAATTTAACTGCTAATACTCAGTCGAGTGTATTTTTCTAAACTAAAGTATAAACTCTAGAATCCAGCCTCATGAATGCTGACGGAATACGCACGTGTTCTTAATTTATGAGGATTGCTGATTTTTAAATATAACTTACGTCACGGGAAGTTTAAATGATAAGCAAAGCTCTCTGCTTGCAAGTTTAAATGTAAGTTTTAACCAGTACAGATTCTGTTTATTATATTATATGTGTTATTTTTCCTCCACACAGTGAAAGTTTTGGGGTGACCCTAACTTTACCAGCACCTAGTAGTAGTTTCCATACTTGTGAAGAAATAGACAGTCCTTATTTTGAACCACGTGGGTTTTCTCAAGTAACACTGATCTGACGGTGCAAGTTAGACAGAAATACTAATATCCCTAAATAACGGGTTTTCAAAGACTGAATGATAAAAGACTTAATTTCTTCTAGAAACTCTATATAATTTGCTGCCTGGTGGCGTGAATATTAACAATCATTTCCCGACTAGATTATATCTTGTGGACAAATCTGTGGTGTGACTAAAGTGAATCCTATACTGAGGGAAGGCACCGACCTGACATTCATCATTTTTTTGAAACCTACGCTATTGACACTGTGCTCTGCTAACTCCCGCGCCTGGAATAATTGTTAGGTGACTTAATCAGACATTTGAACAAATTTGCATACCCAAGTAGTCGTTCCCGGAGACTCCAAGTTAAATACGTCTTTTGGAACTGGGGACTTCTTGGCAGAAGACTGCATTTTTTGAGTCTGTGTGAAAATCAAAAATCTAAAATGTGTTCCAAAAAGGCACATCAAGCTTCGAAACAACTTTGTGTGAGAAGCCATGGCGGAATCCAGACGCTGGTTTGAGTGATATTTTTCACTATTTTATCTTTGACACCCTGTTGCTGTCCTAATTTTTTTTTCAATCTGCATAATTTGTTGCTAAGACTAGAGTTCTTGTGTTTTTTGTATTAGGGTACATCAGATTATTTTTTCAAACTCTGTGCATATAATTACGAGATAAAACAAACTAAAAACCTTACTCAAAATGTATCTTGTGACTCTGGCGCCATCATCTGTTCTCTTAACGGGGCGGGCCTAGAGTTGCAACAATTACCATCTTGCAACATTTCTATGATTTTCCATAGATATATGTATAATGTATTTTCCTGAACTTTCTTTTTTTACCGATTTTTTCCTGATAATAAAATCGCTCTTGAACTTAATAATCGTGACTATAGAAAATTAAATGCACAAACGATAGTTGATAGCGAACCACATCCACTTCTCGACGACTTACTGCCACGTCTATCGACCGCAACTATATTCCCTAAGATAGACTTAAATGGCTCTTCAAAGCGATGTAGGCAATCTAACAACATGGAGTAATGTGAATCGTATGCCAGTAAACACAGCAAAAACGAAATCTATGTTGATTACCACCAGACAGAAACTCCTAAACTGCACCAAAAGATCGCTATAGCTAAATGCGGAATCAATAAAAATTGAACATGTAATAGAACACAAAGTTCTAGGAATCACGATTGACCAGCACTTAACGCGGCACTCCCATGTACGGAATTTAACCAAACACTTAGCTCAAACGACGTATCAGCTAGACAAAATAAAACACATCTTAGACGCAGACGCTAGACTACTATTCTACACCTCACATATACAGGCCCATCTAGATTACTGTTCTACACTATGGGATGGTTGCCCTGTTTCCACCTCCAGGAGACTGCACTCATTGCATAAGAGAGCAGTACGTCTGATCACCGATAATCGCACGATACCACACACAAAGACACGAAAAGAACCCAAAATACTGTCCCTAAAAAACGTCTTCTCTACAACAAAGCCAAGCTGACTCACGCAATTCTATCTAACAATGCCCCGCCGTACCTGCGATCATTGTTTCAAACCAGTAGAAGAGAGGGACAACAATTACATCAGTTACGTCTGCCCAAACCTAAGACCGACCTGTTCAAAAAGAGTCTAGCCTACTCTGGAGCCTACTTATGGAACAGCCTTCCACACCACCCAAAAAGCCTACCTACACAATATTCATTTAACAAAGCACTTTTCAAACACTTCCTAAACACTGATTATCTACCCCCATAGAAACAGCATTTGCCTGTCCACATCTCATCCATAGGTCAACATTTCTTTTCCTCTTCCGCTCGTTTTCTTTTTAATTTAAAAAAAAATAAGAATAATTTGTTTTATATCCATGTAATATTATCATATAATGTAATGAATGTTAGAATGTACCCCCATACCACTGTACTTTAGAAATGTGAATGTTTTCGTTTGCTTAAATGGGAAGGTGTATATGAGAATAAGCAGATACAATTTTTTTTTTAACTGCTCAAAGTCTTTTCCTGCTACAGAAGTGCGTAAGAAAGTGTTATTATTAATATTTCATTTTCCGCCAAGAAAGTGTTATTATTAATATTTCATTTTCCACCAAGAAAGTGTTATTATTAATATTTCATTTTCCACCAAGAAAGTGTTATTATTAATATTTCATTTTCCACCAAGAAAGTATGGATATAAGCAAGAATGTGTCTATGTAATTTTTGTATTGATGTTTGATGACAGATTCAAAAATACAGATTAATCGTAGGCGTTTTGACCGCATGAGTGAGTGTCGGTATACAGAATTTATTTATTTTATTTATTTATTGTTTTGTTTATTTTATTTTTGTTTATTTTATTTTTTTAACTTAATTTTTTTTTTTTCCAATTACTATCTTGTTTGTTTAAAAAAAAACCTACTCATTTTTTATTATGATTGCATACTGTAAATGAATGCTGTTATGTTAACTTTGTAATGTTGCATGCCTTTAAATTAATGCTTAAAGTAACATGTGAGAATAAAGGGATATAGTAAGCAAGATTAATGAAAATGGAAGGGCAGAATGTTAGACGGGATAGCGCGCCCAATTCTTAAGCCTTCGAAAATAAAGTTTGTTCGTTCGTTCTTTTGATGTTTCTTCTTACTTCTTTGTATGCTTCGTTGTACAGTTCATGAGCTTTGGTTTTGGAGCTTCTGGTTTTTGCTTGTGTTTAAATCTGCCTTCTTGTTTTTCCTGTCTTCTATCTTGGTAATGGTTTCTGTTGTTATCCATGCGTTTTGCTGACGTTCTGTTTTTCTCAGAACTTCTTCACATGTCTTGTTCCATATATTTTTTACTTGTTGCCAGTGGTCTTCCGTATCTGCTTCATCTTCCAGCTGTATCTTCCTAAACTGCACCAAAAGATCGCTATAGCTAGACGCGGTATCAATGCTTCATCTTCCAATACCGTACTTGGTATTGTTGGATACTATGATTGACAACTTTTCTCTTAATTCCTGATTTCTTAGACATCCCACATTGTACTGTTGTCTGTAGCTGTATACTGTTGTAAATTTCTTGAGTTTTAATTTTGTTTTTATTAGATTACGCCTTGGTTTGCTGTAAAATCAGAGCACAACCAAGAAATCTCCATCGTGGCAGACATGAAGGAAAACCACGCATCGATACCAGCAAGATATCAGACGCTGTCATAATCGCTCAAATTACCTCGACCTTCAAGAAATTGCTCAGTAGCCCACAGCATGGTGAAACACTGTTACAGAGAACTGGGAGCACCTGCGGAACACCATTCAAAGTACTGCACCTGCCACCTTTGGTAAGAAATCTGCGAAGTCAAAAGACTGGTTTGATACTTCATCAGGTGTGATGGCACCTGTCATTGAAGCTTAGCGCAGGCTGCGATTGAATACAAACGTTCACAGAGTGGAAGAACCCTACAGATCCTGAAGGCTACGAGAAGCAAAGTTCAACAAACTGCTCGACGCTGTGGAAATGACAATTGGCTCCAGCTCAGTGAGAGCATCCAGACCGCAGCGCAAACCGGCAACACCAGAAAAATGTTTGACGGTATAAAGAAAGGCCTTTGTACCCAAACAAGTAAGAGGGCACCGTTAAAAACCATCAGCGGAGACAAGCTAACCAATAAGGACTTCTATATGGTAGCGAGACATGAACAACCTACACGAAGCAAGAAAGATGGCTCAATACTTTTCATCTACGGTGTCTACGCCACATTCTCGGAATTTCGTGGAAAGACAAAATGACAAATGCTGAGATGTTGTCACGTGCTGGTCTTCAAAGCATGTATACACTGCTTAGACAGCGCAGACTATGCTGGCTTGGCCATGTCCGCCGCATGGAAGATGGTCGCATCCCGAAAGATATCTTCTACGGACAACTGGCAGATGACAAAAGAACAGTTGGGCGGCCGCAGCTGAGATTCAAAGATTTGTGCAAGAGAGACGTGGGGTCACTGGACATAAATCCAGCAACCTGGGAGGGTGAAGCTGCCCAACTCAACATGGGGTGATGCTGTCTGCGGCACCACCTCAGATTGGACGAAAAGCAGCTCACACAACAAGCAGAAGAGAGGAGAAAACATCGAGTGGAACACCAGGAAAATAAGCAGCTGAGGGCTGTCACCTCAGGGGCGCATTCCCATAGTCAGTTATGACTGAAGGGGCTATTATTTCATTATATATATATATATATATATATATATATATATATATATATATATATATATATATATATATATATAGATATATATAGATATATATATATATTTATATTTATATTTATATTTATATTTATATATATATATCTATATGAAATAACTTGTAAGTATGGTCATCTTGAAATACAGACGAATCGACTTGTGAGTACGTGAACTTGATATCTTAAAGAATTAATTTGTGAACGTTTAAACTTATTTAAAAAAATAAATAAAATGTTGTCCCCACAAACGTGTACAAATGCTGGTGTGGATATCATCCTTGTAACTTAGGAAGTTTACGAAGTCCTTTCTTGCCAATTCTGCCATCAGAACGTAGGCTTTACAACTTCTTTCCGATTAGACACTTAATGTGTATACTCAGATTTCTGAAAGACTGAAGACACAAAGTGGCTTGTTGAATTTAATATCTATTATCAATAGTTGACTTTCTTGTTACCTTATTTTTCACTATTGCTTACTCATAACTGATCACTCTGTTTTTAATTATCATCTTTGATGACATGAGGCGCACTTGACAATGTTAAATATAGTGAGCATCAGCGTGTTTGCTATTGTTAGTTTGTAGTGGCGATTAGTCTATGTGAAGGTGAAATATATAACTGTAAACTACTTTTCATTTTTGGTTTTAAATTACGTGAAAAGAAGAATCTATGATTCATTTAACCATTAACAGATATAAGTAATGAAAAAAAAATATTTGCACATTTAGTCGTGAGGCGTGTACTGCAAAAAGCAATCACAAAATATGAAAAAGAAAAATTATTAAGTCTTCTAAACTCCTTTTCCCCTTCACGAATTCCTTGTTGTGGTTGTTGATCCAGCTATTTGGCTCTCGCCCTTCGGCTCAATGCCATGTAGTGATATCTGCATGTTTTCGCAAGTTGTTTTGTTTCTCCGTACAAGGTGTTCCACTTATCTGGTCTTGGAGGAATGGGCATTTGCCTAATATCTTCTAGTGCTGCGCACTCAACAGTTTCAAAGGGATAGTTTCATAGCTGACACTCTGGAGAGTGCTGTGGTTGGATTCTGTTCAAGTGACTGCTGAGTGCTATATGTTGTGTTCTGAGCCGATACATTGCGCTCTGATCCCTTCTTTAAAGATAGCAAATGTTGTCATTAGGAGCAGGACTGACCATATATCTGTAAACCTCTCACCCGATGTTTTCCGTGACCCATCTGTTCAGCCAAGTTTCTTTGTTTGTTGTTCGCATGTTGGTTTGGGTGTTTGAAGAGCTGTTACTGTGAGTCGTTGTTTTTGTCTTATTCCCTTCTTTGCTAATCTGTCTGCTCTGTCATTAACTGGTGTATTTGAGTGACCAGGGATCAACTGAATAACTATTCTGATGCCATACGAAGTGATAAGTTGATCAGCATCCAGGATTAATTTGGCTAAGTCACTCCTACAATAAAGCTTGAACGGCAGGCATTTAGTCATTAAAAATGACGATATTTTTAGAGCTTTTGAGGAAAAGGCATTAACACAGTCTTCAGATGGTATATAGCTGTTTCCAGTGCAATGATTTCAGCTTCATAGTTGGAGAAAAAATCCGAGCATGCATCAAACAGCTCGTTGAAGGAACCATCTGGATAACATATGTAAACTCCATAACCTGCTTTGATGGTAGCCTTAAATGCAGATCTGTCAGTATAGACAAGCAACCATTCTTCAAGGTGTGCATCAATGGTTCGTTGTGATGCACTCATAAGACTGACTGGATCGGAATGTTTGGTTGTTCCATCAACTAATTTTATTTGTACTTCTATTGTTTTTAAGCGAGTATGTGGTAGTAAATTCTTTATTACTTTCTGTATACCTTGTCTTCTTTCTGGGAGGTGGTAACTATCTTGAATTTCATGGACAAGGTGTAAGACAGACCTGTGTTTTATTCTTTGCTTGTACAGTATTCTCAGTTTTCTACACGGTGTCTATTGGGGTGGTTTTGGTTCTATCTCTTACATCTTTCTTAAACTTCTAAAGCAGATTTATCCCTCCGCAACCCAAAGAGTTCCACATTTGTGTGTGTATTTCACCTACCGCAGTTGGAGTTGACCTCAATGCTCCTATATTAGTCGAAGGGCATTGCTTTGCACTCTGTAAAAAGTGTCTTAGTTTGTATAGGATCAGGTTGTAAGCAGTGAGTTGTTGTATTCTATCACAGAACGAATATAGCCAAGGTACATGCCTCTCAAAGTATCCTTGTCTGATCCCCATGTAATACCTCTCAAAGTATCCTTGTCTGATCCCTAATGTAATACCTCTCAAAGTATCCTTGTCTGATCTCCATGTAGTGCCAGCAAGTCTTTTTCAATAGTTTTAATCGCCTCAGTGCTTTGTTCTTTGTAATCTCAATATATATGGGGGTCGGAGTGGCTCAGAGGTATGGCGTCCGCCTCGTATTCAAGAGGTTGCGGGTTCAAATCCCAGTTGAGGAATTATAATTTATTGAAATTTTTTTTTAGAACCAGTGATCCTAATTACGTCGTACTCCCCCTTGGTCTCATGGGTAGTGAGATCGGATGCCTAGCGTTCTCGGACAAGGGCGAATAAATAGGAGGTCCCGTGTGCAAGTTGCGCACATTAAAAATCCCAAGGCAGTTGGAAATCGTAAAGAGAAGGCTTATCAGGCCACTGCCCTGGCAAAATTTAAAAATTTTGAAACCCACCCACCTCAAAAAATATTTATAGAATGTGTGATTCCTATACATTATATACGCACATTGGGATTCTCGACGGTGCTACGGAGTTCGTGCACTGTGCTGAGATCCTCCTTGTGTGATCTAAGGGAGGAGATCGGGGCACTGATGGCGTTGTCCGTGTGCAATGAAGATAGTCTTAAAAAAAAAACCAACAAATCTCAATATGGTTCTTGAGGTAGAGGTGCCGATCAAGTGTGACTCCAAGATACGTGGGATGTTCTTCTTTTGTCACTTGTTGTTTGTCCTGCCACAGGTTGATATTCTTCTTGGCTACTTTATGCCTTTTGGTAATGATAGTGTACACAGTCTTTGTATAGTTGACCTTTAGTTTCCATGTTTGGCAGTTCTCATGCAGTCCTCTAACGTCTCCGTTTAGTCTCTGAGCTCCACTTTCAACATTCACATGATTCTGCCATATTGCCAGGTCATCAGCGTAAAGAGTTGTTACGGCTTTGATCTGGTCAGCTAAGTCATTGATATAGAAATAGAGTGCAGCTTAATGATGAGCCTTGTGGTAAGCCCTCCTCTAAGACTTCTTTAGATGAAATTGCACCGTTTATCTTTGTCTGGATTGTTCAATCAATCAAAAAATAATTTATCCAGCTGTATAACTTGCCATTTATGCCTATGCCAATCATCCTCATTTGAAGGCCTTTTCTTCATAAACGATTATAGGCCTGCTGGAGGTCAAAGAAGAATATGTTTCTTATTCTGAAAACTATCACGCATTCTTTGCATCAACCGAAAAAGCTGGTCTTATGTGCAGCTGCTGGTTTTGAAGCCTGCCTGTTCATGACACAGAATACTGTAACTCTCAAGGAACCAACAGAGACGTGTGTTTATCATTCTTTAAACAATTTTACCCAGGAACGATGTAAGAGATATCGGGCGATAGCTTTTGGGTTCATCTGGGGATTTGTTAGTTTTTAAAATGGGGACAATATGTGCTTTCCAACAGGCTTTCGCGAGTTTATCTGATTTCCATGTTTTGTTAATTAGCACTCACGAATTCCTGAAAAACCACTATTATAATTAATTCTACAGGACTTAAATTATAATCCACACTGGAATAAAATTATAGAACAGGCTACGCTTTGAGACTTCAACTTATGCACCGCGAATATGTGAAAACGTACTGAATTAAATTGCGCGTTGTGTTATATTTTCCAATTTCCCATATGTGACAATTTTTAGTTAAATCCTTTTTTTGCGTGGGAGTTAAGTGTTTGGGATTCTCACTTGCGGGTCTAGTTTTTTATAGACACGCTTGTGAGCACATCTAAAGTTATGAGATGGGTAATTATTTGCGTGCCTTCGTGCACTATACTTGAACAAAATAGCGCAACTGGGTATGTTTTCTTTTAAAAGAAAAAGTTTAAATAGACACGATAAGTTAATTACGAAGTTGGGGAGACAAATAGGTGAGCTGAGACAAATAGGTGAGCTGATCTCACATGTCAATCCTTTAGTTCGCGCTTCAGTGAAAATGTACTGAGTTGAAACGAGAAAAACTATAAGCTCTCGAAAGACAGTATCTGGCAGGGCTTCGGCACGGTTGGTTACGGCGTGCCGCTAGTGTGTCCAGGGTTTTTTGCTGAGCATTGGAAGAATGGTAACACATTGTACCTTCATGGAAGATATCCTATTTATTATTCAAATCTTCGTAATGAAAAAACTAGGAATATAAGAACTCGTCACCGTAGAGCTTCCACCGTTGGTTTTCTCATCAAAAGCACTATAACCAGCGTCCTTTTCAGGGCGATCAAGACAGCACTATAACCAGCATCCTTTTCAGGACGTCCACAGCGCTCACACATTGTTGGATAGAAATATACTAAAATGGTTCGTACAAAGCCAAATGCGAAAAAGAGGAAAATCTATAGAAGCCCTCAAACGCTTGTCAGCAGCAGCAAGCAAGAACCAGCAAAGAACCACGAGAGTCGGCCAGAGAGCACGATTAATCCAACTTCTAGCATCGGGGCCGGTCCCTCTCAGAAGCCGAACAAAGCAACCATCAACACAACCGATGAACAACCCAAAGCGTCGAAGACAGAAGTCAACCAGGCTCTGAAGACTGACAAAGTAACATCACCGATAAAGCACAATGTCGAGGCGGCGGCTCCAGGGTGCAGTGACCAGACAACAGCTGCAAAACACGGCCACAAAACTTCGACGACAGAAGATAGCAATGTTTTGAAGCCCGTCAAAGTTAAAGCACCACCAAACCAAGATATCACAGTCGAACCTCCATCACACAGCGACCAGAAAAATTCGGTAAAACGAGATCAGAGGCAGACAACCAGCCAGAATGTGACTCAGTCCCGCAGACCGCACGCACAAACTGAGACAGATGTCGGAATGAGCCAACATCAAAAACAAAAGAATGCCGTTTCCCACGTGGCACTGCAGGAAAGGATAATTAAGATCACCCAGACGTCAGGAAGTGAGGCCTCGCTCAGGGCCTTACCCGACGACAAAGTGATCGGTATCCTTGAGGCAATAACGGGCAGGAGAAGTATCTCTAAAGTTTCCCGACACTACAACGGAGTTATAATAGCTCTAAACAACACGGAGCAGACAAACCAACTGATGGTCGAACTTGAATCCGGACACAAAGAAGTCCAGCTGCCCCACCAGATTAAAGCTACTGTGGAGATCTTCAAGAAGACCAAAAAGATAGTTGTGAGAGGGATCGACATCAGCCGGTCTACACAAGAGGTCCACAGCCGCCTACAAGAAGAAAATAAGAACATCAACATAACACAGGTTGAAAGACTGAAGACATGGGACAAGAAGGACACAAACCTAGTTATCCTAACTATCGAGGGGACTTCAAGACCAAGGCAACTCAATCTAGACGAGAGATGTCGAAAAACAGAAGAGTACATTCCTCCTGTTATGCAGTGCTCAAACTGCCAACAATTCTCGCACACTAAGAAAACATGCAGGAGAGAGGCAGTTTGTCGATACTGTGCGGGAAGTCACACTTACAATGAATGTCCTCATGCGAAAAATGATGATAACTATAAAGTGCGCAACTCCAACAGAACCTGCGCAAACTGTCTTGGGAACCACGGAGCAAGATACCGTAGCTGTCCGACCTTATATGAAACAAAGGCCATACTGAAGGAATCTGTAACCAAAAACATCTCCTTCAGAGAAGCAAGAAACCGAGTGGCTTCAGGCGGCACTGGTAAACAAGAACAGCACACAAGAGCCCAGCTGATAAGACTAGCCACAGATATGCGAGACATAAAACAACAAATCAAAGTCGAGACGAACAAGCAACACAACGAAGACTCAGATGCCATAAGAGACGAAACAATAGGAGCCGTACAGAGCGCCCAGGCAATATTACAGGAAATGAAAACTATCAAACACGAGATAGAAGTCGACATCGCCAAACTCAAAGAGCTAAAGGAAGAGAACGAAGAAATCCTCAAAAGAATTGAAACAGAGAGAAAGATAGCTGAGGATACCCTTACAAAAAGTAGAGAACAAAACAAAGAAACTAAAGACAAAATAAAAACCGAAATCGTGCAGGAAATACAAAGCAAACTAGCAACAAGAGAAGCAGCGGAAATAAACATAATCTTAAAAAGCATAATGGAGATGCTACCAAAAATAATAGCAACAGCCTTTGAACAACACAAAACGGTAACAGACAACAACAAGTAGCTACAGAACAGGCAGCTAGTGGTCCTTTTCAGGAACAATCAGCTCCAGGACTCGGAAAGCGATACCAACGAAGACTAACGCTAACACCCTATGTGCCGCAATACAACCGTTTGTAACCCGTAAGACAGGAAAAGAACTCCATGAGAACGCCACGACACCATAAAAATACAAGCAACGACGAAGGATCCAGACAGCCAGCTAGTAGTCCTTTTCAGGGCTAATCATTTCCAGGACTAGGAAAATGATACCAGCGAAGATGTTAACACACTATATACCCCAATATAACCGTTTGCAACCCTTCAATGGGTTTTGGTTGAACAGGGTATCACAGCAAAATATTAGACCCAAAGAAAGAAAGAAAGAAAAGCTTCCACCGTTCTTGAGATCACGGCGGTTAGTGAGTCCGGTCAAATTCGATATGGATTATTTGTATCAACGTACATATGTCTGCCATTATAACTGTTGCGTACAGTTTTTGCTGGTAGTCTAGTCTGTTGAAGTTTGAAGATGTTTGGAAGAGAGATTCTGAATCAAAGGTAATTCTCGTTAAATTCCTGACCAGGGGCAGATACTCATTCTTTACTTTCGTTAAAGTTAAATGTGTAGTTACCCCCTCTTGTCTGTTAGTCAAGCGGTCTATTATTAGATCCGATCTTTGGCTATCTGGCCATATAAGGTGTGAATGGTCAGCGGTCTCCTGATATATGTAACGCTCGTTACCTGAGTCCAGCTCAGGGGTCATGCGTCAATACGCAGGCGCGAACTTTTGGTAGCGCGCTGGGAAAGACTTCCTGTCCGAGAGTTGAAGCTGTGATTTGAAGGAGCCAAGATGTCTCGCGTCTTGATTTGGCTTCTGATATTTGGGGAAGTCCTCTGTGTATAAGACTGTGATGTCTAACGATATTTTCCCCCCATGTTATATTCTATACTCTTCGGACGTGAGTGAATTTCTTGGGTTATTCATGAAGGGATGTTAAGGTAAATTAAAGTAACATTTCCTTCCATTGTCAGAATTTATGTACATTATTGATTACCAGCTCATTGACTTTTCCCCTGAGCGGGAAAGCGCTATTTGAGATTATCTGAACTTCAGCTCATAAGTGATATTGACAGTGATTACACTGGGGCTTGTGTATGCCCAAAAAGGAACTTTATTGTGTTTGAATCCCGCTACTCTGGCGGCACCACGTAGAACAAGGTCTGTCATACCTTCGTTCGTTCTAGAAACACAGAGGCTATTATATTTAGGGGCCCGCCATATTTGTGGTCGCCTACATACCTAATAAAGTATCTGACTGGTGTCAGAGTGGAGCTGATATATGCTCACATATTTGATAACCCGTTTTCCTATACGGGGTATCTTGCTGGAGCTGCAGGAAGATAAATTAGACTGAAGTCAGCACTATATTTATGTAGCCTATCATTGTGTTATTGATGAAGATGGCAGTGAACTGTCGTCATGTTTTATTATGTACTGTGTGTTGCCAAGATGATGTATCCATTGATGTCGGCGTAGCCTGTTGACTGTTTTCGTACGATAATAAATTGTGTTTGGAAACGTCAGCAGCTGTTCCAAACCGTTACTGACTTCTTCATGTGGTTGAGTGAGTGTACCATGTCCAACGTCTACGTACCTCTACACATTCGCGTCCTCTAGATATCATGATGTCAACTTACCTCTACCTACGAGCACTACACATTTGTTGGTCTGTTTTAGTGTGTCCAGTCAGTGTCTACAGTACACCCTGTCAGCACCTCAATATTTGCTGACCTGACCTAATTTACACACACCGCTACAATGCTGCTCGGTCCAGGTTTGACACTGTCCACTTGGGTACTACTACCTTTGCCTTCCACAAGAGTCAAGCTTTACATTATCATCATCATCAAGTAAACCTTCTACATTTATGACAAACAGCAAAATTAACACTCAACAATAACCTTTGATGATTTACTGTCTATGACGTCGTTGTTCCTGTCTTCAATAAACTGTGATTGATGTGCTACATGGTTCCAGCTTACTTGTCTTACTAGTTGGTCCATCTTATGACCCTGACATTAATGTTGTGTTGGTTGCATCACGTTAAACAAATCTAACGGACCCTAGACATTCGCTCAAATATAAAACAACTGTCGGCCACCCATCAGTAAGCCCGACATTTCTGACATCAACACTGTCAGCTGTGCCAGTCAGCAGCACCAACACACAGCACCTCAAACAACATCGGTAACAGGGTCCCTCATCCATGAGGTGGTCGCCTGATAGAGAAACGACGTACCCCTTGCCATAATTATCCTTCTTTGCGGCCCGACATGCTTCTCCTTTGCAAATTGCCTGGCGCTCTGTACTCTCGCTTTGTTGTGTGACATCTCCTTTTATTATCTCGGCACGTAAAGAAGTCTAAGCTTCTTAGCCGCCATCAAAGGTAGATAATTGTTTGTGTTCAAGATGGTTTCTCGCCACGTTCATGCTTGGCTAATCGGTCTTCAATCTAAAGTCCCTTTTCTTCGACCGCCAACACTGTTGACTCAAAATGTGATGGCACCGGTTTGTTTAAACAGGCGTTTAAGCTATCAAACTCTCTTATCGCCAGTACTGCAATGGCAAACAGTGGACAGTGGCGTTTAACGAGACCCGGTTGTATGGATGATAGCGTTACGGAAATGCTGAAAGGCGTGAAAGATTAAAGTTAAAATTAAATACGAGGTGTGATAGAACCGATCACGTCAAAGAATGATGATAGGGCAAAGACGGATTGGGGGAAGATAATGTGAACGATGAAGAAATTTGGTAAAAGACGACGCAAGAATAGGACCATTTCATCACAACAAAATTAAATGAAATCCAGTGGAATCTGATTAAAGAGCTTGATGATCTAGATTTTGATGACGACTTGACTTTGTTCTTTACCATAAAAAAAATTAAAACAATCAGTGAGAGGTCACAGCAAGTGAGTGAAAATACACAAGGAACAAAGATGATGAGTGTACATGAGGAAATTATTTGAAGAAAAAAAAACACCCCTACAAGATGTAGAATTATACACGTGCTTTGGCAGCGCTGTGGACACAGTTTGTGGAGAAATTGAGAGAATCTTCATCTTCAATGTCACGTCAGTCCCATTGTATGCCTCGCATAGTGAACACCACAAAAAACAACCGAAAAAAAAACGAAAACACTATAGACTTTCATAAATGGGTGCATGTGTAGAATAGAAGGATGGAAATGAAATGAGAAGTCCACCAATGAATGTGGAAACGATGACAAGTACAGACAAGTGGCAGTAGAAGAAAAGATGGGAAGAAGCCGCTAGCGATGGATAAGACATGCAGACAGTATTACAAGTCAGATCATGATCTGTAATTCCCAGGGTAAGAGAGGCAGACGTAGAAACAAAAATAAACACGTGGAGAAGAGAACTGGAGACAGAAATGAAACTGATGAAGTAGACGTGGAATAACGAGCTGATATCACGTGACAGGAGGACTTGGCATGTGTATGTTGAAGGTCTATGTCACGTGACAGGAGGATTTGGCATGTGTTTGTTGAAGGTCTATGTCACGTGACAGGAGGACTTGGCATGTGTTTGTTGAAGGTCTATGTCACGTGACAGGAGGACTTGGCATGTGTTTGTTGAAGGTCTATGTCACGTGACAGGAGGACTTGGCATGTGTTTGTTGAAGGTCTATGTCACGTGACAAAAGGACTTGGCATGTGTTTGTTGAAGGCCTATGCTCCATGCTGAGCTAAAGGGTACTAATTAATTTTAAAATAAATTGAAACAAATATAAAATATTTAAGTAATAGTATTACAAAAGATGCTTAACAAAGACAAATAACTTTTGCATCGCCTCAACTAGTCCTCAAATATCGGTACGAAAAATATGCCTAAAATTAGATTTAAATCAACACCTTATTAAAAGATTAAAACGTATACATATCAGGCGATATTGTATACAATTCTCATCCTTTCATCAGTGGTGGACGCCCTGCAATATAGCCTCCCCGTCGCTTGCAAACAGCAGCCGTCCATATATCTGCATGTTTTACCTAGTCATTACTTTAGCTATATGTGAAAGAAAAAATCATGTACAAAGAATTTAACAATTATCCAGACTTAAAGGTCTTTTAAATTAGTACATTCACCCCACTATAACAGGCTAGGTTGAACGGGACGCGCCTCGCCAAAACGAGGCAACATTTTATTCTTTTTTTTTTTTTAAATTTGCATAGAAATGAAACTTTTTTTTTGGAGAGTTAATCTTTGATTGTTTATTTTTCAACTGTATTCACAATCTCTGACGTATTAGTCCGACGTTAATTGAAAAAGACAGACATATCAAAAGTAGTTTTGCAGGCGGCTCCCTCTCATTCAACGAAATCAGTTTAACACGTAACCTGAGACTTCTTTCACCTTCAGCGGGATGAGCTGTTTTATTTTGGCTATACATTCTACCGCAGAGAACTTTCTGAGTGAGACAAGAAGTGTCTTTATTAGAATAACAACTCAATTATAAAAAGGTAAGGCTTTAACTCTTAGAAATTGCGAGAATTATATGCTTAGTGTTGTGATTGCCTTTCAACATTACTTCTATTTTTTATTTTTTTTTGACTTATGTTTTTTAGCCGTAAACACTGTGATGTGCCAACAGATTATATAATGCCATTTCTTTATTACTTTTCTCATGTTAATTGTCATTAGTATTTCGCTCGCTAAGTCCGCTGGGAGGACAACATTAGACAATCTTTGAAGGACCGAGGACTAGAATGGAACCAGGCCAGGAAGAAGACAGCTGATAGAATGGTCTGGCGCTCTCTCTTCCAAACCTCTACACCTCATGGTAGAAGGGGAACGACTAAGTAAGTAAGTATTTCGCTCACATGCCTCATTGCATTAATTATGCTGTGGTCTTTACATTCGCTGATTCCTGCTTTCTTCGTCAAAGCTATCCACATGACGTTTCATGGATCATGTATGTATCCAGCCTAACAAATATTACCGAACAATGTTATTATCACTTTATGTGGATATTCTCCCACAACTTCAGTTTTTTAAAAACTGTTTTATTATGAGATTCACGAGTCTAGGCTTCAGTATATTTTTATTGCTATATAATGAGATCCAAGGGCTTTGGCTTCAGTTTTTTTCAGTGTTGTATGAGATCCAGGGGCCTTGGCTTCAGTGTCTTGTACTGTTACATTATGAGATCCAATGGACTTACTTTTTTTTTATGCGCCTCATTACAACTTCTTACACCTCTTGTTTAGCCAGGCTTCTTTTCTTGTTTTGGATTTACGTACTGTTAGGTTATTTTGGTTTTCATATTTGTTTTCTTGTTACCGTTTTCTTCTGACGTACATCGGTTGTAAAATTGTATCTGTGATACCGTTCTTTTTCTTGTCTCATTTTTTAAAATTGCTGGTACAATGTCTATTATGTATTAACGTTTTTTAGTATTTCTAATTGTTCATCTATTAGCTGTATTTTTGTATAATCCACTCTGCCTGTTTTGTATGGTCATGTTATATCTTTCACTTATTTCTTTATCATTTATATTAAAATGTATGAAGCGATTCCGTCCATCCGAAAGTATGAAATTGTTTGAGCACTTCTAAACGATCTAGAAGTGTGAAATTTGGCATTCTGGAAGGTCATAAGATATGATGCCCTAAAAAAATACGAAAAACTAAAATTTTAATACGGCAGCTTCGTAATTAGGTTAGAAACTGTGATTGCTAAAGGACGTAATTTTCAGTGTGAATGGAAGTTGGGAGATTATTATAAAGCTAATGAATATACGCGAATTCCAATCTATATTTTTCTTACTTTACAATACAGCTTTTAATATATAATTAAGCAAATAATTTAGGAGTATAAAAATGCAACAAAAAATTATTTGAACATTTGACACTGATAATAGTAATATTGCTGCATAATTATAAATTAATTCACTTTAGAAAGCGAATTCTCATTATGCGCAAAAATTGCAAGTAATGCTTTTGTAGTTTAATTCTAGCACTGAAAACAAATGATATTGATTTGATTAAATATGTACAGGATATGCACACTCTTAAAGAACTTTGGAATGCAATGGGGTCCTGTAAACATGAATAATTAACAGCAAAGAGAAAGAGACATTGTCTGAAATGGTTAAATATAATAATGTCAATCATATCAGTGACAAGAGAATTGCAAAGACGAAATTGATGACACATGACATTTTACAACTGATGGATTCAAGACGGAAAACAAAGCAAGACAAATAACAATATGACAGGCTAAATAAAGAAATAATAAACAAAAGAAGCATGGCTAAACCAAAAGTGCCAAAAGCTGGACATGCAGCACAGAAAAGACACAAATCCCATTAGAGATGAACCGTGTGATTTTGTAGAAGGTAACGGTACAAACTATGGCAGATATAAGAACATTAATAGAGAGGACCACGGAAGTAAACAATTATGTATATTTAGATGTTTCATAGACTACACTAAGGTATTTGAAAAAGTGAATCACGCATAAATTATCAAAATATTAGAAAGCATAAACATCTACGGTAAAGACCTGAGAATAAAAAAGAACTTGTATTGGCTGTCGTAGATTTTAGATAGGAGAATTAAGACTTGGGTTGGTCCCTTCTGAATAGGTTGGAATGAGTAATAGTCACAGTGTGAGATAGTAAAAGAAATAGATTCCACGAGTGAGATGATATAATGTGATATAGAGGCTGTCTCTGAAAGCGGAAAAAAATTTTTCTCCCTCTCACCTATCTTCTACGACAACTTTACAGCGTCAGACAGTCTACACACAGATTTATCTATTACCTATATTTCTATCTACTCACGGGCACGCACATACACGTGACGACAGTTAAACACACAGACGTGGGAAAACTATAACCATGATATATGTATTCTAGAATGAGCTGACCAACACGATTTCTAAGTTCAAGAGAGATTTTAATTATCATTTAAAATCTTCTCACAACACCAAAGAAATACATCAAGGAAAAGCATATACAAATAGTCATAAAATTCAAGAAAAATGCTACAAGGATGATAGCCCGTTAGAATCTTACTCTAGGTTTAGCCCACAGCCCCGTTAAGAGAACAGATGATGGCCCAAAGAGTTATAGATACATAGGGTTGAGTCTAAGAGGTTTCTTTCTTTCTCGTAAATGTATGAACAGAGTTGGATAATCTGATTTAGCCTAAGAGAAAAAGAAACTCTAGCATTTGTAACAAATTCTGCAGATTAAAAAAAAAAGTAAGACAGCAAATGGGTGACAATAATACACCGGTAAAATACCACTAAGACCTGTGTACCCTCATTCATTCAGCCTTGGCCATGCTCTCACATATATACTCACAACTTTGCTCGCTGCCTCTGGGAACATAATAATTCTAGGACCTTCACACAGACCCGAAAATGCAGTCATCGACCAAGAAATCCCCAGTTCCAAAAGACGTACTGAACTCTCTGTCTCAGGGAACGATTCCTTGGGTGTTTTAATTTTTTCGAATGTCTGATTAAGTAGCATAAAATTCGTCCAGGCACGAAAGTTAGCAGAGCACAATGTCATTAGCTTTGGATGCTAGGATTTAAGGAATGTCAGATCGGTGTCGTCTTTCAGGAAGGTACTATATTTGGTCACCACAATACTAGTCACAATCTCTGTCGGAATGTTAATGTTATTCTTGTAATTTTTCTCGCCGCCAGGCAGCATGTACATTTAAATTTGTGGAGCAATATGAACTGGCTCAAAAGCCCAATATATATTTCTAGTCTTTAGAAACCGTTAGTGGGATTGCTATTACTGTCTCTCTCTCTCTGATGGCATATGCACTGTCAGACCAGTGTTACTTGAAACAAAAAAAAAACCCACGTGGTTAAAGATAGGAAATGTCTATGCTTCTCACAAATATGTCTCTTTACTAAACGCTGGCAAGTTGGGTACCACAGTTACACTATATAAAAGAAAGAACACATATCAAATAATTTACATATATGTACTCAATATAACTTACATTTAAATAGCAAGCCGACCGCTTGACTTATAATTTAAAACTTCCCGAGAAATACGTTATATAAAAAAAATCGATCATCATGAATTAGGAATATCATGCGTATTCCGTCAATATTCACTGATGTCGCATCTAGCATTTATAAGTTGGTTATTAAAACAGTTTTGACTGAGTATTAGCCGTTAAATTAAATTCCTTATAGCTACTAGTTTAGTAAGCTAAAGATATAATTTATTTTGTATTTCCACTGTAACTCGTCGACTAAAGAAAATAACAAACTATTAAAATAATCACTCTGCACACAGAACTTGTTTAAAATGAAATCGGCGATTTAACACTTAATCCCTTCACAAAATACTAGAATATAGTATATAATATTTTACCTCAAACACAGAAGTACCAAGAACTTAAACCACTTCGACCAAACTAAAGGCCATCTCTATTAACAGAGATTATTTTGAAATCGAACGAAGGCTAGTTCTGTCTTTAACTGCGAAGTTACTGAGTGAGAATGAAAATAAAGTTTCAAACTCGGGCCAATATCTTAAAATCAGACAAAGGGCCCCAACTTATTTCGCCAAGCGAATTTATCTCCCCTACTCCCAACATTTACGTCAGCTTAACGTGTGTCGTAACTGCCACCTACTGACCGAGATGTACGCGTGTCAGTAGCAACACTCAGACAACCGTCTCGAACTGCGTCGCAGAGATGCCGGGTTTGACACCTTACGCTAGTGTCAGGTGAAAAATGGTAGACCAAAAGTCTGCTCTATGTCCAGCGAAACGAATTTTTTTCGCACATTCTCGTCTACCTGCGCGACTGACATCTCATGCAATAGAATGCTAGTGCGATTCTCAGTTTTGAGAAAAGAAACAGGTAAAGTTTGCGAATATGATGAAAATATATTTCGCAAACGAATGGGTGCAAAATATACAGGAAAAAGGAATTCGTGAGAGATAACAAACTTAAAGAATTCGGGTGAAAGAATAGGAAGTCGCTATAGGCAATTTAATGATCAAAACCTACGTGACAGGACGTCCCCCCTTAAGATATGGAAGCACTCCATGTCTACGTTATGGAATTAAATTTCCTATAACCGTAGCTTCGGGGTGTCTGTCTTCTTCCCTCTCATCTTCCCCCTCCCTTTCTGTGCAAGTCCTACTCATGAAGTCTGCCCCAACGTTTCCTTCCCCTGGAATGTCTACCATGCGCGCTTGAAAGAGCGTCGCCGCTTCTGACATTTTTCAAAGATTTCCTGTGTGTGCAGTGGAGTTTCCCTGCCACTATCGTCATCTTCGTCAGTTTTGGCGATCGTCGGGAGATGGTCGGAGGTCGGCACAGGTCTTTCCAAGTATCTCTTTAAGAGATTTAAATGGAAAACCTTTTCCTTTCCTTGAATAGATATCTGGTAGTTAGCCTTAGAAATCTTTTTCAGGACGGTAAACGGCCCTTGCCATCCGATCCCCAGTTGGTTGTTCTCGGTAGGGAGTAACACCAAAACTTTTTCTCCTACTTCTAATTCTCTCTCTTTCGCGACTTTCCTGTATCGGTTAGCGTGCTTTGTGCGAGCTCGCTTAAAGTTAGTCGTTGCTACGTCCCATCCTAGTTTCAACCTTTCCTTTAAATCCGATACGTATTTACTGGCTGAGACAACTGTCTCATCCGCCTTCTCGTCTGTCAGAGACTGAAGTAAGGCTTCAAGCGGGCCCTTAATGGGTCTGCCGAATAAGAGCGTAGCTGGCGGAAATCCTGTGGAAGTATGAGGAGATTCTCTGTAGCCAAATAATGCTGCAGGAATACAAAGATCCCAATCTTCAGGTTTCAGTTGTGCCAGTTTACTTAGCATCATGTTGAGGTTTCCATTAGCACGTTCCACGAGCCCATTTCCGGCCGCAGTATATGGCTTAGTGTTGGGTCCTCAAGATCTTAACGATCTCATCCATCAACAGGTTTCGGTGTGGAGATCCGTTATCCGTCAACACTTGTTGAGGGAATCCCAACCGAGTGAAAATCTGCACGAGGGCTTCAGCGACATGCTTGGCATCTGCGCATGTTAGCGGTATAGCTTCTGCCCATAAAGTGCATGTATCGACTAAGGTCAGGATGAACCTGTTCCTTCTTTTAGTCCTTTCGAAAGGCCCTAAAATGTCGATCACGACCCGTTCGAATGGTGTTCCTATTATTGGCATTTCACCCAACGAGACTGGGGGTGCTCGTTGCTTGGGTGGCACACGTTGGCACTGGGCACAGGATTTGACATATCTGATAATATCAGTATTTACTCCTGGCCACCAATAATGAGTTTGTGGCCACGTTGGTTTGTGGCGTTCTGTCCCATATGTCCGCTGAAGGGAAGAGAGTGCCCCATTTCTAGGATTTGGCTTCTGTACTTTTTCGGTACTAGAAGCTGGTTGTAACCTTGGTCAGGCTTGCCCGTTCTCCGATAAAGTACGCCATCCTCAGAAAAAATGTCCCCGTGCTGTTTGGGTTCCTTAGCCATGGGCAGTTTCCTAAAGCAGGGTGCCAAATTAGGGTCCTTGTATTGCGCTTCTTTAAGTTCCATGGGTAACAAATTAGGCGCAGGCTCCCGTTCTTTCTTGGTTTGCCCTCTTGTAGTTACTGCTGCCACAATCGGCTCTTCCGGTTTCCCAATACACACGTATCTCCCGCCAAGTATGACTGGGTAGATGGGATCATCCATAACAGCCGCTTTGATCACGCCTCTGACAAAGTCAGAGTGTATCTCCACCAATGCGATGGGAAGCGCTGTAGGTGCATCACTCTTACGAACTCCACAAAGTTTGACGGTCTCTCCTGTCTCTTGACCGGGTTTAACCAGGTTTCTTGCAACAATGCAATCGTAAGAAAGCCCCGTGTCAAATAAGCAAGAAGTTTGAGAACCGTTCAAAATAACAGTACCTCGCGTTGAGGGTCTATCCCCAACAGGTTGGGAATTACTGTCAATAATTCCGCCTTGCGAGACTGTTAATAAGCATCCGATGCGTTTAGGCTCGGTATGCTCGGTCTGATCATATGTCCCGTGCTCAGGGGTTTTTCCTTTGCCACCTTGTCCTTTCTGGCTGCGCTGCCATGTAGGGCGGTCGGGTTGATCAGACTGTTTGGGGTGGTTGGGGTACTTGTTCTTGTAGAACTTGGATTTTTCAGGAGGGGGGTTTTGAGGTCCAGTTTCTCTGTGGTTATTTTGGTTAGAAGCCTGAGAAGATTGCTCTAGGTTATGTTTTCGAAAATGCTCCTCTGTCGGTTTCCTCTTTGTGGCCGGTAGTTCAGCCAGCGCATTGTGATAACGCTCAGACTTTTCCAAAATGTCTTCAAGTTTTTCTGCCCCCTTCTCAGCGAGAAATCTCCGGGTATCAGCAGACAAAGTGTTCTTTATTTGTTCCGTTAAAACAAATTCCTCAAGACCTTCATAGGTAGAGGGTAAACGTTTCGCCTTCACGTCTAACAAGTTAATTTTCATGGCGGGAGTGACCCGCGGCATGGGCGATCATGTCTTCTAGTAGCTTACGCATTATTTTTGTCCCTACATTTTATCTTTGGAGATATTTTAACGTTGTATCACGGTTAATTTTATCACACATCTCCCCACTTGAAAACATGCCTACGGCAAGTTCCAAAACCAGTGATACACATAGATAAAATTACTCCTCACGCCTGCCACTACTCTAATTTTGATCACAGGGGTGCCGACTGAGGAAATCTGCACCGACATTTTTTTGCCTGGGATATATTGGATACTAAACTGATAAGGTTGAAGCAATAAAGACCACCTCAGCAATCTTGCGTTTTCATGCTTAGCCTGAGATAAGAATACGAGGGGCTGATGATCCGATCCGTCTGGACCACAAAAGTCCTACCATACAGATAGATTTGAAACTTCTTTATTGCCCAGATTAACGCTAAACATTCTTTTTCGCTTGTGGAATATCCTTGCTCCGCCTTATTCAATTTGCGGCTTGCATAAGCGACTGGGTTTAGTTCCCCATCAGGTGAAGATGATCTTTGCAACAAAGCCGCCCTGAGTCCTACATTACTTGCATCTGTTCTTACGACAAAGTTCTGTGTCAAATCAGGCAGTTTGAGAATAGGCTTGCTAGTGAGTTTTTCCTTTAACTCTTGGAACGCTAATTCACTTTGCGCAGTCCAAATAATTTTATCTGGAAGTCCCTTGCGAGTCAGATCAGTCAGAGGAGCACAAATAGAGTTAAAATCTTTGATGTATTTTTGATAAAATCCGCATAACGACACGAATGATCGCACGTCCTTTTTTGTTTGTGGTCTAGGTGCTCTCAGCAGTTTTTCCAAGTTCTTGGGATCAGGGGTCATGTTACCCTGATATACAGTGTGTCCCAAGAATTCCAACTCTTTGCATCCAATACAACATTTTGTTGGCCTAGCAGTTAAGTTCGCCTCCCTAAGCCTATTAAATAACATTTTTAGAGCGTCAATGTGTTCTTCAAATGTCTCTGTGGCGACGAGAATATCATCCATGAAATTCGTGATACATGGGTTATTCAGGGGATCCAACAATTTGCGCATCATCCTTGAAAATACACTCGGAGCATTTTTCAGTCAGAATGGTAGCATGTTGAATTCATAATGTCCTTCCGATGTGCTAAATGCTAAATAAGGTCTCACCTCAGGCTTCACTGGAATCTGGTAATAGCCTTTACTAAGATCCACCTTTGAAAAGTATTTTGCCTTGTTTAATCTGGCAAATAACTGTTTTGTGTCTGGTAATGGATCCACTTGTCCTTCTGTGACAGCATTCAGTTTCCTGTAATCTATGCACAGTCGGTGTTCCCCAGACGGTTTCCTCAACAAAACGACACTAGAGCTAAAAGATGATTCACTGTGTCAAATAATCCCCTCCTTCAACAAATAATCTATTTCTTCCTTCAATGCCTTCTCCTTCGCGAACGGAATAGAATAGGCTCTCATACAGATTGGGTTTGAGTCTACCAGTTTCATGTCATACTGTAGCAAATTTGTATGTCCTGGTTTATCTGTTAATACATCTGTATGTTCCTCCAGAACCTGTTGAACTCTCTCCCTCTGGTTTTTAGTCAGGTGCTTACTGACTTTTACCTGTGCTGCTGTTTCACAAGGATGTAATGGGTATTCATGTGAGGTGAGTGGTTCCTTTTGCATTTGAGTTGCGATAGCCAAGGTCAGTAAGGGGGTGCTTTCCTGGAGTGGTCTGTCCAGATACTTCTTTAACAGGTTTACATGATAAACTTTCTCCTTCCCCTTTTTGTCAATTTTATAGTTTGTTCTAGACACCTTCTCTAGAACCGTATATGGACCTTGCCATCCAATTTGTAATTTATTCTGGCTGCCGAGTAGTAGTAGAAGCATCTTTTCTCCCACAGCTAGTTCTATGTCCTTTGTCTTCCTATTAAAATATGCTGCATGTTTCTTCCTGGCTTGTTTCAAATTATCATTTGCCAGTTTCCATCCAGCTTTCAGACGAGTGGTCAGTTCGTTCACGTATTGATAAGATGAGGTAAAAGTCTCTTCCGCCTTCTCATCTGTCCAGGTCCTTAATAGCGTTTCTAAAGGACCTTTTATTGGCCTCCCAAATAGCAGAGTTGCGGGAGCCATCCCGGTTGAACTATGTGGTACCTCCCGATACGCAAACAACGCGGCGGGCAGGAATTGATCCCACAGATCCGGTTTTTCGTGTGCCAGCTTTCTCAGGATAGAAATGAGAGTCCCATTGAACCTCTCTACCTGGCCGTTCCCTTGCGGATGGTACGGACTACAATGAAAGTGTCTGGCTTGAAATAGCTTAAAAACTTCTTCCGTTAGTTTCCCCTTGAACTGAGAGCCATTATCAGTCAAGATTTGATGCGGGAATCCTAATCGGGTGAATATTGTAAGTAGTGCCTCTGCTACATGTTTTGAATCAATTGATGGCAGGGCTACCACCTCTCCCCACATAGAACAAGTGTCCACCAGAGTAAGGATGTAACTGTTCCTCCTCTTGGTCCGAGTGAGAGGTCCCACAATATCCACTGCAACCCTCTCAAAAGGTGTTCCCACTATGGGCATTTCCCCTAGAGTTGCAGGAGCAGTCCAGTGCTTTGGAGCTACCCTTTGACATAGTGGTTAGTGCACTGGCTTCCTAGCGCAGTGGTCTATGGTTCGATCCCCAGATGAGGCGGAAAAATTTTTAGGCCACAAACGGCTCCTGGGTCGACCCAGCCCCAAATGGGTACCAGAGCTACTCTGGGAAGGTTAAGGCGGCCGGCGTGATGCCGACCACATCACCCCTCGTGTGCCGACGGTCAAGATAATATGGGCCTAACACCATATTCCCAATATGCCTAAATGGGCGTGTAACGGGTTCCTTTACCTTTACCTTTTTGACATTCTGGACAGGATTTGACATATCTTTTTATATCCTCCGTTATCCCTGGCCAGAAGTAATGACAAGCTATACGCTGTCCTGTGGCGCTGATCCCCATGTGACCACTGAAGGGAATCGCATGCCCGAGTTCCATCACTTTATCCCTATATGAAGTGGGAAGAACCAGCTGGTTGTGACCATTTGTTCCAGTTCCGGCCTTCCTGTATAATAGTTTGTTCTTTATAAAATATTCCCCCTTGCTCGGAGGTGTGTGGCATTTGGGCAATTTTTTAAAACATGGCTTGAGTGTCCTATCCTCAGCCTGCGCCTTCCTCATCTCCTCTGGATGAGCATTTATAGGTTCACCTTCTTCCTCCTTTTTCTGTGACCTGGTCTGCACTGTCGCCATGATCACAGGTCTCTCGGGATTCCCCAAGAAGTCGTATCTACACCCCAATATCAGAGGGTAGATTGGTTCATCTATCACTGCTGCTCTGATTTCTCCTTCCACATAGCGAGTTTTCACCGTTATCCTTGCGATGGGAAGTGTCATGAGTGGTATGTCCTTAGTCGCCCCTTGTATTTCCACTGTTTCTGTGGTATACTGACTTGGGTCCACTAGGCTAGACTTCACAACTGAATCATAATCCAAACCTGTATCATAAAGGCACCTTATGGTGACCCCATTACAAATAACATCCTCACAAACTGGGGGGTGATAAGGTTCCTGCTGTCCATTAGGATTAACCTTTAATCTTTGAGTCCCCGACTTCATTGCAGCAATGTTTGAAGGTTTCCTTCTACAAAATTCGGTGTTATTGTTATCTTTCTTGCACCATTTACACCATCTTTTTCCTTGGTTAAACTGTTTTCTTTCATTGTATTTTTGGTCATTGAACTGTGAGTTTCTGTCTCGATAGTCATTTCTTGGCCGTTCAAAGTTTGTCCTGCCCTTATTACTCTGTTCTCTATTTTCAAATTTATTAAATGGCTGTGGAGCTTTAAAAGTTTCTATGTGCTTCTTTTTAGAGCCACTTACCTCTGCCTGGGCTGCCTGATACCTCTCAGCGACATTTAAAACCTCCCCCAACTTCTCTGCACCTTGTTCCATGAGAAATTTTCTCATGTCTGGAGCCATGGACTCTCTCAGTTGCTCAATCATGATCATCTCTTTAAGATCTTGGGTCTTCCCCAGAGCCGTCCATTTCTCCAAATAGGTTTCCAGTCTGGCAGAGAATTGGTGGTATGTCTCCCCAGACAACAGTTTGGCATTTCTAAATTTCTTACGATAAAATTCACCATTTTTTTCGTACCTTAATAACAAAGCCTGCTTTAACATGTCATAATTGTCTTGGTCTTCTCTGTTCATTTTTGCGAAGACTTCATAAGAAGTACCTCTCAGTCCCTGTGATAACTTTAAACTCCACCTCTCTCTCTCTCTCTCTAACCCATATGTAGTAGCTAATAACTCAAAACGTCCGAGGTACCCCTCTATGTCATCGTCTTTCTCAACAAAATGGTCTAAATGAAACCCCATAGCTGATGTTGAGGCTCCCAGACTGGGCGTAGCATCTGAGGCAAAAGGGCTGGCACCATTTTCAGGAGCCTGGCCTTGTAGCTCCAGCTCCCTTAGTCGTAATTCGTGCTCCCTTTGCAACCTTCTATCTTCTGCCTCCCTTTCGGCAGTCAATCTTTTCTCTTCTGCTTCCCTTTGCTGTCGTTTTTCTTCTGCCTCTAATGCTTTAGCCTCTTTGTCAGCCTCAATCTGCAGCCTCTTAAGTTCTCTATCAGCCTCAATTTGTAACCTCTTCTCTTCAGCCAACCTTTCAGACTCTAATTTTCTTTCAGCCTCTTTTTCTAATCTTCTTTCTTCCCGTTCAATATACTTATCACATTCAGCCGTTACATATTGAATTAAAACCTGACCATCCATTCCCATATCCTTCGCCGTTAGCACAGCAGCTGATCTGAACTTGGCTAGCTCCGCCATACTTTTTAGACAATATAGCAATGAGCAAGATAAATCTCTAACCACTAAAGTAATTCTAATTACTATAATCTAAAGTAATTCTAATTAGCCAGTTAACTAATTAATTACTACTGGCTGTGAAGATTCACCAACTTTTAATTTCACTTTTAATTTTAAGGGACACTTTTAATTTTTACAATGTGTTCCCCTAATTTTATTCTCCCTCCAGGAGATCCTAATATTACTGTTAAGCTAATTATCCCAGGACAAGAGACCCCAATATATGTAGTGGATTTGATGGTATTGTATGGTTGTGATATTACCTAGTGTGATGCATGAGGTCAGCTGTGAAGGCTCCTGAGATAAATGTAGCTGTGAATTTACAGAAGGCCCTTCTTGCTACCACTTACGACCTCACACATATCTTTTTTACTAATGAATGTGGCTACGTTAAAAATCTAGGGTACTGATATGGAATGTGTTGTGGTAGATTACATACACACACACAGATATTTAATAAGTCTAATAATATTAATAAAATTTATAACACACTGAACTAACTCAAGCTGTTTAAAATTTTGATATTAAATTTTCTTTAAGTTTTTTTGTTCTGAACCAAGGTTTTATTTTGGTCAGAACATATGAAAGGTTTTGAAATTATGAATGAAATGCATGAATATATGGCATAATAAATGAAAGGTGTGTACATATGAATTTTACAAGACTAGTTAATATTACTACTGTTTATATTTGTAATTTATCTGGGAGAACGATAAATGGATGTGCTGTTGGGGTGGCTTCATCACTCCCAGTCTATAACTATCAAACATTGACCAGTACTGACGGGAGGAATACAAGTTTTATTTCCCACCATGGTATGTTCTAGTTGATGGAAATATAGTTGGTGTGTTAGTTAGAAAATAAGTTGGTGAATGTCCAGCAGGCCAGACGCTCACGTATCTTTGACTGAGTAGTTCTGGTGCTGGAATCTGGTGGCCCCACCTCTCCGCGCTTGGGGGCAATATAAGGCTGCTCTGCCAAAATACTAGACTGCACGGGTCCACACTTGTATTTTTCAACACAGCATTTGACACCACTTTGGTGCCAAATAAAAAAACTCACAGTTCTGAAATAAAAGTATTGGGTCATGGGTCAGAACTCTACCTCCTGAGCCACTTCTACACTCAACACTACACAACAACACCACATAGACGGGGTCAGATCTGTCTGACCATACAGCACATCTTACCAAGTTGGTTTCACATAGTATAAGTTCCCCAAGACTACATATTCTGAAATATGTTCATTAGCTTCCTGCCATTGAATAGGATAGGTGATATGTTCCACTGATCTCAACACTTGATCCGCCCTTCATAATCCTTGCTGGCGTTTATGTATTTTATTTGTCTCTAGACCCTGAACTGGGGCTGGGGATCTAGAGCGAATCCTTACTTGTTGTAAGGGATAGATTTTGATATGGCAGTATCAATTCACTCGAAACATTAAACAATATTAAAATATACAAAGAAATACTTTCAGTCTTACCAGAATTATGAATAGAGAACACAGTTATATGCTAGCAAAACTCAGCTGAGCTGCTGGCTCTAGTATGGCGTCCCTCTGAATATTGAATAGCTTTCTGGGAAATACACCACTGAATTATTTACTGTGTCTACTACTGGACAGCTTTTAGTTGAATGGCAAAAATGCGCGTCTGAGCGCCGATAATATGTTTATCTGTGGCCAATCACCGCCATTCCCCCTTTTCAAATTTTAAACCTCCTACCAAAAGTCAATTCAGTCATACCTCAGTCAAGTATGTATTATTGTCTGTTGGTCCGTCTGTCTCTACTTGCGTTTTTTACAAAAACACACTTGTTTATACATGCATTTCCTACACGAATCTGCCTCTAGAGTTATTTTTAGCCACCACTTTCCACTAATTCCCCCTCTCTTTCATTCATCAAGATTTTAGCACTTGAGTCTCAAGGCCGCAATTTTTTGAAAATTAGTGACATTTTTTGTTTCAATGCAGTCGCTCGCTGATATGAACAACACAGTCTTTTGTCAATATCTTCATTATTATCTATCCGTCTGTATAAATGAAAGCATATTATTTCTCTGCTCAAGATGGGCCATCAGGCCAGCTAGGTTTTATATTCCTAACATTATTATTAAGAAAAAGTTACTTTTCAAGGTTAGTTGTTTTTTTGAAATATGTTCGAGCATCTTCTGTAATGCGTTTGCCGCTGAATTCAAATAAAAGGGCTAAGTATCGTAAAAGCGTCCAAGAAATTACTGTTGCGTATAATAGCTAAGGTCCCTTTTGTCGATTTCTTTACCTTGTGTCAACTTGGGGACGTGAATTTTTTTCTTTCCCCACCAATTGCGTCTTTTTAGCCTTGCTAGTTTCAAGCACGTGTTCAGTCATATTTTTTCTTTTTGATCTCCGTTCTCATCCCGTCTACAAGGGTAAACGTTTTGCCTTCACGTCTAACAAGTTAATTTTCATGGCGGGAGTGACCCGCGGCATGGGCGATCATGTCTTCTAGTAGCTTACGCATTATTTTTGTCCCTACATTTTATCTATGGAGATATTTTAACGTTGTATCACGGTTAATTTTATCACAGAGAGGACTTCCAGATGTTCTTTAGAATAAAAAAGGCTGTTCTTGCCTTATTCATTCTGTTGTTGATGTCTTTGCTTGCTCCGCCGTCTGGTGTTACTATGCATCCTAGGTATGTGATTCCTTGCTGATATGGGCTCAGGAATGCTCACATAGAGCATCATGACCTCTGTCTTCTTTAGATTGATGGTTAGGCCCACCTACTGGCTATACTTATTAAGTCTATCCTTTTTTTTCCTGAATGTGTTCATGTGAATGTGCTAGTAGTGCAATGTCATCTGCATTTTCCAGAACTTCTAATGTAGAAAATGTAGTCCATCTTTTTCCTCTTGGACTGCCCTCTGTTGTCTGGCGCATCACCCAGTCTATGACTGTTAAAAATAGAGTGGTTGATAAGGGGCATCCCTGTCTTACTCCTATCTTCACCACAAAGGTTAGGTTGCTCTGCTCAACGCTACACGTAAAGTTGGCATAGAGGCCTTTTATGATTGACACTATGCAGTTTGGAATTGCATAAGCCCTCAGTATTTTCCGTAGACCGTCCCTATGTATACTGTCAAAAGCCTTTTCAAAATCAATGAAATAAATGTACAGCTATCTCTGCCATTCTAAGCACTGCTCTATAATGTTCCTGAGGGTAAATATATGATCTGCACATCTTCTGTTCTTACTAAATTTTGCTTGTTCTGTACTCAGTTTGTGGTCTACTGCTTTTAAAATTCTCTGTATAATTATACTGCCTAGTATTTTTCTGGGAACTGAGAGAAGAGTGATTCCTCTCCAATTATTGCAATCTGCAAGATCTCCCTTCTTGGGCAATTCGACAATTATTTCTTTGTTCAACTCCGTTGGTGTTGTCCCTGTTTTCCAGACTTGTGCAAATAGTGGTTCTAATAGTTCTACTGCTAGCTCAGGGTCTGCCTTAAATAACTCTGCATTTAAGTTAACGTGGCCATGAGTTTTTCCATTCTTTAACCCTTTGATTGCTGTGATGATTTCTTCTTTCCGTGGAATGTCTGTATTAACATCTAGATCGTTTTCAGCCTCAAGAACATTCAACTGTGTCTCTGGTGGTTCCTTGTTCAGAGTTTCTCTGAAATGCTCTGCCTATCTTGTTTCCTGTCCCTCTGCTGTCCTGATGAGATTTCCGTGCTTTTCTCTTACTAATGTAATATTGTTTGCACCTCGGTTTCCGCTGATGATTTTATTTATTTTGTATACTGCGCTTTGTTCATTTCTCAGTGCTGCCTCTTCTGAATGTAATTTTTTAATTTTTTTTTAAAAATATATATTTCTTTTTACTGTACAAACATGGCTGGTAATTATGTACCGTGGCTTCACAAGGATGGTCTACGACTTGGTCATCTGAATATTTACCATCTTCTAGGTAAACGCCCCGAACTTACATACATTCTAAGTAATAATTTTCACATTTTTGGACTTTCAGAAAGTCGCCTAAATGACAGAATAACAGACGATGACATTGCGTTAAATGGTTTTAAAACTATTCGGCGAGACGCAAGCAAAAAACAAGAGACAGGTATAACAGTTTATATTTCCACTTCCCTTAATTTTCGCCGCAGAAACGATTTAGAGACAGCAGAGATAGAATGTGTATGGTTGGAAATAAAGCTACCGAATCAGGGCCCATTTCTGGTGGGATATCTTTATCGAAATCCTAGTGCAGGACCTATATGGTACGAAGATTTCACCATAATGATGGACAATGTATTTGCCACAGTCAAGGAGGTTGTTCTTCTTGGTGATTTCAACATCGATATACACAATTCAAATCTAACATGGAAAAATATAATATTATCGTACAACTTAAAACAAATAGTTAACCAGCCTACAAGCATCAACCACACTAATCGACCACATCTACGTAACTTGCCCAGAAAACATCATAGAATGCTCTGTCCCTAATATTGCAGTGAGTGACCACTATCCAGTATGCTGTACATGGTCAAAGAATAAATGTAAAGTTCCAAAAAATAAACATGTAAGTATCAAATTTAGAAGTTTCAAACATTTCAGTAAGGAATTATTTTTAAATGACTTGCTAACTGCACCTCTCGCCCGTGTTTACCAACTTCCTGATCCGGATGACGTCTTGAATACTGGACAAAAATTTTTTATAATGTTTTTGACACGCACGTACCAGCTAAGGAAATTCGCGTCAAACGACAATTAAAATCTCCGTGGATCACGCAGGAAGTGTTGGAGGCTATGAGGCAGAGAGATCAAGCGCACACAAATAAGGACCTCAACACATACAGGGTGTACAGGAACAAAGTTCAATATTTAATTCGGAAAGAAAAGAAAAATCATTTTAGAAATATGGTTCAGAACAAATCAAATAGTAAGGAAATATGGAAGGCAATTAACACCTTAGCGAAAAAACGTAATGCACCAGACTCATTCTCTTCCAACACTTCATTTACTTGCACCGACTTCAGCAATCACTTTCAAGCAGAAATAAACAGTCTGAAATCCACAATACCACCTTCCTCTAGTGACTTAGACAAACTTTCAGCATTCTGTAAGAACAAATGTACAAACTCAGTTCCACCCGACATTCCTTTTATGACAGTTAATGAAGTGTATAACTATCTTATTGGCCTTAAGGATAATAGCTCATCAGGGCTTGACGGAATTAGTAATCGAATACTGCGTTACGCCGCACCAGCTATTAGTGATTCACTAACTTTTATATATAATCAATGTATTGCTAAAAGTTATTTTCCTTCGGCCTTTAAGATTGCCAAAGTATATCCTCTCTTCAAACCTGGCTCGTCAGATAACAGTAATCTTGGTAACTATAGACCAATTTCTCTTTTATCATCGCTTTCTAAACCACTAGAAAAACACATACATAAAGCAACACTACATTACCTAGTTAGCAATGACTTGCTAATTGACAGTCAGTCAGGGTTTCGACAAAAGCATTCATGCCACACAGCTCTAACTAAGATGATAGACAACTTGCACCTAAACATAAATAACGATAACATATGTGGAGCAATCTTTGTAGACTTTAGGAAAGCATTTGATATGTTAGATAACGCTGTTTTAATAAGAAAATTAGAAACAATGAATGTTAACTTTAAACTAGTGACATTACTTAAATCATTCCTGTCCGACAGACAGCAAGTAGTGTGGTACAATAACTCCTTGTCAAGCCCAACTATTATTGACACTGGTGTTCCTCAGGGTTCTATTCTCGGCCCTCTACTTTTTTCCATTTACATAAATGACCTTCCACTACACATCGAGCACTCATCCTGCGACCTATTTGCCGATGACTGTACTATTTATACTAGTGATAAAAGTTGCAACACGCTAGAAATATTATTACAAAGCGACACAGACAATCTTATTAAGTGGAGCAATGAAAACTGCATGCAAATAAATATCACTAAAACAAAATGTATGATTATATCAACTAGACAAAAATTACAGAACTCGCCGAAAACAACACTTCAGCTCTACATTGGAACCTCTTTAATTGAAAATGTAAATGAATATAAAACACTAGGACTCATAACTGACCAACATTTAAGTTGGAATTCGCATGTACAAGCACTGACCAAACAAACGGCACAAAAAGTTTACCAGTTAGCTAAAATCAAACATTTCCTTGATGAGGAGACACGAAAAATGTTCTATACATCCCAGATACAAACACATCTAGACTATTGTTCTACAATTTGGGATGGCTGCACCATGTGCAACACTAAAAGACTATATTCATTACAAAAACATGCAGTACGCCTAATTTCAGACAAAAACCTCACACAGTGTGTAGACGCATATACATATCTTAACATATTACCACTAAGAAAGCGCCTTCTCTTCAACAAAGCCAAATTTATTCACAAAATCTTGTCACAGAATGCTCCAACGTATCTGTGGCGTATTTTCAAATACAGCGGAAGACGCAGTCAACGCTTAAATAAATTACACATACCCAAGCCTAATCTCGACTTATTCAAGAAAAGTTTAGCTTTTTCTGCTGTGCTCATCTGTGGAATACTCTTCCACACGACTTAAAAAATACTCTTAGTCCATATTCATTCAATCACAGACTTTTCAAATACATCATGAGTGCAGATTATATGCCACCCTAATTTCGTTATGTTCTTAAATAATTACATAACATCATATGTAGGTTTTAAAGTTAATTTTGTCCTGTTTATTATAAATTATGCTACGCATCTGTTAATCTGTGTAACTGTTATTGTACTGTTACAATGTTGGGATTTTATTTTATTGTACTTTTTTGTTATTTTATTATTTAAGTAATATTTAGGATACGTGTGAGAATAAATGGATTCATTATGGAAGACGAGAGAAAGGAAGGGCAGAATGTTAGACGGGCCTGCGTGCCCAATTCTAAACCCTTTGAAAATAAAGTTCGTTTGTTCGTTCGTTCGTTCGTTCTTACTAGCAATAGACTGGGTTATGAAAACATCGACATCACACAACAGAAATGGAATCCAGTGGAATCTGACTATACAGCTTGATGATCTGGATTGTGCAGATGACTTGGCTCTTCTGTCCCATAACCATAATCAGATGCAGGACAAATTGAGAACACTCGATGAGAGGTCACAACAAGTGGGCCTGAAAATACACAGGGAAAAGACAAAGATTATGAGAATAAATGCAAGAAATGATAACAAGGTTGAACTTGAAGAAACACCACTAAAAGATGTAGAATCTTACACATATCTTGGAAGTAATATAGACAAAGTTGGAGGGACAGACAGTGATATCAAAATAAGAATACAAAAAGGAAGAGGAGCTTTCATTGCATTGTGAAACATATGGAGAACAAGTGAAATCAAGTCCAACACAAAAATAAGAATCGTCAACTCAAATGTGAGGTCAGTCCTATTGTACGGCTCTGAGACATGGAGAACAACAACTAAAAAGCTATAGACTTTTATAAACGGCTGCTTGCAAAGAATAGAAGGACTGAAATGGTATGACAAAGTCACAAATGTGGAATTAATGACAAGAACTAAACAAGTGCCAGTGGAACAAGAGTTGAGAAGAAGACGTTGACGATTTATAGGACACACATTGAGGAAACCTGTTGATAGCATTAAAAGGCAGTCCTTGTTCTGGAATCCACAGGGAAAGAGAGGCAGAGGTAGACCAAAAACACATGGAGAAGAGAACTGGAAACAGAGTTGAAAATGGTGAGTAAAACATGGAAAGAACTTGAGCGGATGGCACGGAACAGGAAGACTTGGCATGTGTTTGTTGAAGGCCTGTGCTCCTTGGGGAGCTAAAGGGTATTGATTGATTGTGGCAACACTGCTAGTTAGTGCTGATGAAACATTTTGTTGTACACATTGACGACTGCATAATGGACGACCTATTTAATAGACTATCATACAGAGTGGTAGAACAGCTAAGTGCTCAATACTTTCAAATGTGCGTTAAGTTAAAAATCTTTTACATTTTTTTGAAAACGGGCATAGAAAAAAAAAAGAATGTTTAAAACAGAGAAGATAACAAATATTGTACCTGAAACAAAATGTTATGCCAAATGCAATTGTTCATAATAAATGTATAAAATTCACAAAGTATTAAAATCTTCTATTCAGTCTAATATTTTGTCCATAATCTATATATTTCCCTTGGACAATAAACACGCTACCTCCCCTAACTAGTAATTGATGACGGTGAGATAATTATGTAAAATATTTATGTCGTCCGTGACAACAGTTAGTTGTTTCTTCCCTCGCTCCAGTGTTTCTATCAGTGTAATGCGGTTAAGTAACTTTTTACTTTATTTCCGATGGCCCGTCCAATCTGACCAGATGTGTGATCTTTCGCTTATAATGGGCATATTTTTTCTCATTGCTATTACGTTTTGACCGCTAGACTGTTACCCTCAATCGTTTTTTTATTTTATTTTTTAATTATTTGTTAGCATTGTTTTAAGCCCTGAAAAGGGCAAATCGGGTAAAAGACCGTGAGCTGGTTGCCTATAGTCGTCACGTCGTGCGATCATTCTAGCATAGCTGCGTATTAAATGTGAGTATTTATACTGTTCAAAAAAAGAAACGCAACATTTTTGGTGTTACTTTTTTAAAAGATATTCGATGATTGGACATCAGTCAACCTATCTACTGTGTCCACCTGGTCATTGACTTCTCGTGGTTACCTGAATTGTACTCACCTCATGATTCGTGAGGTCATGAAAGAGGCCAAGGTCAAAACAACATTTTTGACAATAACTCGTGACAGGTTCATGAGAATCCCGTGAAACTTACTGAACACAGAACTCTCTGACCACGTTATTGAATGCCTATAAAAGATTGACGCTCCTCGAACAAATTCAGTTGAAAATTCAATGCGCAAGTATGGATTTGAGACTTTAGCTGCAGGAGCTTTGTCTGGGAGACGATGAAAGATTGTGAAGCAGAGAAGACGTGTTCCGGCGTCTCTGTTCAGCTTCATTCTTGGACTTTTTTTGTGCTTCCAGGACTTTGGTGGTTTTTTTCCCAGGACATTGGTGTTTTTTTTCCAGGACTTTGGTGTTTTTTTTCCCAGGACATTGGTGTTTTTTTTCCAGGACATTGGTGTTTTTTCCCAGGACATTGGTGTTTTTTTCCCAGGACATTGGTGGTTTTTTTCCAGGACTTTGGTGTTTTTTTTTTCAGGACATTGGTGTTAGTTAGGCGTTAGCTTAGCTAACATCTGTGACTTTGGTTTTTCATTTCCAGTTGGTTTCAGGGCCACGAGGAAAATAATATACAAGAATGTCTGCACCTATTGTGCCAACTATCCTTATTGATATTGAGAAAGATCTGGAAGGTGGTAGTCTGCACAGGCAGGGTACCTTGGTAATCACTATTACTGGGCCGCAGGCCAATAGAGCATCATACTCTCTTATCTCGAGTATTCTTGCTGGGCCAGCAGGAGTTGGGTTGAGTGGCATTGCCACACTTTACAGATTTGCCGGACCCTTTAAATGGTACGCTACGCTGACGGCGGCCGCACAAATGAAATATTACCAGGGCCTACATGGCAAGACGTTCGAATGATCCAATCCGCAGATGTCCATATACATAGAACATTTGGACAAAGAAAAATCTAAAGGTGTACTCCACTGGATGCCTCCTACAATAAAACCTGAGGCGGCGCAGAGGATTGCGGCCGAGGTATTAGGTGACAAAGATGCGGAGGTCTTCCGGATAAAAACAGCCTCTGATAAATGGAACTTTCTGTACAGGCCTTCTCAACACCTAATTCCGCATTTTGTTCACCTGAAAGCGACAGAAGACAGAATCTTGAGGGTATCGGTGGCCCTGCCCGGACGGAGAGTTCAGTGCGCGATATGCGGGCTCGACACGCACTGGGTAAGCCAGTGCCCCAACAAGCGGGCGCCACCCCCCCGGACCAAACAAACAAGAGAGACAAGAGAGGAAGAGGCAGTTGCCGAGAGAACGCCGGCGAAACAGAGCAGGGCAAATGCGCTCTCTGCCCCAGATAGCCCTCAAGCCGGAGTTGATGGGGAGGACTTTAAAACATTCCTCTCTAGGAAAGACAACAAGACCAGGAAGAGGTTATTGCTCCAAGCAATGGGACCGAGCAAAGTGAAAGAAGTAAAACGAAACGAAAGCAAGTCGCCATGTAAGCGCTCCCCCAGTAGAAGGGATTTACCACCATCGCCAAGGGCACCTACACCAGAGCCCTCCCCGAGGTGGATTTCGTCGACACCTGTAGTCGACGAGAGGGCAGTGTCTACGCCTAACAGCTCTATAAGAGGGTCACCCACAACACCCGGGATTCCAGAGGCGCCAACCCCGGTGAACACACAAGTTTCCTCAAATTGGGCAGCAGCAACAGAGGGAGATGACATGGAAGCCATGTTGTCAGAGGCGAGCCTGTTCATAGACGGGCAACTTTTCGAAGACGTGAGTTCATGAGCGTGCGTTTACAAGTCTTTCTTCCCTGCACTGGGGCCCAGTGTGAATTGATAATGTCCAACGCCGTACAGGTACGAGGTGTTAGTTCCAGAGGTCAGATGACGAATGGTGCATGTGTGGGCACGCCCAAGATGCACCCCGATGTCATCCCCCCCCGTGAGCTTACTGACGAGACGGACACAACAGCACCAGTGCGTGGGAAGATGCTCTCTTTCAAGTTGGCCTTACAGAAACTCGCCAATTGTCTTGTAACTATAAAAGTAAAATGTAAAAATAACTATAGTTTAGAATGTGTGCCTTATATTTTAAGAGTTGGTGTTTTTTTCTTTAGTGTAAATAGTTTTATGTTGATGTTTTGGTTCCTACACACTTAAATGCGCACAGTTTCATTTAAGCAGTCAACTCCCCCCCCCCCCCCAACTGGGGTGGGAGGTTTAGACGACGCAGTTTCATCTGCGTTCAGCCTGAATAATCAGAGCGGAACAGATAGCCAGTCCTCAGTCACTATTCTGTCTAGCAGTCAAGGTTTTAGGTCAGTCGGTCAGCTACGCACCGACTGGTCTAACAATGTAAGCACGAATGTGTCAAGTGGCCTAGTTAGGACAGAAGGCGGTCAGCCCACAGTCACCGCTCTTCTGTGTAAGTCATGTGAAAAGAGTGACCAGCCTATTACTTTGCCTATTACAATTTTTAAAACACACGATACACCATCAACTAGCGCTTTGTTGAGTATTTCACCTGTAGCGGGTAGCCAGCCTCAGACCACTACTCTGTTTTGTAATTCAAAAAAGACAGACGGTCCGCACCCAGTCCCCGTTTTGTCAAATATTTTAGATATGGCAAGTGACGACTCTGCCACTTTGCCAAGTAGACAGTTTATAACGAGTTGCCAACTTCTGCTTACCACTCCGTCATGCAGTCTAGTGATAATATCTCTCAATATCAATGGTTTGAGAAATAAGCTGGACCATGTAATTAAACTGATTAAAAAAGAGAAACCCGATTTTTTGTTTTTGCAACAAACGGGGATTACTTATGGTTATCATGCCGACCAGATAGTAACTAGATTAGGACTGAAGCATGGTTGGTTCGCCCGGGGCACCTGCCATAGTGGTACTGCCATCCTTCAAATTAATGAGGATTGGGAAGCAGTACATTATAGAACAGACATTTGTGGCAGAATTGTCATTATACAAATACAAAACAAACACAACAAGCATGACACACACACACTTATTAATATATATGCCCCTGCGACGAAAATTGACAGGCCTAAGTTTTATGACGGATTACACGACATACTAACGGAACACTACAAGGGGACTAAGAAAATTTTAGGGGGGGACTTTAATTGTATTCTATCCGACCTTGACCGGTCTGGAGGCTTCACGAGAGCGCAGACACGAGAAAAGTCTTTACTTGTACGACAAGTTCAGGCTATGTTAGACGAACATGACCTTTCAGATGCATACAGAAAATAGAACCCAACAAACAAACCCTTACATATTATGACAAGACGAACCCATATTTTAGACTGGCTTCAAGATTAGATAGAATTTACACCACTAGTGACTATAATATACACAAAATATACCACATAAAGAACACTCTTAAATTCACAGATCATCACGCAGTTTATGCATCTTTAAGTATGGGGCACACGCATAAACAAGTAAAGAGATCCCCGCATTGGAAATTTAACAATAATCTACTTAAAAACACTTACTACACAGAGCAAATAATAAAATTGATACAAGGTTACGCACAAGACATTCCCAATAACAACATTGCACATTATTGGGATATGTTAAAAAATACATTAAGAGATAGGACACAGATTTTGGCTACACGTATACATATGAAGTTTAAAAAAGAAGAGGGGATTTTAGAAGAAGCTATTAGTTTAACCAAAAGTTTAGACAACACGAACCCTCACATACACACCTTAGAACAGCAGTTAGATCAATATAGACAGTATACCTATCAGGGAGCATTACTTAGGACAAAATTACACACTATAACGCAGGAAATCCCTAGTAGGCAATATTTAGCAGTAGAGCAAAACATTCAGCGCAGTAGACAGATTCACGAAATAATTGACATGAAAGGAAAACATCACACAGACAATACCAATATTAGTCACGCTTTCTTCGAATACTACAAGCAGCTATATACTAAAGAAGAAAGTGATGCAAACATACAAGACAAATTTCTAAAATACACAAGTCATTTAAGTGATGAGGAAAGTGAAAGGCTAGATCAACCTTTAACTTTAGAAAATTTGCAAGGGGCCCTTAGTACTTTTCAAAAAGATAAAGCACCCGGGCCGGATGGGCTAACAGCAGAATTTTACAGGTTTTTCTTCCCATGTTTAGGTCCCATCCTAATAAAAACATTTGAAGAAGCTTTTTTAAAAGGGGAACTCCCAGAAAGTTTGAATCAATCTTATATTACTTTAATCCCCAAGGACAGTAATGACAAAAAGTCAATTAAGAATTTTAGGCCCATCTCCCTTTTAAATACTGATTACAAAATCCTAGCCAAGGCACTTACTCTGAAGCTTAAATCACACATGCACAAAATAATACATTCAGATCAACAATGTAGTGTACATGGTAGAAACATTAGCAGACACACACATTTAATTAGGGACCTGATTACATACACACATGATAGGCAGTGCCAGAATTCCATATTATCTTTAGACCAGGAAAAGGCATTTGATAGAGTATCACATGCCTTCCTACATAAAAGTCTTAAAGCTAATAATATAGGGAAATACTTTAAATCATGGATAAAAATCCTATATAAAAAACCTGAAAGTAAAATATTGATTAATCATAGTTTAACTAAAGCATTCAAATTAACGAGAAGTGTTAGGCAAGGGTGCCCTCTGTCGCCCTTGTTATATGTAATAACGCTAGAACCTGTGTTGGAAAGAATAAGACAAGACACAAATATCACGGGGACTTTCGTCCCTGGTGCAGGGGAAAGAAAATTGCTGGCCTACGCCGATGATACGATATTCTTTCCAACAACAAAGGATTCTATAAAAAATATCTTAGAGGTTTTCACAGAGTTTGGATACGCTAGCGAATCCAAACTAAATATTCAAAAATCTAGCATAATGGGAATAGGTAAATGGGGCAATAGGTCAGATTTCCCTTTTCAATTGACGGTAGTGAATAAAATTAAAATTTATGGCATTAACTACTCTTTCAATCCACAAGACCCCAATAAAGAAACATGGACAAAATTGTTAGGGAAAATTCAAAATATGCTAGAAATTTATAAATACAAAACGGCCACCATTTTCGGAAGAAGTGTAATAGTAAATTGTTTTATTATGCCAAAAATAATATACATAGCAAACGTACAGATTGTACCTAAAAAGATTATAATGGAAATAAATAAACTAGTTAGGGCCTTTATTTTTAGGAATACCTGGCACAGTATCAAACACGTAACGCTAATGCAACCCAAAAATAAAGGGGGGATAGCCTTACAGGACATCAACACTAAAATAAAAGCTTTAAGGATTAAATGCATAGGGGAAGTTATAAAAAGCCCGGGTCTATACCCGCTGGCACACTACTATATTGGTTTAAGACTATCAAACTTTTGTAAGCTGAATAACAATCAACCCCATTTTTTTGGTACACCACCACCTTTTTATAAAATATGTCTACAAAATTTAGAAGGGAATAATCATTTAATAAAACAAGACACTAAACTTATATACAAACTTCTAGTCGCAGCGCAGGAAACACCTCTGAACACACGAAGAGGGTACAACCTCTTTATAACCGATTACACGCAGAGTTTTACAAATATTCATGCAATAGACATCAAACCACAAGCAAAAGAAGTCACTTTCAGACTACTACACAGCTCAACACCAATTGCCAACAAATCATCAATAAAGGCAAACAGATTAGCACCAAAATGTAAATTGTGTAGGGACAACATCACAGAGACAGAAGACCACTTGTTTTACACATGTAAAACAGTGGTACCTACATTAAACAAATTAAGAAAACTAATAGCTTCAAACTCACAACAAACACTTAATTTATATAGAGCGGTCATGCTTAACACGCTACCACATATGACGAGACGAACAGAACTTAAGTTACTGACTTTGTTAGCTGACTTTAGATATCTTGTATGGACATGCAGGAACAGAGCTGTATACGACAATGGACATTATGACAGTACAATATTTACACAAATATACGAACAGATAACACAAGACATAGCAACACAGATTTGAAACTTTTTGTTGTTGAAATAAATAATTAATCGACCCTTCGGTCTTTATACAAAGCAAGTAGCTTTGTCTGTAAATACTTTGTCTATATAAATATCATACAATGTAAATACTCTTTAACATATGTCCTCATTAATCATTTCACACCATCATTTGTTGATGTACCATATTTCATTTCATCACCCACGTTCAACAGGTTTCTTTTTTTTGTAACTTCGGACATTGACTTGCAATATATTGGGGGGGAGGGGGAAGGGGGAAGAGGGGGGAGGGGGTTTATCTTTAGTATGTTTATCTTTAGTAGGTTTATTTTGTGATATTGTTTAAATAATTTGGTACTTTATATTGTTATATTGTTTATTATAGGTATTGACTTGTTGCAAGGATAGTTTTTGGAGAGGGAACTTTATTATTGATCCTATAGTATGTGATATTTGTAAAAATTTTGTAAATAACATTGATATATTGTCCTGAATAAAAGTTTTTACAAAAACAAAAAAAAACAAAAAAAACAAAAAAAAAAATAGCTGCAGTAGCATAGGTTTGGATTTACTTGTCCTTTCTACTCGGATTTCTCGTGCTGATTTTTGTGCGAGTGTGTGTGTTTCCTTTCCTAGTGGATATTGGTTTAGACAAATAACAATCCAACATGGAAATTCCAGAAATTACTCTAAATATGGATGAGGATTTTGAGGGTGGTTTACTCCACAGACCTGATACGCTGGTGTTAACAACCTCCGGTCCACAGGCAGCAAGGGTGTCGTACTCTTTTATTTCAAGTATTTTGACTAGACCAGCAGGAGTTGGCCCAAGAGGCATCGCAGCCCTTTATCGCTTTGCTGACCCCTTAAAGTGGTACGCAACTTTAACCACTTCGACGCATATCACCCACTATAAGAATTTACATGGCAAAAAGTTCGAGTGGGACAACCCAAAAATGTCCATCATCATTGAACACCAAGAAAAGGAGAAAGCAAAGGGTGTGTTGAACTGGCTACCCCCAACGATTAAAAAAGAAGCAGTACTTTCAATCGTTGCCTCTATCACGGGGGATAAAGAGGCCGCGGCCTTTCAAATTCAAAATGCGTCAGATAAGTGGGATTTTCTGTATAACCCAACAAGAGACATTCCCCATAATATAAACATGAAGATACAATCACAAGGCCAGGAGAAAAACCTGAAAGTCTTCGTCACTATCCCAGGTCGACGCACACCATGTGCGATGTGTGGACAAGATAATCACTGGGTTAACCAATGCCCCCAGAAAAAAATCCAGGTAGCGACTCTCAATGCAGCTCCTGTCAAGGAACAAACTACAGAACAGGTACAACCTGTACCACCGACACAGGAGACCCAAACAACCATCCTGCCAGTTGTCAACAACTCTTCAGAAAACATAAATAACGTTATGTTGTCAGAATCGGATTCTGAAAGCAATACCAATGACAGGTTCACATTATTTGTCAACAAGAGAAAACAAAACAAAAAGAAAACCACACAGACGAAAATCAGGAGAACAACACAGCCATCTTCTCAACCCATGCCAGGGACCAGCATTAGTCACCCGAGCATACAGAAAGAAAAGAATAGTTCAAGTGATTCGGCTCCAGACACGCCTTTCAAGCATTACACCTCCCCTCCCTGGGCTACCCTCACAGCTGAAGAAGGTTACTACGACCCAAATTGTGATGAAACTGCCTTAAGGATGGATGACAACGAAAACGCACTTATACAAACTCAGACTTTTTGAAACATACAAAATGAACTCCCACTTAAGAACGTGGTGTGGTAAAGGGACGATGCGAACGGACAGAAAGGGAACTCGTGAATATTTAAAAACATTACTGATCTATCTTTATACATTCACAATTCCCTCTTGGGCACACTCAAGTTGTGTAGATATAAGTATGAATAGATACATAGTTAAATATATAAGCACAGGTGTATATGCAAGTGTCTGTATGGATTTCATGAAGGTAATGTTTGTTTTTCATACCCTTATGACTTCGAAACTTTGTTTTATACTATGTACTAGAGAATTCGGTTTAAAAAAACACAACAAAATTAATTCTTCCCAACAATGACAAGCATTCTAACCGTTATGACCCTCAATGTGAGAGGTCTCGCAAATAAGACAGATAAAATTGTAGCCCTAATACAAACATACAAACCAGACTTTGTTTTTCTACAAGAAACCCTTGTAAATGATGAATCACGTGCAAACCGCATCACAACAATCCTAGGTTTACGAGATACACATTTTAGCCTAGGAACATCACACACAGGAGTAGCTATCTTACAGACTTCAGATCAATGGGAAATAACACATAAAAATAAAGATAGAGAAGGTAGATTTGCAATAATACAAATAAGAAATTCAAACGAGCACACAGATACACACACCTTAATAAACGTTTATGCCCCAGCAGTCAGGACACGACAATTTCACTTCTACCAAACACTGTCTGATACGGTAACTCAACATTACAAAAGGAAATCGAGTCATAATAGGAGGAGATTTTAACTTAGTATTACATGAAATGGATAGCGTAGGAGCGAAAATACAGTCAAGGAACAAAGAAAGAAAGACAGAACATAAACAAATAGACATACTACAAGATATCTTAGAGGAACTCGACTTATCAGACGCATACAGAAAAAAATACCCAAAAGGAACAGAAACAACATACACAGATAGAACACGCCCCTTTGGAAGTTCTTCGAAGCTGGACAGATTTTATATACATAGTAGTTACACCATTAATAAAATAAGAAATATAAATCATACTACCAACTTTTCGGATCACAAAGCAGTCCTTCTAACGGTCAACGGAAAAGAACATATAAACCTTACGAAAAGATCTCCCCACTGGAAGTTTAACAATTCTCTATTACAAAATGAATTTTATGTTAAAACTGTGCAAAACTCATTCAAGACTACGCCAGTAATGTACCAACAGAAAACATAACACAATACTGGGATTTGCTAAAAGGAACAATCAAAGAAGTAACACAGTCTATTGCAACGTTCATACAAAAAAAGTATTAAAAAACAAAAACAGATGCTAGAAAAAGCACTATTTCTAACTGAAAAGTTAGACAGAAACGCCCCACAAATTTTTTCACTACAAGAAGAAATATCAAAGTATGACCAATACACATTTAACGGGGCTCAAGTAAGAACCAGACCATACGTCCCAATACAAGAGACACCGAGTAAACAGTTTCTAGCAATAGAACAAAATATACAAAAAAGCAGACAAATAAACAAAATTGCTGATAAAGAAAACAAAGAATTAACAACCACCCCGGAAATAACCCAAGCCTTTCACGAGTTTTATTCGCAATTATACACTCAGGACCCTACACAGTCACCAACAGAACAATTCTCCCAGCCTACAGCTCACGGTTGAATGACTACGAGAAAAAACATTATGGATGAGCCTCTCACAATAAACAACATACAGTCCGCCTTAAACACACTACAAAAACAAAAAAACCCTGGTCCTGACGGTCTATCAGTGGAATTCTACTTGAAAATTTTCACCTACTCGGACCTCTCCTTTTAAAAACACTTCACGAAGCTTTTAAGAAAGAAGAACTCCCCGCTAGTTTAAACCAGTCCTACATAACATTAATACACAAAGTAAGTACAGACAAGAAATACATGCAAAATTACAGACCAATCTGTCTCCTTAATACAGATTACAAAATTCTTGCCAAGGCCTTAACATTAAAACTACAACCCTTTATGCATAAACTCATCCATCAGGATCAACAATGTGGAGTTAAAAACAGAAACGTAAACAAACATACACATTTCATTCGGGATATCATTCAATACATGCATGACAAAAACACACCTGCAGCAATAATGTCCATAGATCAAGAAAAAGCCTTTGATAGGGTTTCACATGTATTCTTGCACAAAATTTTACAAGAAAATAATTTCGGCCAGTATTTCAGATCTTGGATAAAAATCATATACAAAGCACCGGAAAGCAGATTGCTGATAAATCACAATATATCTGAAACAATTCCTCTCACTCGATCAGTCAGACAAGGTTGCCCAATGTCTCCTTTACTATATGTACTTGTGTTGGAACCTTTATTAGAGAGCATCAGGAAAAATACAAGTATTAAAGGTGTCCATGTGCCAGGTATAGGTGAAAAGAAACTAATAGCATACGCGGATGACACAATCTTCTTCCCCTCAAGCAGATTATCAATAAAAAACATTTTAGATACTTTCGATAAATTTAGCATAACTAGCGGTTCAAAAATCAACATTAAAAAATCACAAATAATGGGCATAGGACATTGGGCTAACAAAACAGACTTTCCCCTACAGCTAACACAAACTAACAATATGAAAGTATATGGAGTAAATTTCATGTCTATATGTCGTAAATTTTTTTGAGAGAAAAGAGTCTAGAAATAGTAGTCCGGTTTAGAGTGGAAAATGATGATGGAAAGCTCAGTGGTAGAAAATGTAGAGATTTAATAGTTGCTTCACAGCGAGCTGGAGGAGAGTAAAGACAGACTTATTTACGACAAATCGTTTCTCTCAATCTTCTCTTTCACTCTCCTGGTCAAACAATTATTTGCCAGTTTTCCAGACACACGTCTGCGCTCACACCGATTTGTTGCTTTCAAGCACTCAGACGACGTGGATACAAACTATATTACACGAATAGGGAATGATTGGGCTTTTGGGTATTCCAACACAGTCCGATTTAAGTTTATGATGTTTATTTACCGTAAAGATCAAACCACAAAAAAAAACAATATCAAGTGTTACATAAATTTATCATAAGTACAGAAAAATGCAAATATCAAGGTAGGGAGGGGTGAAGAAGATTGGTATCGACTAAGCCCTTCCCGCTTGTATTATACAAAGATAAACCCAGTCCAGAGATAGATAATATCAGGAACATAGGTAAGTTACCCTAACAATGAAGTTAATCACTCTGAAAGAGGTGTTACAATATTAGTTATGGTGGTAGACAAAATTACTGTTATCCCAATGGTGTCTTCCCTTTACTAAGCAAAGAAAAAAAGGGGGGGGGGATGAAACAGAGGTAACACATTATCCCACTAAAGGAACAATGCCGGGTATACAGAAAACGTATTACCCGGTAGGCAAGTTAACAAATGGTTTGTTGCAAAAAATAAATCTCCTGTCATTCATGCACACTGTGAGGATCCACACTCATATACACCACACACTTACCGAGTTTCAGCATCAGTCAATCCCTTAGAATGATAAACACAATAATTAACTCTTGACGTATGACAAATGTCTAGTCCTTCTATGTCCCGCCCCAGATAATGCGAGGATTCACTGAGAGCAAATATTCCCGCTTATCGCCGGACTTGAAGTTCTAAGAGTTCTTGTGGTTTATTATAAAGAAACGAGTCTATGGGATGGCACTGACACAATTCAACATAGGGGTGAAAAATGAGGTGATGGTATAATCCTTCACTGCGTGATGATAGCCACTGACCGGGAAAGTTTTTTTAATCCAGTGAGGAAAAACTAGGCTCGGTCACATTCAGGTAAATCGGTAATCTCTCACAATAGACAGTATATAAACTATCGCTACTGGCACTGTTCATCTTCCAGTTTATCTTACAAAGTGTAAGTTAGATTGATGATAATAATCAAATGATCTTGGGTAGGCTTTCCTTCATGTAATTATGCTAGCCAGGCCGTACCGGACCACCACAAGATTTACTTTAAAAAAATGTCTCATCAAACTGTCTGGAAGTTTAAGAACCGAGTATGGAAACTCTGAAAGATTTCGTTATTGCTGGGATTGCAAAAGGTGATCAATCTAGAGAAAAAGATAGAAAACCCATAACAACATAATCATACTTTAAAACAAATAATCTTCTAAGCGCGCGATAAATTTCCCGTTAAGCCTATTATACACTCGAGTATTTAAGTATGTATTTAATAAACACTGCGCGAGTTCTAGTGGTTAAATCACACATCTATAAAACTAGGACTTAACTGAATTTATTAATTATAAGTTCCTTTGCGACTTTAAAAGTTAATTTAAGCATCTATTATCTTTTGAAATAATATAATAGATAGATCATTATATTTACAACTGGAACTATTGAGACGGTTAAATTTAATAGATTTAAATTAACACAAAATCCAATGAAATATAATGAATGAACTCGACCACTGATCACTTTACACCATATATATTACCGCTTTGCACAGAAATAGAATTCACTGCTAATATGTATAAAATCCATGGGATGATCTAGCAAGATTTCAAATATCGCTAGTGCTTCTATCAAGTTCTGGCCAGCGAAAGATAACGTGTCTAGTCTTCATGGTCTATTTAGCTAAAATGGAATGTAAGATGAGTGGGACATGAGAACTTTGACAGCTTTTTTGATCTCATGACTTTGGGGGATCTGACCGCCAAATCCAAAGAGAGAAGCCGCCCCTGGCCTCTCGTATCTTCGTTCGCTCGTTGCGTCAGCTTTCCCCGTTCGCTCTGGCTGCGCTCGGTTCCGTGCTTAACACCGAGATGCGAAATCGTTTCAGTGACCACTACTGTCTTTGATAGCGCCGATAGTCTCCCCTGAAATCCCTCAGTCTGTCTCTTTGATCTCGTGCCGCATACTAAATGAGTCCCGGTGAAATCGATTCTCTCTGGCGAGACGAAAAGTTACAACAAATGTTCAGGGGTTCTAATGTTATGAAAAGCTAACAGTCCCTTTAAATCATCCATCATATCAGGGAAAATTCACTTGTCAAACTAGACGTACGTCACACTATACCATATACACCCCTGTTCACAAAGTTCCGGGACTCATTTTTTATCCGGAAAACCGTTATAAGGAGCTAGGTGATATTAACACAGTGCACGTGAGTAGTATACAATGTACCAAACAGGTATCATTCAGGCGGTGGCGTGTGACTTTTATATAGCAAAATACTCGATCGATTTCAGGCGGTGTTTCAGGCGGCGGCGGCGTGTGACTTTTTACATAGTGATATATTTTAGCGGCGAGGCTTCCTCTGACGATCAGACGTATGACTTTTTATATAGTACTATACGATAATGGTGTTTGTTTATAAAATATATATAAAAAATATAAAAAATCGATAATGAAGGAAAATTTAAAAATCGATAATGTTGGATTAGTAGGGGTTTTTGAAGTGCCTTTTTTGTGTTGGCGTGGGTGAAGATGTAGCTGGCGGGGTGGGTTAGGGTGGATTTTTGTGTGAAGTATTGTGTTGGTAGTGTATTGGTGTGTTTGTTTATACATGTATACATACAATATATGTATAAAAAATATAAAAAATCGATAATGTTGGGTTACTAAGAGGGTTTTTTGAAGTGCCTTTTTTGTGTTGGCGTGGGTGACGATGTAGCTGGCGGGGTGGGTTAGGGTGGATTTTTGTGTGAAGTATTGTGTTGGTAGTGTATTGGGGTGTTTGTTTAGACATATATACACACGATAATGTTGGGTTACTAGGGTTTTTTATACATTCATATATTACGGAGATGTTAGACATATATACACACATATATACATTCATATTGATCAGGTGACGTTGTCAGGATGCATCTGTGGTGACGGAGGCTTAGGTTACTAAGGGGTTTTTTAAGGCAACGGGTATTGCTTTTTGGCTGGCGGTGATGCCTCATGGGTGTGTGCTGGGGTGTAGCTGGTGGTTGTATGTATGACGCAGGAGTGACGTGTTAGATAGAAGTATATAGTTAATGATCTCTTTTAAAAGAATACTTGAGTTAAAGAGGAAAATATAAAGATCGATAACGGGGGCTTAGGTTACTAATGGATTTTTTAAGGAAGCGGGTATTGTTTTTGTGCGAGGGGGAGGATGACGATGTATAGTGGGGTGTGTTGGGGTATGGGTTTTTGTGTGCGTGTATTTTAATTGTTGTATATATATATATATATATATATATATATATATATATATATATATATATATATATATATATATATATATATATGGGAGCGAAGTGTTAGAGACCTGTACTAGGTCTACCATCGAAAGTGCGTCACGGTATTGTTGTGTATTGTTTATTTTACATATAGACATATTTTACAACAGTTATACGAACAGTTAGACGATATATACATATAATAGGGAGATATATTTACATAACAAGAAGACGATAGTTAGACGATATATACATATAATAGGGAGATATATTTAGACAATAGGAAGACGCTATGTATACGTTATATTTAGACAAACAATTAGACGATATTTATACAGTTAGACATACAAACATTTAGACGAACAGTTATATATATTTTACAACATTTATACGAACAATTAGACGATATTTATACAGTTAGACATACAAACATTTAGACGAACAGTTATATATATTTTACAACATTTATACGAACAATTAGACGTACATTTAGACAAACAGTTAGACGATATAGGTAACAAAAAAGCGTTTTAGTTAATATAGTTTTTATTTTATATTCAATAGTGTTTTTGAAGTAGCAAAAACATACATGGTAATATATAGTATTTTTTAACGTAATACATTTTCACAGATTTATTTACAAAATGTACATTATACAGTAATTTTTTATCAAATGACATTGTATAATTGGTAATTTTTTTATCAAATCATATATGGGTATTATAATGGTGACATTATCAAACATTTGTAAATAATACATATTTATATAGGTAGATGTATGTCACAGTTTGTTTTGTTACAATATTTACAATAAAAATATCACAGGGGTACAGGCCAGACCTTGAGGGGTGTCGTCACATTGTCGTCACATTGTCGTCACGTCGTAAGAAATAGTGTATGCGTACAGACAGTTTAGATGTTGAGGGGTGATGTGGTGACGTTGTCGGGATGTACCTGTCGTTTTATGTAAAAGTAAGATAGGGCGTTGCGGTGTTGTTCGTAGGTGTAGATGGAGGAATTGTGTGCTCTGAATCAGATATTTTCCCACCCTGTGCTTGTTGTGTGTTGAGGACGTCTAAGAAAGTGTGTTTGTCTACTTTGTTGTGGTGTTTGTTCAAGCGATTGAGTGGTCTTGAATATGATATAGATAGAAGGATGTGGACGGGATTGCTTCAACATAATATTTTGTATTGGGTCTGTTTAATTGTGCATTTGTGATAATATCGCTGTCGTGTAAGTTTGAGACAAAAGATTTGAAATCTGTAAGATTTTTGACTAAGTGGGGTTGATCTAACACACAACTACTATTATTTGAGGCATGAAATAAGCGTAATTCGTTTGTTTCTCTGTTTCTCAAAACTACGTGGTGACTGAAGTTAATCTTGAATCTTTTTGTCTGTTGTGTAAAGACAGGAAGCAAAAGACTTTCCCATTCGATTATTTGGCTATTATGGAAAAAAGTGAAAGTCGATAAATATTTATGTTTATTGGAATGTGTCTTGATCGCGTCCCAGTTATCAGTGTAGATTTGTTTAAGATCAGCTGGTAAGTCACCTAAACTGTCTTCTTCAGACGTCAAGCGGGTTTTTTTTATATGGGACTGGGTATTGGTCATGGGGCGTTTCTTGGTCTGACCTGTTTTTGGTGGGTGAGATGGGGTGGGACTTGTTGAATAGGGGGCTTTTGGTAGTGTGGAAGTTGTTGTGGTGGTAGAGGGCGCCATAGATACTGAGTCTGTTGTGGCACCGGCTGGTGGTGTCTGTTGGTGCGTTGAGTCTGTTGTTACACCTGATGATAGGGCGCGGTCATTATGGTGCGGTGGTATTGGTGGGTTCTGGGGTGTTGCTGCGGTGTCTGCTGCTGTTGAAGAGGAGTGTTGGTGTTTTTTGTGGATGCGTAGATTGTCAAGGCGGGTAAAGTTTTTATTGCAGACCTCACAGACTAGTAGAGTCAGCGAGTGCCTGCTCTTGCTGTGTCTTGATAGGTCGGCGCGGCGGGTGAAAGTCTCCCTACATCTGCTACATATTATATTGGTTTGTGCCACTGATGTGTCTGTTTGTGCTGAGCCGGACCCGTGTTTATTCTCTATGTGACGTTTCAGCGTATCGGGTCTGGTAAATACTAAACCACAGAAAGCGCACTCATGATTGTGGCGGTCGTGTGCTGTAGCCATATGCCGAGTGAGATCATGACCTCGCTTGAAAACAGACTGGCAGTGTAAACAGGCATAGCCCCGTCGTTGAATTGACTCCATCTGTGAAAAGATGAACAAAAAGACGTTAGGCACACATAAATAAAATTAAATACATGTAATGAGAGAGAGAGAGAGAGAGAGAGAGAAAGAGAGAGAGAGAGAGAAAGCGAGAAAGAGAGAGAGAGAAAGAGAGAGAGAGGAAGAGAGAGATATTGAGAGAGAGAATAAACAGATAAATAAAACACAGACTTATAGGTATACACACGCCTACTCTGCCTTATAACTAGTCTTATTGTTTAGTCTGTTATTAAAGGAAATAATTTTGTTTAACATATCAGAATGGTCCACGCGCGCGCGCGCTGTGGCAAAAAGGATATGGATTTAAAACTCAACCCGTTCGCGAGTACCGAGTTGACCTGTCCTTTTTTAAAATAACGAAAATATAAGTATTTATTAAAGTTTATGTTAGTTTCAATCATTTTTATAGCAAGGTGACTTAATGTAATATGTTGATTGTATTATCTCTATCTTTTTCCGTGTGTAGTTCAGTATTGTTTTAAAATCCAAAATACGCTATTTTCTAAACTATTAGGTTGTCTAATTTTCACTGGGTGGTTAGGTAGTTTGTAGTGACTCGGGTCCTTAGTTATTTTTAACGTAATATGTTTGTAGTTACTATGAGAAGTTCTTTATAGAAGCAGCTTGTGAGTACAGAAATACGACTCGAGCGCATGTGTTGTGGAATCAAATCAATTTATCGATCTACCCAAACATCTTTACGCTACATCCAAGCAAGTATTTGAAATAGACTATTAGTCTATACAAGTTTAGAGTGTTGTTATCAGAAAGTATTACAAGTTGTAAGTATCACGGATAATTTTTCAAAACCCAAATATAATTTGCTTTCGCACGAGTTTAACAATAGACGAGAAACGTAGATAAGGTTTAAACTAAGGAATTTTTCTCACTACTATACCCACCACATAAAAAATAAGTCGGATAATTCTTAACTTAGCTAAACCATACACACATGTAAGAATTTAACAAACAACTATTATTAAAATACCTATTAGTCTAGACATATTAACTTTGAAACAGCCTTTACCAACAATGGCTAGCGAAAAAGCGAATACACACATATACATATACCGAGTTTACATTTAGAACTTTGCATAGGGTTTTCTTCCAGTCTCTGATTGTTAAGAAAATACCCCTAGGTTAGGGTTAGGGTTAGGGTTAGGGTTAGGGTTAGGGTTAGGGCTCTCTCTCTCTCTCTTTCTCTCTGTCTCTCTCTCTCTTTCTTTTTCTCTCTCTCTTTCTCTCTCTCAATCTCTCTAACTATCTCTCTCTCCCTCTCTCTTTCTCTCTCTTTCTTTCTCTCTAACTATTTCTCTTTCTTTCTCTCTAACTCTCTCTCTCTCTCTATCAGTTGTTTGAGGGGACAAGACATTTTGCGATCAACCATTTTATCAAATGTTTTCGAAACACTAATGTCCCTCTGTATATAAAAATATAGATTGTTTCAAAATACTAATATATAAAATATATATCCAGAACAAGATACAAATGCTATCCGTGAAGAGCAAGCTTTAAAATATCTGATAACTAAAAAGAAATGTACCAAACAGACACTTATATTTGTCGTAAATGTTTTTTAAACACAGTGATTCTCAAATTCTTGATTCTCAATACATGTTGGTTGAGTTCTTACATTTTTTACTCCAAAGGTTCTCAAATTCTTGATTCTCAATACATGTTGGTTGGTTCTCACGTTTTTTTTAGCACGAATCTTACGTTCTTGAAACAGTGATTCTCACGTTTTTTAGTATGTTTGTTGTTTGAAACATACAATTTAATAACTGTGTATGAGTGACGTGAACAGAAATTTACGCGTGATGTTTTTTGTGCGGGTCATTGATCTGGTTTCAAACCAGATCGGGGTCTTTTTTCCTGTTCATACGTTATGATAACGTTTTTATCGACCAAACCATGACGAAGCACTTGCGCGGGAACTATTTTCTGAAACAGTATCTCTACACAACAACCAATCTGGCTCCATCACGAAATTCATACGCTCGGACTACTTTTATTGGAAAGTCATTGTCTTAATCACGAATTGTTTTAGCCATGTCTCATTCTTTAACCAGACCTGGACCGGTGAACGTCTCTGAAAAAAACGTTGTGAAAGCCTTCTCATATCAAACTTCTGAAAAAGCAACAGCTCACCACCAAACGTATGTTATTCTGTTTTTATTCGTATTTTGTGTTAAATATCTCTGGTCTTTAAGAGATATATGTCTGTGTCTTTTTAAGGGTATTAAGACTCTGTGGAAAAATATCTGGATATGTGTTTGTGTTTTCATTTTTATTATATAATTTTTATATATTAATATATATATATATATATATATATATATATATATATATATATATATATATATATATATATATATATATATATATATATATATATATATATATATATATATATATATATATATATATATAATAAAACTGTAATTAAATTAGAATTAATTTTTGTTGATTTTATTATATTAATTTATAAGGTAGTATGTTTTGCTAAGTGTTGCAATTTTAACGGAATATTTGTTGCTAAATAGTGTAACTCTAACGGAATATAAAATTCAAAGGAGTACCGTATGTGTTAAAAATTCACGCTACTGATTCTATTCAATAAACCGGTAAATAAACTAGTTTTCTTCTTTTTGTTTTGTTAGTTGAAATTCAAAGATTAGTACAAATATGTGCTACTGTATTCACCCGCTATCACCCAGAAAGAGTTGGTTTAATTGACTAATAAATACACTAGGCGACTGATAATTGACGGAATATAATTCACTTCTAATTCATTATGTGTAATTATATAAGTGACTAGTGTGATATCATGTGGCGAAACAAATAGCTATTAATGAGAAGCGACATTTGTTAAAGTAGTCATAATTAAATTAACACTGATATTGTGCGCTGATTTTTTTACCGTGCGGGAGGGGAAAGGCGCATACTTAAAACGCAACGCGTACCAGTTGAGCGATAGGGGGGGGGGGGGGGGTACGATAGGCTAAGACACGTGTGCTCTTTAATTTAATTAGATGATGGAGAGGATAGAGATTATACCCTTACGCGTGATAGGATAGGATATTGATATTGTGGTTACATGTTTTGTTTTCTTCCTAATTTAGTGCTGATCACAAACCAGTTGCTAGCTGTCTAACTGCTCCAGTAACACTTCTTATTATTATTATCGGGTCTTCGATGTTGATATGCTTGGTCCTCTTTCTTCATTCAGAGAGAGACCAAACAAATAAACATTAAGATTAATCATAACTGGACTTACAAAAAATTCAGATTTTTGCATTCAATTTTGTCAGCCCACTGTGGCAATATATATATATACATAACATTTTTCCCGACTACTGACAGTCGTGTTTCCAAGTGAATTTTATCCAGGAAAATACATTGTTTCATAATCGGCACACAAGAATACTGTATATAGATGTACATAATAAATATTGAAATTGTACTCATTTGACTTGGTAAATTTTTTTACTGTTTAAATTTGAGTTACTTTTTCTAATTTAATTATATTATCACATAGGGTTACTATAGCGAAAGTAGCAACCTATACTTCTGAAGCCTAAATCTATTGTCCAGCTCAGAGTATTCACAGCTGTAACTCACTTGTGATACCAGTGTACTTCTCGGGCACTAGAACTTCATCCTTTCTGGAGAGAGATTCTACTTCTGCTCTACCACTATTATCACACTAGAAAAACCTTTCGCTACAGTGTATGGTTCATAATGTAAACAAGGTCACATAAATGTTATGATGTAGCCTTCTATCTACCGCCCTGGTGTAATGGTGGTTCTATGGCCCTGGTGTAATGGTGGTTCTATGGCCCTGGTGTAATGGTGGTTCTATGGCCCTGGTGTAATGGTGGTTCTATGGCGCTGGTGTAATGGTGGTCCTATGGCCCTGGTGTAATGGTGGTTCTATGGCCCTGGTGTAATGGTGGTTCTATGTCCCTGGTGTAATGGTGGTTCTATGGCGCTGGTGTAATGGTAGTTCTATGGCCCTGGTGTAATGGTGGTTCTATGGCCCTGGTGTAATGGTGGTTCTATGGAACTGGTGTAATATTGGTTCTAAAGCCCTGGTGTAATGGTGGTTCTATAGCATTGGTGTAATGGTAGTTCTATAGCCCTGGTGTAATGTTGGTTCTATAGCCCTGGTTTAATGGTGGTTCTATGGCAATGGTGTAATGTTGGCTCTATAGCCCTGCTGTAATGGTGGTTCTATGGCCCTGGTGTAATGGTGGTTCTATTGCCCTGGTGTAATGGTGGTTCTATGGCCCTGGTGTAATGGTGGTTCTATAGCCCTGGTATAATGTTAGTTATATAGCCCTGGTGTAATGTTGGTTCTATGGCCCTGGTGAAATGTTGGTTCTATAGCCCTGGTGTAATGGTGATTCTATTGCCCTAGTGTAATGTTGGTTCTATAGCCCTGATCTAATGGTGGTTCTGTGGCCCTTGTGTAATGGTGGTTCTATGGCCCAGGTGTAATGGTGGTTCTATGGCCCTGGTGTAATTGTTGTTCTATGGCCCTGGTGTAATGGTGGTTCTATGGCCCTGGTGTAATGGTGGTTCTATGGCCCTGGTGTAATGGGGGTTCTATGGCCCTGGTGTAATGGTGGTTCTATGACCCTGGTGTAATGGTGGTTCTATGGCCCTGGTGTAATGATAGTTCTATGGCCTTGGTGTAATAGGAATTCTATGGCCCTGGTCTAATGGTGGTTCTATGGTCCTGGTGTAATGGTGGTTCTATGGCCCTAGTGTAATAGTGGTTCTATTGCACTTGTGTAATGATGGTTCTATGGCCCTAGTGTAATGGTGGTTCTATGGCCCTGGTGTAATGGTGGTTCTATGGCTCTGGTGTAATGGTGGTTCTATGGCCCTGGTGTAATGGTGGTTCTATGGCCCTTGTGTAATGGTGGTTCTATGGCCGTGGAGTAATGGTGGTTCTATGGCCCTGGTGTAATGGTGGTTCTATGGCCCTGGTGTAATGGTGGTTCTATGACCCTGGTGTAATGGTGGTTATATGGCCGTGGTGTAATGAGAATTTTATTGCCCTGGTGTAATGGGAATTCTATGGCCCTGGTGTAATGGTGGTTCTATGGCCCTATTGTAATGGTGGTTCTATGGCGCTTGTGTAATGGTGGTTCTATTTCCCTGGTGTAATGGTGGTTCTATGACCCTGGTGTAATGGTGGTTCAATGGCCCTGGTGTAATGGTGTTTCTATGGCCCTTGGTGTAATGGTGGTTCTATGGCCCTGGTGTAATGGTGGTTCTATAGCCCTGGTGTAATGGTGGTTCTATGGCCCTGGTGTAATGGTGGTTCTATGCTCCATAGGGAGAGAGAAGATAAATGATGATGATGACCAGAGCAATTGTAGACTAGAACTTTTGGATAAAACAGAACATGATGATGATGACTTGAGCAAATGTAGATTAGAACTTTTGGATAAAACTGAACATGGTCATGATGACTTGAGCAAATGTAGACTAGACCTTTTGGATAAAACAGAACATGATGATGATTACTAGTGCGAGTGTAGACTAGAACCTTTGTATAATACAGAACATGATGATGATGACTTGAGCAAATGTAGACTAGAACTTTCGGATAAAACAAAACATGATGATGATGACTTGAGCAAATGTAGACTAGAACTTTTGGATAAAACAGAACATGATGATGATGACTTGAGCAAGTGTAGACTTGAACTTTTGGATAAAACAGATCACAGTTTTTAGAGAATCCGCTTTAATGTTAGTGTGTTTGTATGTACAGCCTGGAACACACACACAATATGATTGTATATACAAGACATGTTGATCTAATATTACTAAAGAACATTCACATTACAACTGACCATAACGTGAGTGATCAATATGTTAACCTAATAAAAGAATACAGGCAGAGATATGAACTAGTGAATTTATTACAACATAGAAACAAATCTAGGCCAATAACAAAACTCATTTGAAGTAAATTGAACAGCAGACGTTAAAAACAGACAAGACTCAGTCCACTAAAAAAAAAAAGTAAAGGATCCCGTTTACACGCCCATTGAGGCATATTGGGAATATGGTGTTAAGCCCATACTTTCTCGACCATCAACACACTAGGGGGGATATGGTCAGCATAACGCCGGCCGCCTTAACCTTCCCAGAGTTGCTATGGTACCCAATTCATGAGGCTGGGTAGACCCCGGAGCCGTTTGTGATCTAAAAAAATGCCAACTCAGTTGGGAATCGAACCATGAACCACCAGTGATAAATATTTAAATGGTCCATGTCAGATTTTAATTTCCTATACACGTGCCCCATTCAGGCAGTCGGGATCACGTTAAGTTTCAGATATATTCAAGGAGACCACTAGTGCATTCATATTTTTGTATAACTCTTTACCAGAGTGACAAATCGTCTGTCTGTGTGTTTTTGGTGGCTCTCTCACACCTTTAACCACTCTGCCAGTATCACTTCTTTTCTTTATTTTTCAATTTCTCCCATGTAACCGCTTTTATTTGGCATAATTGTTGCCCTTTACATTCATTATTTAGCTCCTTATGCTGGACCTAGTAAGGTGAGGTCATAATACTCCACTCCCCTACGGAAGTATCTGCTATGAGACTATCTTTATCTTTTACATTGTGCTCTGAAGTCGATCTCAAACTGGTTACCCCTCACAAAAGATCTTCATGTACAGAAAATGATATCATATAGGAAACAATCACAAAATCATATAAATCTCAGGAGCTCAAACACAATACGTCCACTCGCCATGAAAAAACACCATCGCTCGCCTTACTTCTCTCCCACCAGTCACCTGTCTAACGAGAACCAGCCAAGCATGACGGCTTAGCGGAGCTCATCCGTCTTTTCCAGTGACCCGTGTAAAAATAAACAAAAACAGAGCCACGCTGAGCTAACGCTATATAATACGCACCTGTTATGAATTTTAATCATAACAGTACTCCCCCCCCCCCTTTTCATTTTCGTAAAATAATGAAAACGAAGTTTTCATTATTTCGGAAGTGTGAGTATAAACATCACTAGAGTGAAAGATGTTATCATCAAATTTTAATGTTAGTATGAACTAGTATAGCACTCTGGTCTGTGCCACAGAGTAGGCAATTAAACACTCAATGTGTGGACATTAGCAAAGAATACCAAAGCCATCGACTACAAAGGACATAAATCATGTTAACACCAATGTGAGGTGACTATCACTAAAAACACCCAACATATTTAAAAAAATGATTGACGCAAACCATGCACTCTCATATCTCACGCCGTCGAAACACCTATATGTGAAGTCCAGTATCCATAGTCAATTAATCTCATATTAATTAAGTCATAATGCAAAGCATTAAAATTAACACAATTATGTAATAAAGACAACAGATGACATGAGGCAGACAATCAACTATATAGTAAATGAATGCAAACTTATCCGTTAAAAGATTAAAAGTATGTGTACCTGTAAAGTACATGTCATCAACATAACATAGAGATGTTAAGAAAACCAATGTAATCTTGTATGTAACACAATTGTGTGAGCAATAGATAAGACTATGCTTATATGTTGTACAAATAGATAATAGTGTGGCATGGTAACCAAATATTGTTGCAAAGTCCAGTGTGAGTGTGAAATAGATTTGTGTCAAAGAGCAAGCCAAGTCTGGCGACTTCACAATAATTAACACTCAATTTAAGCACAGTAGTTAATTAACCCTCAAGTTAAGCACAGTAGTTAACATACGCAATGTCATGTAATTATATATGATATATTAAACTTGAGTTTCATAATAAAATGTCTATCAAACCAAATCCAGTGAACATATGTTCACATAACCACTTGTCAATGTTCTAGATTCTCCTCCCTAGAATATTCTCGTTATCTTAATTAACAACGATCAAGTCGAAACAGATTGAAAATCGCAAAATATCTAGATAGGAAATATCTTTATAATATCCCTTGATTCTGCGAGTTATTTAAGAGTTACGTCCCTTCATCTGTAGTTGCAGTTCTTCATATTGAAATACACCAAAATGTCTGCAGAAAATATGCTCAATTCACAGCAATTGCAATATCTCACAGACTGTGCGTTTGTTAGTCTGTAGACCGAATATGATCACTGTCAATAAGGCATAATATATGCACGTAATGCACTGAGTTGAAAGAGTTATTACACGACATGGAGCATTGAAGTATTCATCAGCATCAGGTGCCGTGTGAGCCGATTAATCGTTTCATCATTGTAACATAAGTCACTGTAAAATCTTTCATTCAAAATGCGAACATGTAGATTAGTCTTCAGCATTGGTAGCTTGCAGAATGTCATAGTATTCTCCATTCTTGGACTTATTGTTCAAATGTAGTAGTGTCAAAACAACACGTCATCATCACTGTAATATTTCACGGATCAACATATCATGAAGTCATTTCGTGGGTTAGTTTAAACATTGGGAGTCACCTGTATTTGTAGAGGTGATTGGTGATATAGGGTCCTTGATACATCGCGAAAGGACATCAGTCACAAGATTCTGGCTTCTTTTGATAGCTCTGATGTCATAGTCATATGGCTGAAGTGCAAGCGAAGCCCTGGCAGCTATCTCATTTCGGAATTTCGCTATCTTGAGATAGGACAACGCTTTTTGATCGGTTTCTAAGGTGAATCCTGCTCCCATTAAGTAACGTTGAAGTTTGCCGAGGCAAATCACAATCGCCAACAGCTCCCTCTCGACAATGGGATACTTTTGCTCAGAAGGAGGCAATTTCCTACTGACGTAAAAAATTGGATGCATGCAACCTTCAACCTCCTGCATAAGAGTTCCATCGGTTCCTGTTCCAGGGTCGTCTACTCTGAGGGTAAAAGGAAATCGAGCGTCAGGTAATCTCAAAATTGGTGATTTGGAGAAGCAGATTTTCAATACATTTAAAGCAACATCACAAACATTGGACCAGACGATTGTGTTTGGCGAGTTCTTCTTCAATAACGAAGATAGAACTGAGGTAATTTCTGAAAAATTAGGCAAGAATTTTCTATAGAAATTCACTAAGCCTAACAGACTGCAAACCTGTTTCTTAGTTCTAGGAATTTTAAGATTCAAGATTATAGAGATAGTTGTATCTTCAGGTTTACGAAAACAACCTCCTACCTTATGACCAAGAAAAGGAAGTTCAGTGAATCCTATTCTTGTTTCAGAAGGTCTAGCAGTTAGATTATGAAGACGCAAGGTATTCAACAACGACTGAATTCCAAAAACGTGTTCTTCCCAAGATTTATGAAACAGACAAATATCATCAATATACGTGATTAAATCCTCATGGTCAGAGAAAATTGTGCGCATCATGCGAACAAAAGTAGCAGGCGCGTTAACTAGACCAAAGACATGAAATTAAACTGAAACAACCCTAGAGGTGTAGCGAAAGCTGTATAAGGTTCAGCTTTGTCTTATAATGGAACCTGCCAATACCCTTTTGACAAGTCACATTTACTCATAGTTTGACTGCCTGCGTCAGGACCATCGAATCAGAGTTGGTCAAGACCGCACTCCACCTCCACGTGGTGGTCCTGGAAACAGTCTGCAGCAATGCACTCTGGCTGAGCGAGTGTGGATCGCAATGGGAAGGCAAACCCGGTCCTAAAAAAAGCCGTGCAAAAGTCGGATGTGTCGACCGAAAGGTGCAGATATCACAGCTTAGGCGTAAACAGACACAACGCAACCACCGTCCTTTTCAGGACGAATGTGGAAGGAGAAGAAGAAATTTACTGAAGAACGCAGCTGTAGCTAGTCTATCTAGGAGAGAGTCTAATAAAGTCAAACGAACAGTGTAAAAAATAGTCTTCAAATAGTGACAGTATAGTATTAGGATGTGTGCATTCTACAGAACTGACCATTAACATATGTGTGTTGCTGAATGATGCACCAATTGCACATCAATACAATAATCTCGAAAGTAAGATCCGTTGTCATGCTCGACAACCATGCGTGCATCCACACCTGAGTAAAAATAAATAAGTGCTTCCCTATCCTCGAAACTGTTGATAGGCAAAAGACGTACAAATTATACGTCAGCTGTTAACTGGAAATAATCACCCAGTGACTGCCATGTAGTGCTTGGTGGCAGATTTCGCACTAGTACGGTTCGTGAGTATGCTCTATTTCCTCGATATGGCTTCTCATTTTTACGAAACTGTGAGTGGTGGTGGTGTAAGCACCTTTATTTACGTGAGAAATATGGTCATTTTCCTTTCTCATGGATGTTATATCTTTATTATATGATGTATCATACTGTTTGAACTGAGTATTATACCTATCCTCAATCGAGCCGGTAGGTTTGGAGCATGTCGTAGAAGACAGCTTAATATTCATAGCCAAACGTTTTGTCTCAGATGTACTGGTAATAGTTTGAACAAGTAAGTTTTTACTATCTTTAATATCAACCTTACGTGTATCACCATGACTCTTATTAGTAACTTTTGTGTCACCTTTGACAACCTCATCTGCACTCTGAATAGTACATGTACTGCAAGGCTGTCTAAATGACTTACTCTCAGAAGAGGCAGTATTGTTTCGACCAGAAACACTGGCATCAGTGTGATGTCGAGGGAAGTTTTATCTGCTTCGACATGATATTGTTACTTTTTTAGGTTGTGATGCCCTTATTTGTATCACACTTAGTACCACTGGCATGTTGCACAATAGGTTTTTCATAACGAACGTTGGACAATAAATTCCTGTTTAACACAACATCCAGCAAACCATCAACCCTTTTTTTCTTAATTTAGCAATTTCCAAATCTTTGAGTGAAATCTGTTCACTCTGCCTCTTATTTACCTCTTCAAGGTTTACATTTTTACACCTCTCCTCACTGAATAGTGCCTCAAAGTTAGTCAACTTGTTACGAGTCAAAGTCTCTTGTTGAACAGCTAATTCTTCCATTCTCGTATTCTCAGCTAAATGCAAACCTTCTCTTCTCTTCTCTTCTAATTCTTTTTGATCTCCAGCCACTTTTGTCATATCAATATTTAATCTCAATCGAAAAACCTCAGATGTCAGTTCTTGAATCTGAGCCACCTGTGCATGACAATCCAACTTTAAAGCTGAATTAAGCTTTTCAAGTTCACCCCTGACAATCTTTTCTTTGTCAAGTAATTTTTTAATGAGCTTACCTCATCTTCTTTTTGGCAAGAACTAACATCATAAATTTCTATATTATCCAATTCCAGCAATGCCTTGGAATTAGCTAGCTCCAACTCTAATCTTGTCAGTTCTGGAACATCAGGATTGCGTTGTAATTTATACAAGAAGAAATATAAATTCAAGTTTCTGGTTCGCATTACTTGGGTGTCCGTGAATCACACGCACGTCCTAGTCAGAACGGCCAGAACTGAATAGAAAAGACAAATATATGTATTATTTCAACATGCATTCTTATTGCCAATAGACTGTCCATATTTATGAGGAGACAGATCTTGAAGAATCTCCATTGCTATTGTACTGTGAAGAAACCCAAATAAATATGTACTACATGTGTATTGTGGACCTACTACCCGACGACTTGAGTTATTCTGCCAGTTTCGTGTCCTGCATGACCAAACCCTAGTGCATTCGATAACATAGCACGATGAACTCTTAAATATAAATATGGCCACACATCCCCAAAGAATTCCAGTCGTAACACTACTTAGCAAGGAAAACATGTCAAATTCACATGGTAAAATAAATGTTCACACTTACTCCAAAGTAAATTTGGGGAACACAATCCCCTGGCACAGTTAGAATAGACACAGCATGTTGATGCTTTCGAATCGCTTGGTCTGGGAAATTTTAGTATTCCTCTTATGAAGGGTGATTTGATTCCTTAGGTCTCCAGTCTTTGTATTTAAAAATGCAGGTTTACTTTTAAGTTTCAAAGTTGCCCAAATACTCTGTCCTGGTCCTTTAAGTTTCCAGTCTTGTATTTAAAAATGCGGATTTCAAAGTTGCCCAAATACTTTGATCTGTCACCTATAATTTTGGAATCATGTGTCCGATCTTCTCTCTGGCTCTGGTGAATTGCTAGCTTGATGTGGCGATGCAGTCTGATTTGTGACTCCGATTTCGATAAATTATATTTATATTTCTCAGTTCACATCCCAGATTGTACTCCCGACGAATTTGCCAATTAAAGTTAACGTCTATTCCGGCTCTCACATTAAGCCAATGGTAAACTCTTTAGAACTAAATGGGTCGGGGTGTTAAATTATAATATCCCCCGCATGTTTTGAAATTTCAAATTTTAAAATTCTAACGCGTGACATCTTTCTAATAAGGCAGTAATACTTCCGATTGCATCTTTATGCAAACTCACAAACAAACATGTGAACGTATCTCCCGGAATAATGTCTCCCCAAACAGATTATCAGTAATATTGATACAAAGATGTTCCAGCGGAAACGATTACGTCTTATCACCTGTGTTTGCGTAAATCCCTCAGACGGATTTCTCAGACAGACATAATGGCTTTCTTTTCATCGATCGGGCGCTACCACCTTGTGTCAATAAAGATCGACTTTATTAAAGGTCTCTAGACAACTGAGGTGATAAATTATTCGCTGACCTGCCTACTTAGCTTACGACGATTCACATGGCAAAACGTACACAAGTCTGGGAGCGGCTAGAGCTGAATTTAGGTGCATAAAATATGTCAAACCATAGGACGATCGGTAAGGAAAATGAAGACACGAAGTGATACCGCCGTAGAGGATGAAAGTTATAAAAGTGCACAACTGATTCGTCACAATCTTAACAGAACTACAGATGAGCTGAGCTAACTGGGACATATTTGTAATGTTGACAGAACTACAGATGAGCTGAGCTAACTGGGACAGATTTATAATGTTGACAGAACTACAGATGAGCTGAGCTAACTGGGACAGATTTATAATGTTGACAGAACTACAGATGAGCTGAGATAACTGGGACAGATTTATAATGTTGACAGAACTACAGATGGTCTGAGCTAACTGGGACATATTTGTAATGTTGACAGACCTGCAATTGAGCTGAGCTAACTGGGACAGATTTGTAATGTTGACAGAACTACACATAGGCTGAGCTAACTGGGACAGATTTGTAATGTTGAAAGACCTGCAGTTGAGCTGAGCTAACTGGGACAGATTTATGTTGTTGAATGAAGTCCTGTGAAGAATTTGGAGAAAAGCTAGAAAAAGATGCAAAAGAAAACCAGAAATTGTTCTATAAGACCCTAAAGAACATGAGGAAGGAAAAACAATGCCCACTCAAATTTATAAAGGACAAGCAAGGCAATTTGCTTACTGCCCCGAAGGAAGTAATGGAAAGATGGAAAGAATATTTCTCAGAACTCCTGAATGGTGAGCATGGTGAAGCATAAGAAATGATAAACACTAGCACAGAAGAGAAAACCAATGATGGTGAAGATGACATAAAGATGGAAGAACTGAAGGCAGCACTGGAGAAAATCAAGATGGGCAAAGCAGCAGGGCATGATGGTATAACACCAGAAATGGTTAAGTTCATGGGAGCATCAGGCGACCTATTACTCTTAAGGGTTTTACAGGCAGCGTGGTACAACAAGACCATACCAAAGGATTGGGAGATTGCCATCATAACACCAATTTTCAAAAAGGGTGACAATCGACGGTGTGGAAACCATAGAAGCATATCCCTACTCAGTGTCCCTGGTAAAACCTACTCTAGAATCCTAGAGCAGAGACTCTGATGCCTAGCTGAGCCACAATTGGATGAGGTCCAGTGCGGATTCCGAGCAAACCGAAGTACTCAAGACCTAATCTTCACACTCAGACAGCTGAGTGAAAACGCCCTTGAGTATAAGAGTGAGATGCATCTTTGTTTCATAGATCTGGAAAAGGCGTTTGACAGGGTCCCCTGGAGCAAACTTTGAGACTGTTTGGCAAGGAAGAATATTCCAGCATCTCTGATTCATGCTAAACAGAGCTTCTACAAGTCTTGCAGAAATTATGTGAGGACAGCAAACCATAAGTCAGAAGAGTTCAGGACCAACACTGGTGTAAGACAAGGTGATATCCTATCACTTTACCTCTTCATACTCCTTATGGACGATGTCATCAAGGCATGTAAGGAGAGAACAAGAAAGTATTTAGTGGGGTACTGGAAGATGAGACAGGTCTATATTTCGGAGCTGGCATTTGCTGATGATGTTGCCCTGATTGCTAAATCAGAGGCACATCCCCAATCCAACCTGCAAGTCTGGAAGGTAGAGCTGGAGAAGAGAGGGATGGTCATAAGCAGCTCTAAAACAAAATCCATGGTGATATCACGAGAAGAAAGAAGACATCAGATTAAGCTGGGAGAACAGGTCCTGGAGCAGGTCGACCACTTTAAATATCTCGGAGCTATTATAGACCGAAAGGGAGGCATCAAAGAAGAGTTGGCCACTCGAAAAGCAGCAGCTGGGAGACTTTTTCAGGCCATAAATCGAGGATTCCTCAGCAAGAGAGAGGTTGGTAAGAAAACGAAGATGGCTGTATACCGCTCCACCTATGTCCCAGTCTTGACATATGGATGCGAGTCATGGGCAATGACTACAACCCATAAAAGCCAGATCAAACCTCAGAAATGAGGTATCTCAGGACGGTGGTTGAAGTAACAAGAAGAGACATGATACGCAATCAGACAATACGTCAAGGCCTTAAATCCTACTCCCTGCAGACCCAAGTAGAACAGTCCCAATTAAGATGGTTTGGCCATGTCTGCAGAATGGGAGAAGATCGGATACCATGACAAGCATTGGAAACAAAGAGCCAAGGATCCAGACCCCAAGGACGACCCAGAGTCCACTGGGAGGACAACATTAGACAATCTTTGAAGGACCGAGGACTAGAATGGAACCAGGCCAGGAGGAAGACAGCCGATAGGATAGTCTGGCGCTCTCTCTTCCAAACCTCTACACCTCACGGTAGAAGAGGAACGATTAAGTAAGTAAATAAGTAAGACAGAACTACAGATGAGCTGAGCTAACTGGGACATATTTGTAATGTTGACAGAACTACAGATGGGCTGAGCTAACTGGGACATATTTGTAATGTTGACAAACCTGCAGATGAGCTGAGCTAACTGGGATCGATTTGTAATGTTGACAGAACTACAGATGAGCTGAGCTAACTGGGACAGATTTGTAATGTTGACATACCTGCAGTTGAGCTGAGCTAGCTGGGACAGATTTATATTGTTGACAGAACTACAGATTGGATGAGATAACTGGAACAGATTTTCTAATGTTTACAGAACTACAGATGAATGCCTGGGAGAGATTTGCAATGTTGACAGAGCTACAGACGATCTAACTGGGATAGATTAGTAATACTGACATAACTACTGATAGTCTGACTGGAGGATAATTGCAACGCTTTCAGATATGTTTTGTGAAATTATTTATATGTGTCATAGTGGTATGAGAATGATTGTTTAAACCTTTAACTAAGACAATAAATAAATTGACAACAAATACGCTGTCAAGAAAGCAGAAACTACACATCAAACCCTAAACCCAGCAACTGACTACAGAGATTACACTTATATAACTGCGGGTAGAAACAGAAAGCAGTCCACCAACAACGAACCAAAACCGTACAACAAGAGAGACAGTTTATCACTGACATATGAAATAAATCATCACAGTCAAACAATAAACAATCAAATAGAAGAATTACTTATTGTTATTTTAAACACCATACGTCAGATCGTCATTGATTAAGTCATAAATCAGCTGGAGTTAAGGAAGACCACCCTCTCGGCAGAGACAAGAGGAAACAAAAAACACACATGGATCTTCATTTCAGCTAATAGTACTTATAACGAAGTGTCGTCACACTAGCAAAAATAGATTTAGAGGTAAACTCATTACAAATAAGTATATCGATTGAATAAGCAGCAACAACCGAATAAACTTACGACGTGGCGGCAAACATCCAGCAAGCAGTCCTTCGCAGAAATAAACCTCTTCATGGCTAATAAAAGTGCCCCCCCCCCCTCCTGCTCCCCCCCCCTCCCAGCTAAATTTAAAAAGAAAAGGACAGAGATAATTGTCCAACGGTCAAAATGTTATAAAATGTGCACAATATATCCGACTTATAACCGAGAGATCATATCTCTTGTCAGGTTTTGACGTCATTTCCAATCTCGGAAAAAAAAAAACATAACCATGTGATACTTTAAATGCAGCAGATATAAAGAAGTTAGGGGAAGGCATCCAAATTACTTCCAACGGGGAACAATTCAAATATTAATAAAATATCAAACTAAATAACAGATTTTCATTTTGTATTTATTTTTAATCAATTCATTATACAAATTTATGTAAGGCACAAAAGAATCTCTTATTTTTATTAGTACATTTCTTAAATTGTTAAAAACTTGTTGTTTATCATGTTTAGAATAAAAATACTTTAAATAATATGGAGTTTGATGCGCATGTAATAGATGTGAATACTTATATCCTCTGCTACTTTCAATGACAGTACCCTATTTTACCTTCATGGTGCAGTCACAGATGTACTCACCGAAATGTTCCATCGGCGCCAAATAGCGCACTTCAACAATCTTTTAAACACATTTTCTTACTTGGTCGGTTCTCTCCTATCCCGGGCACCAGAGTGGCTAAGAGACATGGCATCCGAACCTAATTCTAAAGGCCCCGGGGGTCGGTTCCTAGTGTAACAGGAAAGGGAGATAACTGAGATAGGAATAAGTAGGTATAATTATTGAGTAGCGGGACTTAGTTCTTACGTCATCGTTCACGGGAAATGAGTGTGCGCTGACAGGAGAGTTTAGGTCACTCTCTGGTCGTTTAGCTGAGATGGTCAACACAGAGCTGGTCAGGTAGACTAACCGTATGACCATCTAAGAAGTAAGTGGACAGCTCAGGTACCATTGTGTTATGATGCCGCTGCATTTCGCAGAAAGGGAAAGATGTTCCCACGACAATTAAGTTTCATGTCGAGCTGTATCCAAGAGTATTGCCAGCAGTTTTATTCAAACAAAACATGGTAGATAAACTCTTGAATAATTAGTCAAGGGCAGGTGATCGAGAACAGGTGTTAGAAGTAGTGGTCCGGTGTCGGACATATAAAGCAGACTTTTTAAGATAGCAGTGGTTTAGAATAAGTTTCCAGCACTGGTGGTGACCCAGATTTACTTCAAAACCATATTGAATTTATGGAGAACAGCCCATTAAGAAGTAGTGTATAGTAGACAGTATCTGAAGTGAAGGGTGTTCAGTATTCAGCGTAGATCAAGAGTTAATCAACTAATCCATGACAGTGAGTTACATGATGTATGAAGGACAATGTAGAAGTCTCATGTATGTTATTACCATGTATAATCAGGCACAGGGATGCCAGCTGTGAATATGTTCTCAGTCAACAGTAAAGAGTTTTGTTGATCAACGACTAGTCGATCAGTTATTTCAGTTGGCATAATGGTTTGATCATTAACCACCACTCATCATCACATAAACAAGGCAGGCAGAAATTGAGTGAGATATTCAATAACAGACGAGTGTACGTCAAGTCAAGAACAGACACACAAGGGTCAAACGTAACACATAACTACACAAGCATTAGAACCTGGGTTGAAACTATCACACTAGTACCGGGAATATTCTTGATGGAATTTTTTTCCGAACCACTTTGTACTAATAACGTCTTACTTCCCCCTGATTCTCTGAGTAGTGAGATCGGATGCCTAGCCTTCTTGGATAAGAGCGAAAAATAGTAGGTCCCGTGTACACATTTTGCACGTTAAAAATAACTCGGCAGTTTAAAATCATAAAGAGAAGGCCATACGGCCGCTGCCGTGCCAGAGTTTACACAATTAAGAAAACCTACCCGATACAAACATATTTATAGAATGTGTGGTTTCTGTATACACACATTGGGATGCTCGCCGATGCTTTGGAGTTCGTGCACTGTGCCGAGATTCTCCTTGTGAGCTAAAGGAGGAGATCGCAGCACTGATGGAGTTTTCCGTGTACAATGTAGATGGCCCTTAAAACCAAACAAACAAACCTCTTCTACCTTGGTGTGTAGAGGTTAGCCAGAGAGAGCGCCATGTTAAGTTGTATATCTTTTGGCCTGGTTTCAGTCTAGTCCTCGGTCCATCACGGATTGTCTAATGCTTTTCTCGTAGCAAATTCTGGGTCGTCCTGGAGATCGTGATCCCTGGCTATTGGTTTCCCCACATGTACATGGTAGCCTGTGATGGATAGCCTCCCCTTAGCTCTGCAGTAGTGGTCCAACAGTGGCCAAAACTCAAGAGTATCTAAAATGGGTCGTCAAAGGTGTCGACCTTCGCACAAGATTACTCTTGGCAGAGCTGTAGATAGAAGGGTAATGTCGCTTCTATCCCGATGAAGTTTCCATAAGATATTTCTGAAGTCAAGAACAAAGCTGTATTGGCATGGCAATCGTTAACTCATATCAGTTCGCCGACTTTTATGAAGAGTTAAGCAATGGTTTTAGCCCGTTCATCCCCCCAGCTGGTGTAAATCCAGCGAAATTCTGTTCTAAGAATTAGCTCTATGTATGTAAATATATGTCTAAGTGTAAATATAAATTAAAGAGTCTTGCACATACGTTTGTTCATACGTATAATAATCAAATCAACTTTGATTATCATGTTTTAAAATAACATGTAACAAATTTAATAATTAATTAGTTTTCACTGGTTAAAATGAGATGAAATGATGATTAATTTTAGATGAAAGTTTTATCTTCATAGAGATGGAAAGAGGAATGTTAATGTTCTTTGCTGTTGCCTTTTGTTAAGCTTAGCATCGATGACTGCTGCAGCCATGGTATCGTCAGTTCTTCTGTAATAATGACACTTCACAATCTGATAGCATTTTTTTACGAACAGTTTATAGCTTCGTTCTACGAACCGTCTGATAGCTTCGTTCCACTAACCCAAAGTACTTTTTATAACCCAATCTCCTGGCAAAATTTAGAATGAACACTAGCAACTTAGATTATATGCTTTCGAATCAATTGTTCTGGAAATGTTATATTCCTCTTATTACGGGTGATCTAGTTCCTTAGGTCACCAGTCTAGGTATTTATAAATGCGGGTTTACTTTTTTAAGTTTTAAAGTTGCGCAGATACTTCGATCCTGGCCCTTTAAGTTTCCAGTCTTTGTATTTATAAATACGGGTTTGCTTTTTATGTTTTAAAGTTGCCCAAAAACTCTGATCTCTCACTTATAATTTTAAAATCCGTTGTCTGCTACTATATCTGGCTCTGGTGAATTGCTAGCTTGACGGTGCGATGCAGTCTGATCTGTGACTCCGATTTCGCTAGATTATATTTCCAATTCTCAGTTCAAAATCCCAGATTGTAATTCCGATCAATTTGTCAATCAGAACCATTGTGTATTCCGGCTCTCACTTTACACCAATTCAATCTCTTTTGCACTATATGGGTAGGGGTTTTTAAATCATAATACCCCGCGTGTTTTAAAATATTGCATTAAAAAATTCCATCGTGTGCCCTCTTTCTAATAATTTTCTAATACTGCCGCTTGCATTTTTTATGCTTAACTCATAACCATCATCTGTGCAGTCATTCTTGACTAATGCTTTCATCCCAGATTGTCTCCACTGCCAGGTCATCTAAAATAAGTACACAGGGAAGTCCCGCGGAAGTGATTATCTAATTATCAGATGTGTTTTTGCCCATTCCTCAGTCGGCTTTCTCTGGCAGACAATATGGCGTTCTGTACATCTATCGTACGAGACCATATTGTGTCCACAGAGATTGTCTCCTATCAACGGTGGCTAGGCAACTCAAGTGATAAACGTATTACCGCTGACCTTGTAGTTAACCTGGTATTATTACGGTACACCTGACGAAACGTAAACAAGTCTTAGAACGCTTTAGAGCAAAAATATGAATGAAGGTGCATAAAATATGTCAAATAAAAAGCGGATGAAGGAGTGAGAGGGGGGCTCAAAAGTACATGTACAAACGTTTTGTCACATAGCCGTTCTTCTCGAAATCTGCAGACGTGACCAAACTGTCGTAACTGGGACTGTTCTACTCGGGTCTGAACAAACTGTATTATAAAACATCGCAGAAAACGGATCTACGACCAGCTCTATTGTAAATATTCTTCTTCTTCTTTGATCCTTAGCCGCCGACCGTCAAAGCAGTCTGTGGCCATCACGCCTAGTGGCGACTTGTAGAGCAACAAGAAATTGATTCCACTTTGCTCGGTCGGTGGCCATCCTTCGTACAGTGCCCCAACTCTGGTTCATTCCGTGCATCTCAGCCTCCACAGTCCTCCGCCAGGTTGTTTTTGGTCGGCCTCTCTTTCGTTTTCCTTCAGGGGTCCAAAGCATAGCTGTTCTTGTGATGGCATCGGGGTCTCTTCTGAGGACATGACCAACCCAGCTCCACCGTCTGCCAGCTATGATGGTGTGCATGTCCTCTTGCTTGCTACGAGTAAGCAGATCTTGGCCAGCGATGGCACTCGGCCAAAAGATTCGGTGAATCTTTCCTAGGCTTGTTGTGTGAAAGGAGGACAATTTCGACATTTCCTTCTCTGTAACTCTCCAGCATTCCGCACCATAGAGAAGCACAGAAAGCACACAGCTCTGATATAATCCTAATTTTGTGCTTGTGCTGTACTGAGAGGACTTCCAGATGTTGTTTAGGCTAAAATAGGCTGTTCTTGCTTTGTCCATTCTGTTGTTGATGTCTCTGCTTGCTCCGCAGTCTAGTGTTACTATGCATCCTAGGTATGTGAAGGCATCTGTCTGTTCCAGTTGCTGATTCCTTACTGATATAGGCTTAGGGCTGCTCACATTGAGCGTCATGACCTCTGTCTTCTTTAGGTTGATGTTCAAGCCCACCTGCTGGCTATACTTATTAAAACTATCCGTTTTTTCCTGGATGTGTTGATGTGAATGTGCTAGCAATGCAATGTCATCTGCATATTCCAGATCTTCCAGTGTAGAAAATGTAGTCCATCTTATTCCTCTTGGATTGCCCTCTTTTGTCTAACGCATCACCCAGTCTATGACTGTTAAAAATAGATTGGTTGATAAGGGGCATCCATGTCGTACTCCTGTCTTCACTTCAAAGGTTAGGTTGCTCTGCCCAATGCTACACGTAAAGTTGGCATATAGGCCTTTTATAATTGACACTATGTAGCTTGGACTTCCATAAGCTCTCAGTATTTTCCATAAACTGTCCCTTTGTATACTGTAAAAAGCCTTTTCAAAATCAAAAAAATTTATGTACAGCTGTCTTTGCCATTCTGCGCACTGCTCTATAATGTTCCTGAGGGTAAATATATGATCTACACATCTTCTGTTCTTTCTAAATCCTGCTTGTTCTTTCCTCAGCTTGTGGTCTACTGCTTTTGAGATTCTATGTATAATTTTCCTGCCTAGTATTTTGCTGGGAACTGAGAGAAGAGTTATTCCTATCCAATTATTGCAGTCTGCAAGATCTCCCTTCTTGGGCAATTTGACAATTATTCCTTTTCTCCACTCTGTTGGTGTTGTCTCTGTTTTCCAGACTTGTGTAAATAGTGGTTCTAATAGTTCTGCTGCTAGCTCTGGTTCTGTCTTAAATAGCTCTGCATTTAAGTTATCATGACCAGGAGCTTTTCCATTCTTTAACCCTTTGATTGCTGTGATGATTTCTTCTTTTCGTGGGATGTCTGTATTAACATCTAGATCATTTTCAGCTTCAGGAACATTCAATTGTGTCTCTGGTGGTTCCTTATTCAGAGTTTCTCTGAAATGCTCTGCCCATCTTGTTTCCTGTCCCTCTACTGTCGTGATGAGATTTCCGTGCTGATCTCTTACTAATGTAATATTGTTTGCACCTCGTTTTCCACTGATGATTTTAGTTATTTTGTATACTGTGCTTTGTTCATTTCTCAGTGCTGCCTCTTCTGCTTGTCTTGCAAGGTCATCCAGAAATGTCCTTTTGTTAGCACGGGTTTGACGTTTAACTTCCTTGTCTAGCTGACTGTACTGTTCACTATATATTGCCTTTAACCTGGGAGACTTAGCTTATGTTTTCTTTCTTTTCATTTCCTTTCTCTTCGCTATGGTGTTTAGCGTATCTGGTGTTATCCAGTCTTGGCTCTTTCTTTCCTGGAATCCCAAGCATGACTTGCTGCTTTCCTTGTATATTGTTGAGATGGTGTTGAATCTCTGGTCAACATCATCAGTCTCTGTTCTTTCCTGGCTTTTGATAATCTCATATCTTTTCTTTACGTTGACCACGAAAGCTTTTCTGGTGAGGGGATCCTTCAGTTTCGTGATGTTGCATCTTTTCTGTTTGACTGCAGAGTTTCACTTTCAGTCTTGCTACTACTAGGTGATGATCATTTCCCACATCTGCGCGTCTTCTTACTTTCACGTCTTGTAGTGCATGTCTCCATCTGCCATTGATCATTATGTGATCTATCTGGTTTTTGTCTCGTCCGTTTGTAGATTCCCATGTTAACTTGTGCACTTCTTTGTGTTGAAAAAGTGTTCCTCCAATGACCAGGTTGTTAATACTGCAGAAGCTTATTAATTTGTCCCCATTCTCATTTGCTGTTCCACTGCCGCATTTCCCCATTACCCTTTCGTTATAATTATTGTGTGCTCCCACAATTCGCATTTAGGTTTCCCATTACTATAATGAGATCGTACCTGGGTGTAGTTTCCATTTCTTTTTGTACCTGTTGATAGAACTCGTCCTTGATCGCTTCATCGCTGTCGTTTGTTGGTGCATAGCATTGTACAATTGTGGTGTTGGTGAACCTCCCTCTCAGTCTTGCTCTTATCAGTCTGTTGTTGATGGGTTTCCATTCCAGTAAAGACCTTTCCATTCCTTTCTTCAGGATAGTGGCTACACCTTCGTTGTGCTGACCATCCTCTCTGCCAGAATAAAGTACTGTTTCCCCTGTAGCTAATTTTATTCTCCCCTTACCTGTCCATCTACTCTCGCTTATTCTCAGGATATGTATCTTGTAGTTCCTCATCTCTTCTGTGATTTGTCTCAGCTTTCCTGCCTCATTCATAGTTCTGACGTTCCAAAAACTAATTCTGGTTTCGTGTTTTGCTGTCGGGGCATCCGTTTTCATGCCAGTGGCTTCCTTTCGGCTTTCACCACTGTCAGTCATACGAGCCTGAGACTCCGGATGTCCGTCCCGCAGCAAATTTTTTTCATTTATTGTTGTTTCCGTAACATGTGCGATTTTTTACATAGACAGGGGTGTCAGCCCTGTGCTAAAACCCCCTACCTGGAGGACCAGAGTACCAGCTTTTGTCTGACCCCTACCCACGCAGACCAGTCCAGCTTGGTTGAACCTACCAGGATTAAATCTCCCACTGGCATAGCTCTGGGGATTGTCAGGGTACACAAGCTGCCATACCGCTACAAGGTATAGGTACCATTGATGGCAGTTCTCTAGAACTGGTGGATTATTATACCTAGCTCTATAAACTCCACGGCAGAAAGTCACAGTTAATGTAATAAATAGACGTCAGAATAAAAAGCATAGAGTTACGTATCGGAAATATGGGACTTTAAGTATCTGTAGAGCAGGTGTTCCTGGGATAGAACCTGGGATATAACTACCACATGGGGATAGAGAAACATTTGACAGGGTTACGCAGAGCATTTGGTAAAAAACTATGAGGTGGGCCATACGTCTGGTAATATAAACAATTGTCCTATATACATTTTTTCTCTCTTCTTTCATAATAAGTTTTTTCAGTGCCAGTATGGATTCGGCATTTGCAGCAGATGAACGCACAGAGATTGTTCTCGTGTACGCAAGACAGGGATCCTCACAAATAGAAGTAGCTTCCGAATTCTCTATGAATCCAGACTTTTGGGCCACACTGTATATAATCCAACTGAAATATTCCAAAAGTAGTAGTAGTATAAGTGAGAAATAAAGTTGTGGAATGAAGAGAGAGAGAGCTACGAGTTCTTAATCTAATCCCGAGCAAGAAAACAAACAAACAAACTGGAGTCTAAAATGATATGAGAGGTGTCTCTTTCAGAAACTGTACCAAGAATAAAACTGTTTGTTGACTAATTCGTTTGAATGTATTCTGATAAATATTTTTTTTTTTTAATTTCTTATATTAAAAAAATGTTGTTATGTACAAAATATTGTTGTCTTTATGACACATTAATTAATCGTATTTATTCGTTCCATTTTATCCATATATCAACGTTATTGTCGTCTGACTTCAGTTCTTGAGAAGGTTATTATGTCACATAGTCTATAAATTATAGGTAAACGTAGGCCTATGTGACTTCAGGAGTTAATTGGTTTAGCAAATCTCTTTTCCCAAGAACTGTGTTCTACAATGATAGTTTTTTCCTGATCATAATGATGAATAGCACTAAAATATGATACATTTATATTACACAAATAGATAAAGTGAATGTTCCACTGGCCAAGCAGTCAGAGCCCTTTCCTCTGTGACACAACTACCTGGATTTGGGGCTAAATCTTGACGGTGGCACATTCATGTTTACCCACCAGTAAATGGACTCTCGACTGTGCTCCAGAGCTAGGGAAGGAAAAGGCATCGCGGAAGGGAACCTAACTTGATAAAAGCTTAACCTTTCATGGTGAAACTTCTAACACTTCATTTCCCTATTGCAATCTCTGACATGGGACTGGCTTTATCTTTGTAATAGATCAAACAATTAATGTGATAAATGTTATCATCTTTTGGCTGTGGGGCTGGTTGTGATAAGTTTTTATACAAGCAACAATCACTCACATAGCAGTTGTAGGGCTTGTTGTGATAAGTTTTTATACAAGAAACAATCACATAGCATATGTGGGGCTAGTTGTGATAAGTTTTTATACAAGCAACAATCACATAGCATATTTGGGGCTAGTTGTGATAAGTTTTTATACAAGAGACAATCACTCACATAGCAGATGTGGGGCTAGTTGTAATAAGTTTTTATACAAGCAACAATCACTCACAAAGCAGATGGGGGCTAGTTGTGATAAGTTTTTATACAAGCAACACTCACTCACATAGCAGATGGGGGGCTGGTTATGATAAGTTTTTATACAAGCAACAATCACTTACATAGCAGATGTGGGGCTGGTTGTGATAAGTTTTTATACAAGCAACAACCACTCACATAGCAGATGTGGGGCTGGTTGTGATAAGTTTTTATACAAGCAACAACCACTCACATAGCAGATGTGGGGCTGGTTGTGATAAGTTTTTATACAAGCAACAATCACTCACATAGCAGATGTGGGGCTGGTTGTGATAAGTTTTTATACAAGGAACAATCACTCACATAGCAGATGTGGGGCTGGTTGTGATAAGTTTTTATACAAGCAACAATCACTTACATAGCAGATGTGGGGCTGGTTGTGATAAGTTTTTATACAAGCAACAATCACTCACATAGCAGATGTGGGGCTTGTTGTGATAAGTTTGTATACAAGCAACAATCACTCCATAGCAGATGTGGGGCTGGTTGTGATAAGTTTTTGTACAAGCAACAATCACTTACATAGCAGATGTGGGGCTAGTTGTGATAAGTTTTTATTCAAGCAACAATCACTTACATAGCAGATGTGGGGCTGGTTGTGATAAGTTTTTATACAAGCAACAACCACTCACATAGCAGATGTGGGGCTGGTTGTGATAAGTTTTTATACAAGCAACAACCACTCACATAGCAGATGTGGGGCTGGTTGTGATAAGTTTTTATACAAGCAACAATCACTCACATAGCAGATGTTGGGCTGGTTGTGATAAGTTTTTATACAAGCAACAATCACTCACATAGCAGATGTGGTGCTGGTTGTGATAAGTTTTTATACAAGCAACAATCACTCACATAGCAGATGTGGGGCTAGTTGTGATAAGTTTTTATACAAGCAACAATCACTCACATAGCAGATGTGGGGCTGGTTGTGATAAGTTTTTATACAAGCAACAATCACTCACATAGCAGATGTGGGGCTAGTTGTGATAAGTTTTTATACAAGCAACAATCACTCACATAGCAGACGTGTAGATCATATCAAGAATTTGGTTTGGTTTTGGTTTGATTTTAAGGAATATCTTCATTGCACATGGACGATCAGTGCTCCGATCTCCTCCCTTAGATCACACAAGGATGATCTCAGCACAGTGTACAAACTCCGTAGCACCAGCGAGAATCCCAATGTGTGTATGTACGACGGGAGGAGATCGGAGCACTGAGCACTAGGCAACTATTATTAAGTCAGTGATAATAAAATACTCACACACAAGGTCAAGTATTTACAACATCTCTAAACGTTTAACTACTACTGTTTTTTATTTAAATATAATACTTTGATGAACTTTGTCCTATATAAAACAATTAAAAAGAGTCTTCCCATGATGCATATCTTGGAGCTGTCAAATGTTATCTGCTCTACAATCTCACAATGCTAATATTTAACCATTTTGAATTATACATCATCATCAGACAAAATAAGTGTCGCTAGCGCTGACAAGTGATGTAACTCAATTTATGAAACAAACAGTTTCACAGAATATCCTAGACAAACGTGACAACGACCAGCGCACTTGTAGATATAAGACGTTTAAGTCGTTACAGTTACAACACCAACTTATGCTGGTTTCTTTTTGGCTGTAAATTTTTTTTTATTTTTTCTTTCTGTGTTCTTCATACGTTTATAGGAGGGACCTTATAATACCACGACATTTATAACTCGCAGCAACCACATTGATTGTTTCAAAAATTGTGTGGTGTTCTGACATTTATAACCTGATTCTCAGCTTATGTGTTCTAGAATGTACTCAACATTATAAATTCTCGACTTACGTGATTTAGACATTACCTCATATTTATGACGGTGACAGTGCTGAATACATGCAGATTATGTGCTTCTCTGGAACTGGAAGAATGGTCTACCTTGTTTTACAAACTCCACGCCAGAAAGTCACAGTTAATATAATAAATAGACGTCAAAACTAATAACATTGACTTACGTAACGGAAAGATAGGATTTTCAGGACATGTAGAGCAGGGGTTCCTAGCCTGGGGTACGCCTACCACATGGGGATACTAGAAACATTTCACAGGGTTACGTACAATATTTGGTCAATAATTATGGGGTGGGCGAATTGTCTGGAAATATAGGCAGTTTGTCTTCTATACATTTTTTCTCACTACTAACTTACATAATATGCTTTTTCCGTGCCAATATGGATTCGACATTAGCAGCAGATGAACGCACAAAGATTGTTCTCATGTACACAAGACAGTGATACTCACAAAGAGAAGTAGCTGCCGAATTCTCTATGAATTCAGACCTTTGGGACATACTGTAATTCATTCACCTGAAATATTCCAAAAGTAGTGGTGTTAGTGAGAAACAAAGTTGTGGAATGAAGAGAGAACGACGAGTTCTTAATCTAATCCGAAGAAAATAAAAATGGATTCTAAATATGATAATACAGAACCTGTTAATAATAAAACTTTTGGTTGACAAGACAAAGAAACAAGGGTATAACTAATTCATTTGAATGTATTCTGATAAACATAAACAAGACAATTGTTTGCTAAAAAGGTTGTTACGTACCAAATAATATTTTCTTTGTGACACATTAATTAACCTGTTTGTGACGTTAGTCCTATTTATTCGTTCCATTTTTCTCTGCCCATCATCATTTAGTTAAATAAATTCTCCACTAAATGACCTAGAATATAATCAATATTATGGCGTCATGGACACCCACAAGAGAAATATCCCCACACTATTAATTTTCTTAATGAAAGTTTGTTTCCAGTGAAACAATCGCGCCATGTTTTCGAGAAGATACGGAAACGGTACACTAAACACTGTGACAGATAAATTCAACACTCTCTTCAAGAACACGTATGCCTTTCTCAGAGGCCCAAAAAAGTATGTATATGTGCTTCATTGACTATAAGAAGGCTTTTGACAGAGTCCATCATGAGAAAATAATTGAATGCCTCAAAAACATAAGTATTGATGGAAAAGATATAAGAATACTCAGTAACCTTTATTGGGAGCAAACTGCCACAGTAAGATCGGGAAGGAATTATTTACCATACATAGACATAAAAAGAGGTGTCAGACAAGGTTGTGTGCTGTCCCCCTGCCTATTTAATTTATACACCGAAAAAATTTTCAAACAGATACAGGATATACTTGGACTGAACATCAGTGGAAGGTCAATAAACAACCTTAGATATGCAGATGATACCGTGTTGTTAGTTGAAAGCGAACAGGAGTTACAAGAACTAGTGAAGCAAGTGAACAGTATTAAGACATGAATATGGACTCGACATTAATATTGAGAAAATAAAAACTATGATAATTAGTGTTGCGCTAAACTTGTCGCTACTTATTCTGACTATATATTCTGACCATGCATTCTGACTATATTTAATTTTTTAATGCATGGGAAGTAACTCATGAAATTATAGTCACTTTTTATTGTAAGTAGTTCGCTTTTCTTGTTGGTGTGGGTTGCCGATAAGTTGTGTTTGAGCGGTTTTAAGTCAAGTCCATATATGGAGCGATTTTAAGTCATGTCCATGTTTGGAGCGCTCGGGCCCACTGCTCTTGATAAGCATTTGGCAACTTGCAATGTTTCGATTCCTATCCTTTTAAGGCATTGTTCGAGAAGGTACATTCTTCGTTTCGTAAGTTAGCTGAGCTGTATTCGATTCGCATGTTCTGCGCATGTCCTAGGTTGTGTCTTGGTTGGAATGATTTCCGCCCAGTGGACTCTTGGCAGATTTTGCTTGTGAGCAGGACGAAGTTTTTTGTGCTGGCGTCCTTGCTGATATTATTCAGGAAAGAGTCCTCATCGTTGTTGTTCCTTTTGAGATGATGTATCTCTATGTTATTCCAAGTGCCTGGAGGCCTATGTGGATTATGTGATTTAATTCCTGATGAACAGGTAATTGAATCTTTTCATGAGTAACTTTATCGCCATCTTGTGATGTTGACATTTTTGCCTAGCCTGCCTTATTAAAGAGTCTATGATATGACGAGTTTGCCCAGCTCACGATCCACTTATATTGTCACGCATCGATTGATGCCTGTCCTAAGGACCATTTGCTTCCTGAACTTTATTGATGGATCTAGGTTTGATACCTTTGTTGTTTGAGGAACATAGAGGACGATAATATGACGCTCAGAAGACATGCCTGTCTTGTTGAGGTCGAATATAGGAGACTAGATTTAATCTCCCATTTGATATCTTCTAGCTGTTATAGAAAGGGATGGAGATTTCCGCCTGAATACATTTACAGCCCTATGATGTACTGATATGCATGTGATTCATCTTTACTATGATGCTGTCTACCGTCCATTGCTGTACTGACTATGTTGCTGTAACAATGACTGTTTGATTGTACCTATGATGTACCTACTTGTTTATGTCTACGCATTTTTCGTCAACGTGGTGTCTTCATTAAATAATATAAACGTCACAAGGATTTTACAACATTCATTGACTCCATACGTCGTGATTTGGTGTGGCGTTCCTGTTGGAACTGTACCTGTATGACTGTGCAACCATTTTACACATGTACACCAGTCCTAAGTCTACACCATACTTTAAGTGCCAGCACTACCTGCCCTTGGCAACAGAAGTTATATCATCACACAACATTTGGAGTCGTTACAATTAGCAAAACAGACGATAAACCCACATTAAAAGATAAGCGTAAATGGGAAAATCCTGGAACAAGTCAAGAGCTACGTATCTCTTGGTCATATAATAACAGAAGATGGCAGATGTGAAACAGAAATCAAGAAGAGAATAGGAGTGGCCAAAGCTACATTCAACAACATGAAACATGTACTGACATCCAAACAGTTATCTCACAAATTAAAACTGAGAATCATAACGTGTTATATATTGATAAGGGTGGATTTAGGGCTAGCTCCTCTTGGGTGATAAGGCCGCTATCGTGTTGCTTCATAAATGATAATGGCAGAACTGACCACCATGGACGTTATAGGTATAAGTCCAATTTCGTTGGAAAATCTTTAGCCCCGTCACAATACCTTCCCTATCGACACCAGGTATTATAGTTCAAGATGTAGGGTGTCTTATCTGGTTTTGTGTTGTTGTTGTTGCTGTGTATAATGGTAATGTAGTTCATAGAGTTACAGCACATAGGGTACGACATGTGAAGTCATAAATGGGCAAACTGCTCTTGACGTTTTTCATCATTTATTTTTGACGCCACGAGTACAGGTACGTTACATCCAGTTCACAATAGAGCAAAGTCATGACATTCACGAATATCAGCATACATAGTTCATCAATGCATTTGGCATATTCTCAAAATGATGATATGGCGCCAAGGAATTATATTGTTGGCTCCAAATACAAAAGTACGTCAAAAAATCCTCCTACTGTTCAGATGTGCTAAATGAATCAAATCATAAGTCGCACGAGGATAGCATTCCAGGAGTGCAGGTCGAACTGACCTTTACAGGCATTCCTAAGTCTAACCTTGACGTAGGCATAATCGCTGACACACAGCGACGTTCATAGAACAAAGAATTGTCCTTCGGGCTGAGTATGACCCGTGTACATATAGATCTCAGGTATGAAGATACCTGGGGCGTGACTTCTATTAGAGGAACCTCCCTTTCTGTAATGCATACGTGAGCAGAGATCGACCATTGTCAAACATAAAGTAAAGTTACAGATTGGATGTAAATGAGGCATTACCTTCGTTCGAAAATCCACACCACAGAAAACATACGCCTCCAGGCGTTTTGAATACTCAAGGGAAGGACCTTGTAAGCTAACTAACTCACAAAAAGGTTCCTAATTCCCTAACAAAATCACAGAGACGCCGGAACGCGTCTTCTCTGCTTCACAACTCTTGATCGACTCCCAAGATCAAGAAACTTCCCAGACGCCTCGCGTCCGGACATGCGCAGAACCCATACACTTGAATAGCAATCAAACAAGACGATCTAGGAACATTCCAGATAAGATTTATACTAGATCGAGCCATATATGGACATGAACAGAGAACCTCAACACTGGTTTCAGACATTCCAACAACAGTTGACCGATACTACCAAATAAGGAGAATGGTCACACCTCGTTCAAAAAATATGGACCGACCGTGTCTCGACACAAGAGGAGGTAACATCATATTAAATGATAATCTCAAATATCCAGAGTTATGTAGCTTTGACCGAAAAAATTAAAGTGTACATTTCAGTCAATCTAATTACACAATGTCTTTAGCAAAAAATGATCATACAATGTCTTGAGAAAAAATGATCATACAATGACTTTAGAAAAAATGATCTGTGCTTAACATTACCGCACCCTCCCGGGAAAAATAATGAAACATTTTTTTTTTGAATCCTGGAGCCGGGAAAAAAACCCTTAGGCTCCTAACGCACGTATGATGCGCGGATATGTTGCCTAAAAACGAGGCTAGCTGGACGCATGGAGCGACACTGAGATTATATCTCAGATCCTTAGAGAAAAAAAAATTTACCTAAGTATACGCGTATATATTCCAGGAAGGTGCCACCAACACACGCCATAGTGATGGCAACATCATAATGAAAGTCAAATTATACTCATACAAATCTATGAAATTAAATATATTATCATAGTATTATACAATGAAGTGTTGTGCATACAGCGATGTAATATACCAATATACCGCACTATAATATTACACATATTCAAACAGAGAGTACATTATATAATGCATTATCAATCATTACTAATACATGTGCTGTTCCTCGTAGATATAAATATAATAGATACAAGAAGATGTGGACATCATCCGGTCCAACCTAGGTCAGGACTTGATAACTTCAAAGTTCCACAATGGACATAATCTCGCACGCTTCAATGATGTGCTGCGAAAATATCAATAACACAAATCTTTGAGACAAATGTTAAATCTCTTAATACAATCATTAAAATATAATATCTAAATGTGGCCATGTGATCTTTTGACCCGTATATCGCTAACTAAGCCTTCTTCTGTTATGATCAAATCGGTAACAGACAAAAGGAAATTACATGGTACAACGTATTAAATTCCAAAAAATGAGAAATTATATGCTAATATGTCATTATAGTATTGGACTGTATATCGGGAAATATATATAACAGAAGAATTATGTGGAATCGTGTGGGCACCTGGACAGAATGTCTGCCATCACATTATCCGAACCACGGATAGCTCGCACCGTGAAATGAAATGGTTGAAGAGCTATGGCATATCGAGTGGACCTCGAGCTCTTCAAGTTTTTGCTCTGAATAGCAGTAAGAGCTTTCTGGTCGGTTTCCACAATGAAATGTGCGCCTAGAAGAAATCTTTGTAACTTCAGAATAGACCATACCATAGCTAATAATTCGCGGCCTAAAACCGAGTAATTTCTTTCTGCAGCATTTAATTTTCTAGAGATATACATCACCGGATGCAGAGTATCAGAATACTCCTGCATAAGTGCTGCCCCAATCCCAGTTGACGAGGCGTCACTTCGAAGAACAAAAGTCTTCTCAATAGTAGGTAACCTAAGGATAGGTGGAGATGAAAATAGAGTTTTAACCTGGTCCAATGAGGATTGACATTGTTGAGACCAGCGGATCAGATTAGGCGATCCTTTCTTCAATAAAGTAGAAAGCGGTGCCATAATGGAGGACAGATTCGGAATGAATCGTCCGTAAAATTGGATCAAACCTAAGAGATTCCGTACTTGTTTCTTCGTCTTAGGAACAGAAATGTTAAGTATTTTTGAAACATTGTGGTCCTCTGTCTTTAAAAGACCATGACCAACACGATGACCCAGGAAAGAAATCTCACTAAATCCTATAAAGGCTTTAGAGGGTTTTGCAGTCAAGTTATACTCGCGAAGAGTAGACAGCAATTCGTATAAACCCAAATAGTGATCTTCCCAGGAATCACTGAACAGACAGATATCGTCTAAATATGCTATGACATCTGTACGGTATGCGAGAATTCGCCGCATCATGCGTACGAATGTAGCAGGGGCGTTCATAAGACCGAAAGGCATGAAATTACATTGGAATAAACCCCTAGGTGTTGAAAAAGCTGTAAAAGGTTTGGCACGTTCAGTTAAAGGAACTTGCCAATAACCTTTAGACAAGTCTAGTTTGGTAAAGAATCTAGAATTAGAAAGTTTATTTAGTAGCTGTAGAGGGTTACTAGATATGTTGATATGAAGTTATAGAGTGTTGATGTGTCTTGGTTCTAGTACCACTCAACATGGAGGGTATTGTCGCCCTCAGACACCAAGGATGATGAGGCAAGATGTTATGGTGTCGTTGGTCTGGTTTATGTGGGACGTATATGTAGAGTCAAGCATCAGACATGGACGTCACACTTCATTCATAAACGTATAAAGTCAATAAATCGTTCAACAGCAAGTGATGTTGTTGGTAACATATATTGTGTACGCCACAATGACAGGATTCATGAACATCATTATGCAGAAAACATCACAGGTATAGTACAACAGTCATTGTATCATCGACGGAGTCTATTCAACAGGAACAGCAGAAAGCATCATAATAATGTAAATCATATGCCTTTTAGGATATCGTAATCAGCTGTACATGTAGTCAGGTAGGAAACTTCCCCTTTCCATAAGAGCTAGTAGATATCAAACAGGAGATTAAATCCAGTCTCCTCTATTCGACCTCAACAAGACAGGCATGTCTTCTGAGTGTCATAATAACGTCCTCCAAGTTCCTTAAACAACAAAGGTATCAAACCTAGTTCCATCAGTAAAGTTCAAGACGTAAATGGTCCTTATGATAGGCATCAATCGATGCATGACAACATAAGTGATTTGTGAGCTGAGCAAACTTGTCATATCATAGACTCTTCAACAAGGCAGGCTATAGGAAAATGTCAACATCAAGAGATGGCGATAAAGTTAATCATAAGTTCAATTACCTTTTCATCAGGAATTAAATCACATAACTCACTGGCCTCCCGGCACTTAGAATCACAATAGAGATATATCATCTCAAAAAGGAACAACAAATGAAGATGACTCTTTCCTGAATAATATAAGCGAAGACGCCAGCACAAAACTGTGTCTTGCTTCACAAGCGAATTTGCCAAGAGTGACCTGGGCGGAAATCATTCAAACAATGACACAAACTAGGACATGCGCAGAACACGCGAATCGAATACAGCTCAGCTAACTTACGAAACGAAGAATGTTCTAAGATGTTCTAAGAACAATCGTCATAAGATTCGAACCTTAAAAGGGAATGACATCGCAAGTTGCCAACTGTTTCTAGGAAAAGAAGCCTTAAACGCTCCATACATGGTTATCACTTAAAATCGCTCACACACAAACTATCGGCAACCGTCGCTATCAAGATTAGACAACTGCTTGCCGATACTATCACGATTAGACAACTGTAGAAATAAAAGTGACTACAATTCCATGAGTTTTTTCCCATGCATTACAAAATTAAATATATAGTCAGAATACGTTGCGACAAGTTAGCGCAACAGTAGCTCTTCCAATGAAGGCATAGGTTCAGCATCGAACTTCGTAACTTGGTTCAATTTGCGATAATCTACGCAAATGCGAATGTTATTATCCTTCTTTCGAACAATAACCATAGACGAAGAGTATGCTGAAGTGGATGGTTCAATGATTTCCAATCGTATCATTTCATCCAATTCTTTTTCGACTTGTGACTGAAAATGGATAGGTATTGGATAGGGTCTGACTCTGATAGGATTATGGTCAGTTAGTATAATGTCATGTTCGATGACATTTGTGTGTCCCGGGATGTCTGTAAGGACATCTTGAAATGTTTGCAACATCGAAGAAACTTGTCGATGTTCCTCAGCGGAAAGATTAGGAGAAACGGTAACGTTTTTCCAAGATTCCGTAGAATGAAGTGGGACCATAGGAAGTGGAAGATTGACATCAGAAAAATTTGTTTCCTCATCCTGTATAACTGACAGGGATGAGTAATGACCATGAGGTACTTTAGAATTGTCCGTTGCCTGGAAAATAGTCTGCAAATAGTCAGGTCTTTCATGAAATTCCGTGAGCATATTTATGTGGAAAGTTTTATGCTTTCCATCAATATCGACTATACAGTCGACATCGGAAATCTTGGAGACTATTGTATATGGACCTTTCCAAGCAATAAGAAGTCTGTTCTCCCTTGAAGGAAGTAGAACGAGAGCTTTGTCACCTGGACAAAGTTGTCGTAGACATCTATTTTTATTTGCTAACTGCCTTGCCTTTTCTTTGGCAAATTCGTATGAAGAAGTTGCTAGTTTGCAAACCTCGATGATCTTTTGCCTAAGAGCAATGACATACTCGTAAGAAGATTGAGTCTCATCGCTAATATTATCGGCAGTGATTAGATCGTTAAGTAAAGACATAGGGCCGCGTGGCTGCGCGCCAAAGACAAGTTCAAAAGGAGAAAACCCTGTGTGTTCATTGAGGACCTCTCTATAAGCAAAGAGAGCCGCGGGTAAAACCCTGTCCCAATCCTGAGGATGATCCTCAGTTATCTTCCCAAGTAAAGTTTTTAGAGTCCTATTCAAACGCTCAACTAACCCATTAGACATTGGGTGATAGATACTGCTGAGAGACCTTTTAATATGTAGCATAGACATTACCTGTGACATAGTGTCTGATATAAGTTGAGTGCAATGGTCTGACAATATTTCTCCGGAGAAACCCAAGCAAGAAAATATCAGCCAAAGAGCGTCTGCGATATCAGCAGTTGAGATGCTCTTGAGAGGTATAGCCTCTGGCCAACGTGTGCACATATCGACACATGTAAGGATAAATTGATGTCCTCTGGCCGACTTAATCCTAAAAGGACCGATAATATCTATTGACATTTTTTGAAAAGGGCGAATAGGAATGTCAGCAGCCTGGATAGGCGCAGCATGTCGTGGTCCTTTCGATTTGACCTCCTGACACACTTTGCAAGAACGACAGTAAATTCGTATGTCCTTGCTCACAAATGGCCAAAAGAAAGCCGCAAGAACCCTCGACTTTGTACGGGAAAAACCCATATGTCCAGCACATTGCGAGTCATGAGCATGTTGCAATATTTGCAATCTCATACTCTTAGGCACAAGAATTTGTGAATGAGTGGACGTAGACGAGTCTTGTACCATACACACAAGTACGCCGTTCTTCATAGAAATCCAAGACTTTCTATTAGTATTCTGATTTGGATCACCTTTTTTTGCTTGAATGAAGAATTTTTGTAAAGAAGGATCTTCTTCTTGCAATTTTATAAATGAGTCACGTGAAATAATCAAGTGACTATCTAGGCTATCTACTTCATCATTATTAGTTAATGATGTTTGAGGTGGATCCAGAGCATGTGCTCTTGTGACCACCGCATTGGTAGTTTCCATGTTTTGCTCTTCCCAAACAGCAATTTGCTGCGGGGTACATTCCCTAACTCCGTGAATATTGTAGTGGTGTTTGATGGTATTGTATGATGGTGATATTACTAATTGTAATTGTATGAGGCCAGCTGTGAAGGCTCCTGAGACAAAATGTAGTTGTGAATTGTCAGAAGGCCTTTCTTGCTACCACTACGACCTCACACTTAATTTTTTTTTTAATGAATGTGGCTACGTAAAGTGTCTAGGGTTATGATATGTAGTGTGGTGTAATAAGTTATAGATATACCCACAGATATTTAACAAGACTAATAATATTAATAAATGTTACAACACACTGAACTAACTCAATAGTGTAAAATTTTTTTGATAGAATTATATTACATTTATTTTGTTCTGGATCAATTTTTTAGGTTGACCAGAACTTAAAAGGATTTAGAGATTATGAAATGAAATGCATGGAATATTATATCATAAATGCAATAGTGTACATATACATGTACTATACTAGTTAGTTTTATTAAAATGTTCTAGTAGTCATCTACTTGGGAGGATATTTAATGTTTGTGCTGTTGGGGTGGCCTCATCACACCTGTCTATATTGACTACACAGTGTCCAGAAAATGGTGGGAATTTTTATGGGGGTATTAGTAACTAAACGGGGTTGGTGAATGTCCAGCAGACCAGAGGCTCACTCATCTGGTAGTTGTAGCTCTGGTGCTGAAATCAGGTGGTCCCACCTCTCCGTGCTGGCGGGCAATAATGGTGGTCTCTGTCACAAGTACTGCACAGATACACTCGAGTAAAGTCACCAACTGAATAGACACTGCTTGGTTGACAACAGAAACTCGCAGCTCTGCAATCAAAGTATGGGCCATGTGTCAAAATCTATTCTCTACCCACGTCTGGACACAACACTGACACAACAACCACATCATACAGACAGGTCAGATCTCTCTGACCAAACAGCACATTTACCATGGTGGTTTTACATCAGATAGATCCTCCCAGACTATAGGTTCTGAAAAATATTTATTAGTTGTCTGCCCTAAAAGAGGATAGGTAATATGGTTCATTATTCTCAACACTTGATCTGTCTTGCCTAACTCTGGCTGGAGTTTATGTACATTGTTGGTCCCTAGACCCTGACTTGGGCGGGGGGTCTAGAGCAAATCCCTACTTGTTTGTAAGGCTAGATTTCGATATGGCAGTATCAAATCACTCGAACATGAAACAATATTCAAAATATATAAGGAAATAATTTCAATCTTACCAGATTATGAATAAATAACACAGAATTGCTAGCAAAACTCAGCTGAGCTGCTGGCTATAGTATGGCGTCCCTAAATTTATTACACTTTCTTTCATATGGAAATCACCACACTTTAAAATCTGTGTCTATCACTGAACAACTATTGAAGAATGGCCCCACTTTCGCGTCTGAGCGCTAATGATATGATTGTCTGTGGCCAATCACTGCCTAGGTTTATTCTAGATTCAAATTTCCTACCATAAAGTCATTTCAGTCATGCTTCAGTCAAGTATGGATGGTTATCTGTTAGTCTGTCCGTCTCTACTTGTGTTTCTACAAAATTGTTCTTGATTTTTGAACCAACCTTTCTCTCCCCTCCAAAATTTTGTCGTTAAAAGTTATATTTAGACACAGCTACCACCCAAAAACCCCCTCCTCCATACTAAGTAAATTTGAACACCTGCGTCCCCAAGGTCGTGTTTTTTTTGTGCAATTAGCGACACTTTTAGATTCAATACAGTCTGTCAATGATGTGAACAACACTGTCTTTTGTCATTATCTTCAATATTATCTATCCGTCTGTAAAATTAAGAACATATTTGTTCACTGCTCAGAATAGGCCATCCGGCCAGCTAATTTTTATATTCCTAACATTAATATTAAGAAAAAAATACTTTTTAATTTTTGTAATATTCCTAACATCTGCGTTTAGCCGCTGAATTCAAATCAAGGGCTTGGTATCGCGCAAAAGCGTCCAATAAATGACTGTGGCGTAACATATCTATGGTCCCTTCTGTCGAGTTGCTTACTTTTTTTGTCAACTTGGGAAACGTGACTTTTCTCCGTTTCCCCCCCCCCCCCCAATTGCGTCTCCTTAGCCTTTCCAGTCATATTTTTTCCTTTTTGATCCTCCGTTCCCCTCCTGTCTAGCAAGTCAATTTTTATGGAGGATGATGACCCGCGGTCTAGGCGATCATGTACTACAGCAGCCTACGCATTATGTTTTTATCCTTAAATGTTATGTTTGGGGATATTTTACCGTTGTATCTCTGTCAATTTCACTACACATCTCCCCACTTGAAAACATGCCTATGGCAAGTTCCAAAACCAGCGATACACATAGGTAAAATTACTCCTCACGTCTGCCACTACTCTAATTTTGATCACAGGGGTGCCGACTGAGGAAATCTGCACCGACATTCAATTTGCCTGGGATATATTGGATACTAAACTGATAAGGTTGAAGCAACAAAGACCACCTCAGCAATCTTGCGTTTTCATGCTTAGCCTGAGACAAGAACACGAGAGGCTGATGGTCCGTCTCCACCACAAAAGTCCTACCATACAGATAGATTTGAAACTTCTTTATTGCCCAGATTAACGCTAAACATTCTTTTTCGCTTGTGGAGTATCCTTGTTCCGCCTTATTCAATTTGCGGCTTGCATAAGCGACTGGTTTCAGTTCCCCATCAGGTGAAGATGATCTTTGCAACAAAGCCCCTCCGAGTCCTACATTACTTGCATCGGTTCTTAAGACAAAGTCCTGTGTCAAATCAGGCAGTTTGAGAATAGGCTTGCTAGTGAGTTTTTCCTTTAACTCTTGGAACGCTAGTTCACATTGTGCAGTCCAAATAATTTTATCTGGAAGTCCCTTGCGAGTCAGATCAGTCAGAGGAGCACAAATAGCGTTAAAATTCTTGATGTATTTCTGATAAAATCCGCATAACGACACAAATGATCGCACGTCCTTTTTTGTTTGCGGCCTAGGTGCTCTCTGCAGTTTTTCCAAATTCTTAGGATCAGGGGTCATATTACCCTGATATACAGTGTGCCCCAAGAATTCCAACTCTTTACATCCAATACAACATTTTGTTGGCCTAGCAGTCAAATTCGCCTCCCGAAGTCTATCAAACAACATCTCCAGAGCTTCAATGTGTTCTTCAAATGTCTCTGTGGCGACGAGAATATCATCCATGAAATTCGAGATACATGGGTTATTCAGGGGATCCAACAATTTTCGCATCATCCTTGAAAACACACTCGGAGCATTTTTCAGTCCGAATGGTAGCATATTGAATTCATAATGTCCATCCGAAGTGCTAAAAGCCAAATAAGGTCTCACTTCAGGCTTCACTGGGATCTGGTAATAGCCTTTACTAAGATCCACCTTTGAAAAGTATTTTGCCTTGTTCAGTCTGGCAAATAACTGTTTTGTGTCTGGTAATGGATCCACTTGTCCTTCTGTGACAGCATTCAGTTTCCTGTAATCTATGCACAGTCTGTGTTCCCCAGACGGTTTTCTCAACAAAACGACACTAGAACTAAAAGATGATTCACTGTGCGAAATAATCCCCTCCTTCAACAAATACTCTATTTCTTCCTTCAATGCCTTCTCCTTCGCGAACGGAATAGAATAGGCTCTCATACAGATTGGGTTTGAGTCTACCAGTTTCATGTCATACTGTAGCAAATTTGTATGGCCTGGTTTATCTGTTAATACATCTGTATGTTCCTCCAGAACCTGTTGAACTCTCTCCCTCTGGTTTTTAGTCAGGTGCTTACTGACTTTTACCTGTGCTGCGGTTTCACAAGGATGTAATGGGTATTCATGTGAGGTGAGTGGTTCTTTGTGCATCTGGGTTGCAATAGCCAAGGTCAATAAGGGGGTGCTTTCCTGGAGTGGTCTGTCCAGATACTTCTTTAACAGGTTTACATGATAAACTTTTTCCTTCCCCTTTTTGTCAATTTTATAGTTTGTTCTAGACACCTTCTCTAGAACCGTATATGGACCTTGCCAACCAATTTGTAATTTATTCTGGCTTCCGGGTAGTAGAAGCAGCACCTTCTCTCCGACTGCCAGTTCCCTATCCTTTGCCTTCCTATTAAAATATGCTGCATGTTTCTTCCTGGCTTGCTTCAAATTATCATTTGCCAGTTTCCATCCAGCTTTCAAACGAGTGGTCAGTTCGTTCACATATTGATACGATGAGGTAACAGTCTCTTCCGCCTTCTCATCTGTCCAGGTCCTTAATAGAGCTTCTAATGGACCTTTTATTGGCCTCCCAAATAGCAGAGTTGCGGGAGCCATCCCGGTTGAACTATGTGGTACCTCCCGGTACGCAAACAATGCGGCGGGCAGGAATTGATCCCACAGATCCGGTTTTTCGTGTGCCAGCTTTCTCAGGATAGAAATGAGAGTCCCATTGAACCTCTCTACCTGGCCGTTCCCTTGTGGATGGTACGGACTACAATGAAAGTGCCTGGCTTGAAATAGCTTAAAAACTTCTTCCGTTAGTTTCCCCTTGAACTGAGAACCATTATCCGTCAAGATTTGATGCGGGAATCCTAATCGGGTAAATATTGTAAGTAGTGCCTCTGCTACATGTTTTGAATCAATTGATGGCAGGGCTACCGCCTCTCCCCACATAGAACAAGTGTCCACCAGAGTAAGGATGTAACTGTTCCTCCTCTTGGTCCGAGTGAGAGGTCCTACAATATCCACTGCAACCCTCTCAAAAGGTGTTCCCACTATGGGCATTTCCCCTAGAGTTGCAGGAGCAGTCCAGTGCTTTGGAGCTACCCTTTGACATTCTGGGCAGGATTTGACATATCTTTTTATATCCTCCGTTATCCCTGGCCAGAAGTAATGACAAGCTATACGCTGTCCTGTGGCGCTGATCCCCATGTGACCACTGAAGGGAATCGCATGCCCGAGTTCCATCACTTTATCTCTATATGAAGTGGGAAGAACCAGCTGGTTGTGACCATTTGTTCCAGTTCCGGCCTTCCTGTATAAGAGTTTTGTTCTTCATGAAATATTCCCCCTTGCTCGGAGGTGTGTGGCATTTGGGCAATTTTTTAAAACATGGCTTGAGTGTCCTATCCTCAGCCTGCGCCTTCCTCATCTCCTCTGGATGAGCATTTATAGGTTCACCTTCTTCCTCCTTCTTCTGTGACCTGGTCTGCACTGTCGCCATGATCACAGGTTTCTCGGGATTCCCCAAGAAGACGTATCTACACCCCAATATCAGAGGGTAGATTGGTTCATCTATCACTGCTGCTCTGATTTCTCCTTCCACATAGCGAGTTTTCACCGTTATCCTTGCGATGGGAAGTGTCATGAGTGGTATGTCCTTAGTCGCCCCTTGTATTTCCACTGTTTCTGTGGTATACTGACTTGGGTCCACTAGGCTAGACTTCACAACTGAATCATAATCCAAACCTGTATCATAAAGGCACCTTATGGTGACCCCATTACAAATAACATCCTCACAAACTGGGGGGTGATAAGGTTCCTGTTGTCCCTTAGGATTAACCTTTAATCTTTGCGTCCCCGACTTCATTGCAGCAATGTTTGAAGGTTTCCTTCTACAAAATTCGGTGTTATGGTTATCCTTCTTGCACCATTTACACCATCTTTTTCCTTGGTTCAACGGTTTTCTTTCATTGAACTTTTGGTCATTGAACTGTGAGTTTCTGTCGCGATAGTCATTTCTTGGCCGCTCAAAGTTTGTCCTACCTTTATTTCCCTGCTCTCTATTATCAAATTTATTAAATTGCTGTGGAGCTTTAAAATTGTCTATGTGCTTCTTCTTAGCACCACTTACCTCTGCCTGGGCTGCCTGATACCTCTCAGCAACATTTAAAATTTCCCCCAACTTCTCTGCACCTTGTTCCATGAGAAATGTTCTCATGTCTGGAGCCATGGACTCTCTCAATTGCTCAATCATGATCATTTCTTTAAGATCTTGGGTCTTCCCCAGAGCCGTCCATTTCTCCAAATAGGTTTCTAGTCTTGCAGAGAATTGGTGGTATGTCTCCCCAGACAACAGTTTGGCATTTCTAAATTTCTTACGATAAAATTCACCATTCTTCTCGTATCTTAATAACAAAGCCTGCTTTAACATGTCATAATTGTCTTGGTCTTCCCTGTTCATTTTGGCAAATACTTCATAAGAAGTACCTCTCAATCCCTGTGATAGCTTTAAGCTCCACCTCTCTCTCTCTAACCCATATGTAGTAGCTAATAACTCAAAACGTCCTAGGTACCCTTCTATGTCATCGTCTTTTTCAACAAAATGGTCTAAATGAAACCCCATAGCTGAGTTTGAGGCTCCCAGACTGGGCGTAGCATCTGAGGCAAAAGGGCTGGCACCATTTTCAGGAGCCGGGCCTTGTAATTCCAGCTCCCTTAGTCGTAATTCGTGCTCCCTTTGCAACCTTCTATCTTCTGCCTCCCTTTCGGCAGTCAACCTTTTTTCTTCTGCCTCCCTTTGCTGTCGTTTTTCTTCTGCCTCCCTTTGCTGTCGTTTTTCTTCTGCCTCAATCTGCAGCCTCTTAATTTCTCTATCAGCCTCTAACCTCTTCTCTTCAACCAACCTGTCAGACTCCAATTTTCTTTCAGCCTCTTTTTCTAATCTCCTTTCTTCCCGTTCAATATATTTATCACATTCAGCCGTTACGTATTGAATTAAAATTTGACCATCCATTCCCATCTCCTTCGCGGTGAGCACAGCAGCTGATCTAAATTTTGCCAGCTCCGCCATACTTTTGAGACAATATAATAATATACAAGCTTAATCTCTAACCAGTAAATACACTAAGTACTTCTTATGACTATAGTCTAACTAATTCTAACTAACCAGTTAACTAATTAATTATTACTGGCTGTGAAGATTCACCAACTTTTATCTGCAGGGACACTTTTAATGTTAAAGGGAATTTTACAATTTATTTCCCTACTTTTATTTCTCCCACCAGGAGATCCTAATATTACTGTTGGGCTAATTATCCCGGACGAGCCCCCAATTTATGTAGTGGTGTTTGATGGTATTGTATGATGGTGATATTACTAATTGTAATTGTATGAGGCCAGCTGTGAAGGCTCCTGAGACAAAATGTAGTTGTGAATTGTCAGAAGGCCTTTCTTGCTACCACTACGACCTCACACTTAATTTTTTTTTAATGAATGTGGCTACGTAAAGTGTCTAGGGTTATGATATGTAGTGTGGTGTAATAAGTTATAGATATACCCACAGATATTTAACAAGACTAATAATATTAATAAATGTTACAACACACTGAACTAACTCAATAGTGTAAAATTTTTTTGATAGAATTATATTACATTTATTTTGTTCTGGATCAATTTTTTAGGTTGACCAGAACTTAAAAGGATTTAGAGATTATGAAATGAAATGCATGGAATATTATATCATAAATGCAATAGTGTACATATACATGTACTATACTAGTTAGTTTTATTAAAATGTTCTAGTAGTCATCTACTTGGGAGGATATTTAATGTTTGTGCTGTTGGGGTGGCCTCATCACACCTGTCTATATTGACTACACAGTGTCCAGAAAATGGTGGGAATTTTTATGGGGGTATTAGTAACTAAACGGTGTTGGTGAATGTCCAGCAGACCAGAGGCTCACTCATCTGGTGGTTGTAGCTCTGGTGCTGAAATCAGGTGGTCCCACCTCTCCGTGCTGGCGGGCAATAATGGTGGTCTCTGTCACAAGTACTGCACAGATACACTCGAGTAAAGTCACCAACTGAATAGACACTGCTTGGTTGACAACAGAAACTCGCAGCTCTGCAATCAAAGTATGGGCCATGTGTCAAAATCTATTCTCTACCCACGTCTGGACACAACACTGACACAACAACCACATCATACAGACAGGTCAGATCTCTCTGACCAAACAGCACATTTACCATGGTGGTTTTACATCAGATAGATCCTCCCAGACTATAGGTTCTGAAAAATATTTATTAGTTGTCTGCCCTAAAAGAGGATAGGTAATATGGTTCATTATTCTCAACACTTGATCTGTCTTGCCTAACTCTGGCTGGAGTTTATGTACATTGTTGGTCCCTAGACCCTGACTTGGGCGGGGGGTCTAGAGCAAATCCCTACTTGTTTGTAAGGCTAGATTTCGATATGGCAGTATCAAATCACTCGAACATGAAACAATATTCAAAATATATAAGGAAATAATTTCAATCTTACCAGATTATGAATAAATAACACAGAATTGCTAGCAAAACTCAGCTGAGCTGCTGGCTATAGTATGGCGTCCCTAAAGTTATTACACTTTCTTTCATATGGAAATCACCACACTTTAAGATCTGTGTCTATCACTGAACAACTATTGAAGAATGGCCCCACTTTCGCGTCTGAGCGCTAATGATATGATTGTCTGTGGCCAATCACTGCCTAGGTTTATTCTAGATTCAAATTTCCTACCATAAAGTCATTTCAGTCATGCTTCAGTCAAGTATGGATGGTTATCTGTTAGTCTGTCCGTCTCTACTTGTGTTTCTACAAAATTGTTCTTGATTTTTGAACCAACCTTTCTCTCCCCTCCAAAATTTTGTCGTTAAAAGTTATATTTAGACACAGCTACCACCCAAAAACCCCCTCCTCCATACTAAGTAAATTTGAACACCTGCGTCCCCAAGGTCGTGTTTTTTTGTGCAATTAGCGACACTTTTAGATTCAATACAGTCTGTCAATGATGTGAACAACACTGTCTTTTGTCATTATCTTCAATATTATCTATCCGTCTGTAAAATTAAGAACATATTTGTTCACTGCTCAGAATAGGCCATCCGGCCAGCTAATTTTTATATTCCTAACATTAATATTAAGAAAAAAATACTTTTTAATTTTTGTAATATTCCTAACATCTGCGTTTAGCCGCTGAATTCAAATCAAGGGCTTGGTATCGCGCAAAAGCGTCCAATAAATGACTGTGGCGTAACATATCTATGGTCCCTTCTGTCGAGTTGCTTACTTTTTTTGTCAACTTGGGAAACGTGACTTTTCTCCGTTTCCCCCCCAATTGCGTCTCCTTAGCCTTTCCAGTCATATTTTTCCTTTTTGATCCTCCGTTCCCCTCCTGTCTAGCAAGTCAATTTTTATGGAGGATGATGACCCGCGGTCTAGGCGATCATGTACTACAGCAGCCTACGCATTATGTTTTTATCCTTAAATGTTATGTTTGGGGATATTTTACCGTTGTATCTCTGTCAATTTCACTACAAATATGACCAATAATAAAGTCCGCAATAGGATTTGGAAGAAGACACGCGTGGACATCTCCCGTAAAGAAAGGAGTAGCAATATGTATTATGGCTGTAGGATATTTTTCCAAAGTGCCACCAAATGTGACACATTTGATGACCTTTCCTGTAGCACAGGATGGATTTACAAGAGATTGCCTAACACCAACAGTAGTACATCCAGAATCAAACAAAACTGAGACTGGATTACTATTTACAAGACCCTTTTGTAGTATAAGAGAACCTCTCCCGTCATGCGCAACATTAGCAGGAAGAGCGGGAAGAGGATGACCACAGCTTAAAGTAGTTACGGTTGTCGGGTCAAATAAAGTACTGCATTGGATACATTTATTTGCTCTACCAAAATCAAAAGATGAACATCCGATTGCATTATGGTCTTTATTATCATTAACCTGTTTATCTGCTCCCTGAGATTCTTGTTGTACAGAGTTTGTCTGTTGATATCTTTTTCTTTTATGTTGCAATCTACCGCGATCATTATTGCCTCTGCAATTATCATTACAGTCCCTACTGTAATTGTTATTCTGGTTTGAATTCCAGTTTCCATAACTGTCATTACCATTTCTATACTGTTGAGAACCTCTATTATATTGGTTTTGAGGTCTCCGCGAAAAAGATTTGCCTCTATACTGATTACCTTTGTTAAAATGTCTAAAATTACAGGGAGTAGTATACCGTGGAGTATCAGGTTGTCTCCAGTTCTGCGAAGAAGAATCACCCTGAAATTGATCGCTATGATTCTGAGCATAATTACGGTTACTCTTCTTATTAAAATTTTGTTGGCTACCATAAAATTTACGCATGAAATTTGGGCCATAAGGTGCTGCCGAAGCAACTGGCAGACCTTCTTTTACTTTAGAGTTGCTAATGGTTACGTGAGGATGCGCAGTGACATACTGGCAACAGTATTCTTCCATTTCTTTTATGTTTTTAGGCTTACGCTCATGAAGAAAAGAAAGAAAAGATTCATTGACAGAAGACATAACCTTGTCTCTAAGTAGTAAGTCCATAAGAGCTTCATATGTATTTTCTGTCTTAGACAACTCAACCCATCGTGAAAAAGTAAGACGTATCCTTGAGGTGAATTCAGAGAATTCCACTCCAGTTTCTGGCAACATATTTTTAAATTGAAGACGATAGCCGTTTTCGTTAAGTTGGTGCTTCTTTAACAGGACCGCTCTGACAACCTCATAGCTGTTCTTGTCAGGCACATCTACCATGCCCAACATAGTCAAAGCATCACCTCTAAGTATCTTGGACAGGTGATAAACATATAGTGTTTTATCTATGTTATGTACCTTACATGCACTTTCAAATCTGTCTAAATAAAATGTTATGTCATCAATGGAGGCATTAAATGCTGGTAGATTAAGCTTGAAATTATTAGCATTAGTCTTATCTGACACCTTATCTGCATTATTAGCAATACCAGTGTTCAACAATTTCATCTTTTCTAACTCCAAAGCTAAGAGTTTTTCTTCATGCTCCATTTTTGCTTTTCTCTCATCATCCTCTCTTTGTAACCTTCTCTCTTCAGCCTCAGCCTCTCTTTGTAACTTTTTCTCTTCAGCCTGAAGTCTCTTATTTTCAGTCTCTATTTCTAGTCTTTTATTTTCAGCATCTTTTTCAAGTCTTTTCTCTTCAGCTTCTCTTTCAAGTTTTTTCTCTTCAGATTTTGCTTTTTGCTTCTCTTTTTTTGTTTTTCCATTTCCATTTGGAATCTGTTTTCCTCCACCTGCATCTGCAGTTTTAAATTCTCAGCATCTATTTTCTTTTGTTTAGTATGTTCTTTCATTTTTTTGCTTCCGACTTCATTGCCTTGGCATATTGAACAGTCGCAAATTCTTCTAATTTATCACCAGTCTTTCCAAGGGATTTACCCTGCTCAATAAAGTACTCAAATGTAGACATGTTGTCTAAAATATGAGTCCAAAACCTGAAATAATTAATTATCTTATTTCAAACTTAATAGTAACAAGACTTAATAAAGTACTTGTATAAACCCAATGTGTAATCCAATCTCCGTGGGAAACAAGTCTTTGACACCAACTTGTATTATCAAATGTATAATAATATCACAAGTCACTTCTTAATCATGAAGACACTACACAAATCAGTGCATAACCATCAGTTATTTATCATAACTGCACTACAATAGGGCGTAAGCAAAAAACCACCAGTTAGTTATGATAAGTGCACTATATAAACAATAGTGAAAGCTAATTACGCAAGAACCATGTGAACAATAACAAAGAACAAAGACAATGTAAACAATAACAAAGATCAAAGTCAATGTAAACAATAACAAAGATCAAAATCAATGTAAACAATAACAAAGATCAAAGTCAATACGAAAACATTCGCATAAGTCAACTAAATAAACAGCAGAACTAAAAGAAAGTATCACAAAGAATGTGAATGACAAAATCCGAAAAAGTAAACAAACAAATGACGTCACAATGTATAAACAAAAATTGTGTAAAGAACTGAATAATAGAAAAGAGGAGACCTACAAATACAAATAATGAAATCAGAACTAAAGAACAGAAAGAGAAAAACAAATATTACCAAAAAAAAAAGAACGAAAATAAAGCACAACTCGTCACAACTAAACAAATATAGCAACGATTGTCGCTAGCAAATTTCACAATAGGAAATTTGCACAGTCCCTAAAGAAAACGCTAACAGTAGAAACTTCTGTGACGTGGTATCTTCTACTGAAAGACACCACCCAACCGAAACCCGCTGAAATATAAATATACATACACAAATAACATATAACATGTAAACATGTAAACAAATAGCAAAATGTGTGAGAAAGAATTCAGAAGGCTCAGCTAGAACATAAGGGCACAGTTCACAAAACAAACAGGCCACTTAACTTCTATATGTCCCAAACGTCAGCACGGTGCAGAACAGGATGTGATCAGCATTCTTAGGATAAACGATCCAACGTTAATCGACATCTGCTCCCATGTACAGCCATGACTCAGGAAAAAGAGCTTCTGATACACAGCGACGTTCATAGAACAAAGAACTGTCCTTCGGGCTGAGTATGACCCGTGTACATATAGATCTCAGGTATGAAGATACTTGGGGCGTGACTTCTATTAGAGGAACCTCCCTTTCTGTAATGCATACGTGAGCAGAGATCGACCATTGTCAAACATAAAGTAAAGTTACAGATTGGATGTAAATGAGGCATTACCTTCGTTCGAAAATCCACACCACAGAAAACATACGCCTCCAGGCGTTTTGAATACTCAAGGGAAGGACCTTGTAAGCTAACTAACTCACAAAAAGGTTCCTAATTCCCTAACAAAATCACAGAGACGCCGGAACGCGTCTTCTCTGCTTCACAACTCTTGATCGACTCCCAAGATCAAGAAACTTCCCAGACGCCTCGCGTCCAGACATGCGCAGAACCCATACACTTGATTAGCAATCAAACAAGACGATCTAGGAACATTCCAGATAAGATTTATACTAGATCGAGCCATATATGGACATGAACAGAGAACCTCATCACTGGTTTCAGACATTCCAACAACAGTTGACCGATACTACCAAATAAGGAGAATGGTCACACCTCGTTCAAAAAATATGGACCGACCGTGTCTCGACACACGAGGAGGTAACATCATATTAAATGATAATCTCAAATATCCAGAGTTATGTAGCTTTGACCGACAAAATTAAAGTGTACATTTCAGTCAATCTAATTACACAATGTCTTTAGCAAAAAATGATCATACAATGTCTTGAGAAAAAATGATCATACAATGACTTTAGAAAAAATGACCTGTGCGTAACATATATATTCTGCATTTCTGTATGGTGCAAAAACATGGACGATGAATAAGCATTTGGAAGAAAGAATTGAGGCTCTTGAAATGTGGATATATAGAAGAATGGGGCGTATCTCATGGAAAGAGATGAAAACAAATAAGGATGTCCTAGAAAATCTAGGTATGAAAAGAGAACTAATGAGGGAGGTCAAAGTTCGGCAGCTAAAATACTTTGGCCACATAAAAAGGCATAACACCTTGCAGAAGACCATAACAGAAGGGAGAGTTGAAGGCAAACGTGCAAGGGGAAGACAGCGCTATAAGTGGGAAGATAACATCAAGAGATGGACAGGAAAGAGTCTATCAGACTGCTCCATCATGACAAGAGACAGAAGACGTTGGAGATCCATTACAGCCAACCTTCGTTGTGGAGATGGCAACTGATGATGATGATGATGCCTTTCTCTTCATTATTTTCATGGTGCATTATTGACTTTGTTAGAAATATTAACCAAATTGCTTACTGCCCAGAATTAAGTAATGGAAAGATGGAAAGAATGTTTCTCAGAACTCCTTGATGGTGAGCAAGGTCAAGCATCAGAAATGATAACCATTAGCACAGAAGAGAAAACCAATGATGGTGAAGATGACATAAAGATGGAAGAACTAAAGGCAGCACTGGAGAAAATCAAGATGGGCAAAGCAGCAGGGCATGATGGTATAACACCAGAAATGGTTAAGTACATGGGAGCATCAGGCGACCTATTACTCTTAAGGGTCCTACAGGCAGCGTGGTGCAACAAGACCATACCAAAGGATTGGGAGATTGCCATCATAACATCAATTTTCAAAACGGGTGACAATCGACAATTTGGAAACCATAGAGGCATATACATCTCAGTGTCTTTGGTAAAATCTACTCTAGAATCCTAGAGCAGAGACTCCGACGTCTAGCTGAGCCACAATTGGATGAGGTCCAGTGTGGATTCCGAGCAAACTAAAGTACTCAAGATCTAATCTTCACACTCAGACAGCTGAGTGAAAAGGCCCTTGACTATAAGAGTGAGATCCATCTCTGTATCATAGATCTGGAAAAGGTGTTTGACAGGGTTCCATGTAGCAAACTTTGGGACTGTTTGACAAGGAAGAACATTCCAGCACCTCTGATTCATGCTATACAGAGCTTCTACAAGTCTTGAAGTAATTTTGTGAGGACGGCAAACCATAAGTCATAAGAGTTCAGGACCACCACTGGTGAAAGACAAGGTGATATCCCGTCACCTTATCTTTTCATACTTCTCATGGACGATGTCATCAACGCATGTAAGGGGAGAATAAGAAAGTATGCAGTGGGGTACTGGAGATGAAACAGGTCTGTATTTCAGAGCTGGTATTTGCTGATGATGTTGCCCTGATTGCTAAATCAGAGGCACATCTCCAATCCAACCTGCAAGTCTGGAAGGAAGAGCTGAAGAAAAGAGTGATGGTCATAAGCAGCTCTAAAATAAAATCCATGGTGATATCACGTGAAAAAAGAAGACATCAGATTAAGCTGGGAGAATAGGTCCTGGAGCAGGTCGACCACTTTAAATACCTCGGAGATATTATAGACCGAAATGGAGGCATCAAGGAAGAGTTGGCCACTCGAAAAGCAGCAGCTGAGAGACTTTTTCAGGCCATAAATCGAGGATTCCTCAGCAAGAGAGAGGTTGGAAAGAAAACGAAGATGGCTGTATACCGTTACACCTTTGTCCCAGTCATGACATATGGATGCGAGTCATGGGCAATGACTACAACCCACGAAAGCCAGATCCAAACCTCAGAAATGAGGTATCCGAGGAAGGTGGTTGAAGTAACAAGAAGAGACATGGTCCGCAACTAGACGATAAGTCAAGGCCTAAAATCCCACCCCCTGCAGATCCAAGTAGAACAGTCCCAACTAAGATGGTTTGGCCATGTCTGCAGAATGGGAGAAGATCGGCTCCGACGACAAGCATAGGAAACAAAGAGCCAGGGATCCAGACCCCAAAGACGACCTACAGTCCGCTGGGAGGACAAAATTAGACAATCTTTGAAAGACCGAGGAGTAGAATGGAACCAGGCCAGGAGTAAGACAGCCGACAGGATAGTCTGGCGCTCTCTCTTCCAAACCTCTACACCTCACGGTAGAAGGGGAACGACTAAGTAAGTAAGTAAGAAATATTAACACTGGCTTTTCGATAAAACTACGGAAACAGTATTCATGACCTTGTACTTGAGTGAACGTTATTCTCAGACAATTCGTACAAGGTGACTAATATGAGGTGGTACATGAGGCTGACAATATCATCATGTCAAACTAATTACAATAGAACAGACAATTACACAAGTCACGTGACTGTTTGGTGCAGGCTTCGTGCAGTGCTGGTTCCATGCTCCACAAAGAACACACAAGAAAATAACGATGATAATATAGAGGTCAAAGGTCAAAGTTTACTCGGATGTCTTCGCAAGTAACCCGTCAAGAAATTGTCAGTTTGATATTTTTGTATCATATTAAAAGAGCCACCAAATACCTTGTCATGTTTTTTATTTAAACTTTTGCAGACTGTTAATACTAAAGATAGAGGGCTCAGCTTTTCAAAAATACAAAACAATATTATCACAGTCAGGGCCGGATTAAGAACTCCGGAGGCTCTAGGCTATTAAGATATTTGGGGCCCCATATCCAATCTTCTGAAAGGTAAAATTAGAAGAAAAGAAAACCAATTAATTTTAGAAAAAGGTCTTTATTAATATAGAATAATATGTAACAAAATTAATTTATAAATCCAGACAAACATCAGAAAATCATGAAGAGCTCTAGTTAGGGTTGATAAAACATTTTGTTGTGCACATCTACGACTGGATAATGGAAGTGGTTGGGAAATTATCATAGAGAGTGGTAGAACAGATAAGTGCTCAATACTTTAAAGTGTTCATCAAGTTGAAAATCTTTTAAATTGTTGACAGCGTGTAAAGGAAATATAACAAATGTAGTACCTGAAACAAAATATTATGATAAATACAATTGCTTATAATAATTTTTTACATTGGAAACTCTCCCTATCTAGTCAATGATGACAGGCAGAGAATTATTTAAAATAGTAATGTCGTAGTTGGCAAGATTAAATGAGTGTTTTCAATTATTTCTTCCCTCGCTCCAGTGTTTCTAGCATTTATTACGTCATCCTCAAGGCGTTGTAGTTCTACCGTCCAGTGTTTCTAGCATTTATTACGTCATCCTCAAGGCGTTGTAGTTCTACAGTCCAGGTGTTTTTGTAATTTTCCGTTGTAGCTCTGGTGGCTTACAGTATCACGTGGTTAAGTCTCTTTTTATTTCCGATGTCCCGTCCAATCTGACCAGATGTGTTATCTTTCGTTTATATTTAGGGTATTTTTTGCAAATAGTTTTTAAATGTTGACATCTAAACTGTTATCTCAATCGTTTGTTTTGTATTTTTTTTATTTATTTGATAGCATATTTGTAAGCCCTGAAAAGGGCTAATCGTGTAAAGGACCGTGAGCAAGTTGTCTGTAGTTATCACGTCGTGCGTTTATTCTAGCATTTTGCGTAATCAATGTGTGTATTTATTCCTTTTTGCAAGTGTGTTACTTTTATTTCTACAGCTATTATTACTGGTTCAACGGCAGCTCTGAAAAGGACACGTCCTTAAAATGTCAACTAGCAGAAATTTAGATGCATGTGTGTTTTTGGTTGGTTCAGTTTGTATGTTTACCTCTCGTGTCCGCCGATAGTGTCATCTTCCTTAGCTGTGGGGCTATTATGGATCCTTTGTTTGGTTAGTCCAGTATGTTAAATAAAGTCAAAATTATCAGCAGACTAGTTGTGGGATCATAAACATTGCCTACAATTGGGTAGGTAGATAAGATACTTACGCCGACCGCTTGTTAGGATCAGATCTGGAAAAAATTAAAATACATACCAGCGTTTACAGGTAGTGTTAAAGTTTTACACAGTAAACAACGGACACCGCACGGAACAAGGCTTTTGTTCTGTCAATCAAAACACAAAGACAGATAGATACGCTGCTCTGCTCCGCGGCTTTGTTTACACACACTTCGCTGGCTCGCTTGTTCTGTCGAGACGGGTCAATAAAACCCGTCGTTCAGCGCGGCTGGAGAAAATAATCATATGTTCACATTTAGGACGAAGCACATACAACAAATAACACTCACAGAAAATCAAAAGCATCACAATTTCTAACAGGTCGCTTTCGCATTTTTAACGACAAATTGCTAGACACTACTATAAACCCGTAAATCAAAAATGAAATAATTACAGGTCTGCTGTTAATCTGTCAGTCACAAACAGTTTCTCCGTCTGTAAAAAATCTAAACTCGCTATTCTTGACAACCGATCATTTGTCTATCTGGTTTTCGCCAAACAGCACGTTGTCGTACATTTAGATAGGTATTAGAGATATATTTGGTCCCGTCTGAATAGAACAGAAAAAGTGGGGTTATCTGAGAAAGAAAGTGTTGGAAGAGATTCCACGAGTGAATAGATTAAGGGGAAGATTTGTCTTTGGAATGAGTGAATTCTCAAGTCCAGCCTATCTTTACGACTATCTTTTGGTAATAGACAATCTATCAAACCTCCCCATAAATACAATTATAAGTTAACTACTCACACACACTCACACACACACACACACACGCACACAAACACACAGTTATGTGACAACTGGACTCACAAACGTGAAAACTATGGTAATTGGACATTGGGGCTGACCAACACGCGTTTTGTTTGTTTAGTTTATTAAACTTTACAACATCGAACATATAGAAATTAATATAATCATTGTTTACAGACATAGGAAAATAACCCCATAAGTGCCCTCCCTTCTTGTTGAGAAAAGATCCCAAAAGAAGTTAATAACCCAAAAGGTCACAGATTAACACTAGGGTATAGAATAGACAGTAAAGCAAAGAACAAAGTTCCTAGTTAATCTATCCTGTAAAATAAAGGTATTTGCAAAGAAAATAAAGGATGGCACAGTTTCCGTAACTAGAACGTATTCACTCTCACACTTTCTTAACCCTTTGAAAATAAAGTTCGTTCGTTCGTTCATTCGTGGCCACATCAATCACGCCTTATCTAATACTTTGTTAACCAAGTTAACAACCTCTTGAACGTATCATCAATGTACATGTATCACAACCCAGTGTTGTACTTCTCCGAAGTGAGCCCCAGTTCCTCCACGAATAATTAATTTCCCTAATGGGGAACGCCTACTTTGGTGGTGGGTTATTGGATATGAAAATGTCACATCATATATTTCATGTAGCAAAATATAACCTGCGATCTAGTGTTCACAGCAGACAGTAAACAGTACTTCTAATAGCTAAAGGAAACATATGGTTGGTAAACTTTTAATAAAGATAATGAGGGTATATCCTATCGGTTTTTCTCTCTGGGGTTGAGTGCGATTTTGAAACAACATATTCTCCTGGATAAATTCACTTGGAAACACGACTGTCAGTAGTCGGGAAAAAAATGTTATATATATATATATATATATATATATATATATATATATATATATATATATATATATATATATATATATATATATATATATATATATATATATATATATATATATATATATATATATATATATATATATATTGCCACAGGGGGATGATAAAATTGAATAAAAATCTTGGTATTTTGTAAGTCCAGTTACGATTAATCTTATTGTTTATATTTTTGGTCTCTCTCTGAATGAAGCAAGAGGACCGAACAGGTCAACATCGAAGACCCGATAATAATAAGAATTGTTACTGGTCCTATTAGACCGCTAGCAGCTGGTTTGTGATCAGCACTAAATTAGGAAGAAAACAAAACATTTAACCAAAATATCAATATCCTATCCTATCACGCGTAAGGGTATGATCTCTTATCCTCTCGGTCATCTAACTAAATTAAAAGGCACTCGCGTCTTATCCCATCTTATCACGCTTCGCTCCACTGGTACCGGTTGGGTTTTAGGTATGCGTCTTTCCCCTCCCGCCAGGTAAAACGCTCAGCGCACAATATCAGTGTTAATTTAATTATGACCACTTTAATAACTATCGCTTGTCATTACTAGCTATTTGTTTCGCCACATGATATTACACTAGATACTTATATAATTACACATAATGAATTGGAAGTGAATTGTATTCCGTCAATTATCAGTCGCCTAGTGTATTTATTGTTAAATTAAAACATCTCTCTCTGGGTGGTAGCGGGTGATTAAATCTACATTACAACTGGAAAAAAAAGCTATTCGTTATTCAATACGCTAGTCTTAGCACCTAAAAAATCCCAGTGAATTATAATGATAAACTTACCACATTAAATCACGTAAATGCTAATTTCTATTAGCGCAATCAGAAATGAAACAATCCACGGATGGTTTATAACACACTTTCGCAGTGGCTATAGAATAACGAGCTAGATTATCCAAAATTTCTGAGCGACTAGATAACTGACTTTGAGAGGACGGAGTATTTATACAGAAATGGTGTGCGATAATTCACTCCTTCGGTCGTATCAGGGAAAATCAACGAGCTCGACTCCCAAGGGAAAGGATTTTCCTGTTCGCTCACTCGCGATGCCGAAACGACATCACAAGACCTGGCCATGCAAACAGGCCTTCTTTTATGTCAACCCTCTGCCGTAGATCAAATAATTAAGTCCCCTGGGATCACGGACATCAAATGTGGTCGGTAAATATTATTATTGCCCTTGCATTTGCTACCGACGTCTGATCTGTTACTATCGATGATTGACATCTCAGCTCGCTTGAGAACTCAGGTAAACACCCCAGTTCGCCCCCTCTTGTTAAGACTGTCGGGTGCAAAAAATTTTTAAACGCTCATTAGCGCATGTAAACAGGAAAAATAGGCGTAGCTTCAAAAGTGAGTCTACAGACAGCGAATTGCGGGATTTTTGCGTAACAAAACTATAAACGTTAGATGGGGAAGCAACGGTGGTCGGATCACTGTTGCTATATTTATATATATGTGACACACGTCACGGTCTAATCTGAACGCATTTCGTCGATGTTTGTTCTAATCGGTCTGTACTAGTGGTGGAGCTGTATTTTAATTCACTGAGGTCTTAACAAACCGTCGCTAAGTATAGTTTCCAATCTAACTTGCTACTGCTATAATGATTGAATTTGCTTAATTTACTTGCGTAGCGAAACACACGAAGTGGATTATATTTTGAATCACATTTATGCTACCACCATGAGTAATTTCTAACACATAAAATTATCTTTTTACCGGCTTCCTAGGAACGAACTTCATGAATTGTTAACACTGAAAAATCCGATAGCAGGAAGCTAGCGTCTTCGCGATAGTAGAACCAGGAGCTGATTGATAAATGAAAGTTAAAGACAATCGTTTTTATATTGGATAGGGTGTTTGATCATGGTTGGGGTCTTCCACACCGGTTAAGATAAAATAAATTACAAGTGCGTAAATAGAATACAGGAGACCGAAAGTTTGCCCAGATTAAAGAGATCATACGTAATAGTGAGTCCGAGATGCAGCTTTTTTTCTCATTGACAAAAGACAATCCGGCTAGTAAGCGATTTCCTTGTGGATGCCTCGAACTAAGAGACCAAAGGAATACTGTGAGACTTACATCTTTTCTGGAGTTCGCTTCAAAGGGTTTTTATCTAATTGCCGTTTTACACGTGGCTGGCGTGTTGATTGCGGGCTAATATTATTGATTGACAGCTGAACTTGCGTGCATGAGAAAATAGTTCGCGTACCAGAAGTTTTCTGTTATGACTGACAGGTGTGAGAGTAAACGTAAACAGTTTGTGAGCAAATGTTTACAGAAAGGGGGCTAACGGGCGAACTGCAGATGACCTGCCAGGTATACTAGGAATATAACAACTAGCAAATCAGAGAATAGACCACTGTAGACTATTTACATCATCCCTGACTGCAACCAAGAGGACATTAACACCATCATAATCAGCAGTCGCTGGAGTTGGATTGGCCACGTCATTAGAGATGCCCCCGATGCCATCAAAAGATTAGCTATGCGAAAGAAAGGCGCAGCAAGACGCCACCATGCGTGCTTGTCACTGACTGCTTTGACAGTCGACGGCTAAGGATTAAAAAAAGAAGACACATAATTCAACGCCTGATGTATTTGATATTTGAATACATAATACTGTGAATTATCAACAATTATACGTTCTTCTTATTATTATTATTATTATTATTATTACTATTATTCAGAATTGACGTCATTGCACTCCAGGCAAACCCTAAGTGATCAGTCTTCCTCAGCAAATGTCGAAGAATTGAATGTTGATTGTTCCTTTTGCGTGCTGGTTGTATACACGCCGGATGCATCTTCTCATACGATCATTAAGTCCTCAGTATTTCTCCCTTCTCCATATCCAATGAACCCAATCTGAGTGTTCTTGAACCTAGTCTGTCAGCTCCTTCGTTGCCGCGTGACCAGGACAGTAGATCCACACCAGTTCATGAAGATTCGAATCTTTTATGGAAGTTTTCAATTCATGCAGTAGCCATCAATTTTGGACCTTCCGAAATATGGACTGAGTTTCTGACTCACTAACTGCCCTTGTTAATTAAGTTTCAGACAGCCACCTCTATTCTCATGCTGGAGGTTGTTGTCGTGTAAGCCCCTCTATGTTCTGCGACAATCATGTCCTTAACTCTAGCCGAGAAGTCCCATCCGGATTTCTCACCACGGACTACAGACCCATCAGTGAACATAATGAAATAATCAAACATTGTAGCTATTCCCCGACTTACTAGTAACAATAACGTCCTACTTTACAAGATTGATATAATTATTCTATTTCAATTGACATAGTTTAGAGAAAAGAAAATACGTATTTACATTTTTAGTTATATTTTAAAATAAATTGGTTCATTGTGAACAAGCTGACACCCCCGCCCCCCCCGCCCCCCGTAATAAATCAATGGTCAAATGTGAAGTCACCTCTTAATATACTTAATTTGTATGCCGACCAGTGTCTGTGAGCGTCTTCTAATTATTCTTCCCCGTCTGCCGTGTTTCTGGCATTTGTAACCCTTTGATATACCGTTGAGTATATATATATATATATATATATATATATATATATATATATATATATATATATATATATATATATATATATATATATATATATATATATATATATATATATATCACATAAATAAAGTATCAATAAAATTAAGTTATAACGGCAGAAACATAAAAAGAAGGTGGCTCGGGGGGGGGGGGGGGGGGGGGGGGATACAAAAATAATATTGAATGTGGAAAAAATGTTCTGAATCTCCCGAAATAGATTGAACTTTTGTAAGCAGTATTAAAGACAACGTGACTAATTTTAACGTCCCCCATCATGTGACCATGCATTTACTACACACAGCTTGTTATTTGCGTGTCTTATCTTTTCATTTGTTACACGATCATGTACAACGTTCCCAGGATATTTCTCACACATTTTATTTCTATAGATTTTACTATACTCTCTACCTCATCTGTCAATGCTCAAGTGTCGTATCATGTTTGACAGTACTCACAATCTCATGTTCACATACGTAAATACTGTGTGGTCAGGTTGACACAAGTAAATACAGATATTCCCTTTAACTTTGTGATTTTTTTAAAAACATAGACGTCTGCATGGTCCTAATATGTCCCATTGGTGTACATATGTCTGTAATAGAATTTAAGTTGTAGTCATAGTGAGGAGTTGGAGTATTACAATGAGGTTTAACATATTTCTTAAGATAAAAATAATGCTATAGATTTTCCTCTCCATTTCTTATAAACCACCGGGTTTGTAGAGTAAGGGAGACCATTCACTCCAGTTCCAACAGATCTTGTTAGGTTACCGTACGTAAATTAATACGATAATCTGCTGGCATGAGACCCTGTCACAATAATAAAAGGTGTCTCCGGTGTCGACCCTAATGTTGACCACAATCTTAATTATGTAAGTCGAAAAATCAACTTCTACATGTTAGAGCAGCACAAATTATTTGAAGTAATAAAACTAATGGGTGACGGTTTAAACATCTCTTGGTATTTGGAAGCACTCGTAGAAATTATGAAAAACACGTAAATAAAGTCATTGTACATCTAAACAGAAACTTCATTAATCTTGCTCTTGTCTGCAACTAGCGACACGCCAGTGTAAAATGTATCTAGGTGCGCAACTGAAAGAGCAGCGCTTGTAAGTTGATTTGTTTGGGATGATTTGTAATACAAAATATTCGTTTGATTGATGAAGAGCGTTCTTTTGCGCCAATGAACTTTTTTTTTCCACAACGAACTTTATTCACATTTCATAAAGGAGAACTATTGAACATTTCATTAAATTGATATATACATTTATACACAATCTGGCACGTATACGTACACACCGTTACAAGCACGTTTCATTACACCTTGCATTTTTTTTAAGTATTAAAAGATACTACTGATTAACATGGGATAACTTACGATGTATTTTTTTCCAGTTATACAAAACCATGTGCAATTAGCAAAATTAAATACAAGGAGAGTACATTGCATAATACCTATAAATACTCAAATTTACACTTTCATTGGCACACATACACGCAAATACTACTGCATATATTCGTTCACCTACACATTTATACTTGCACCCATATGTTATTAGGCATACTTATTCAATTTCTTAAGATGAATGGAGCAAAATTAAATATGGCCTCCTTAATAATAAAGAAAAAGATTTTCCGTTTTGTAATATACTCCCAGTGGAAAATAGGGTACCCATCGCTCTCACACACACACACACATACACACACACACACTCATTTTGTGCAAAATTATGCACATTTAGACCGATATTCCACTTCCAAAATTTAGCGACTGCTATTTGCCGACTTTCAATGCTGTGACTGTCCACGTCTCTGTAATTACAGGTGCTGGATACCGTTGGTCGTAAATCTTCAACGTATCACAGCGCTCTATAGATTTAGAAACTAACGCGAACGGCCGGGGTCAGCATGAATGTTTCTTTAGAATATTTGTTGTTGTTAGGATACCCACGTATTCTGACCGAAGACCGCAGGGTCTGCTGTTGACTTGTGAAAAATTATCCTATAAAAAGCTAACTTCTGCATCATCCGTTTTAAAATAATAATTAAATAATAATAAAATAAATAAACTACACATGTACATATGCATTACAAATTAAAAAATATAATAACAAAAAAGGTCGAGCTGAAGTACTTGAGAGGATATGGGGACTGGGAAAGGGAGGGGGCACAGAAGGCCAAACGCGGACAAAAAATAATAAGATGGACCGAGAATGAGATTGTAGTCAGACGGAGGGAGGGTCGTTGGGGAACGAAAGAGTCGTTTTACGAATCAAGGCTGCCACGTTTAGGAAGAGGTACCATCTCACGGGCTATTAATAAAACTTTCTGACGAAAAATGTGCACAAATAAACCAGCGTTGAAAATACGATGACTAAACATGGCAAGATTCCGAAAACACCAAATCTAATTCCGAAATTCTGATAAAATAATAAAGATCAATGTGTATGTGCTATTTGCTGCTTTAGGAAATATGTTTAACATGATTGCTATGTAGATATCTGATGTATGTGTTGTTTGTAAATCGATGTTTTTCTGCAGTAGTTTCATTGTAGGTGTGATTGTACTACATTAAAAAAAAACAAATGATCTTCTGTTTCTTGGATGCTTTTCTTACATAGCTGACATTTTGTTATTTGGTTGGATCTATGTGCTTCTCGTTTTATTGTGGGTGTCATGTTGTATATTAGTCTAAAAGTGACCTCTCTTGCTTTAGCAGTAATTTTTGGGTTGTGCAAGTTAGTGAAGGTTTCGGTGTAATTTGTTATAGTATATTTCTGTCCTCTTTTAATTCCTCGGTGTAATGATGGTGCTTGGAGTTTAACTAAATGTTTATATATTGCATTTGTTTTCTGGTGAATTAATTTTTCATGTCCTTTGAATGGCATAGTGTCTATTTGGTGGTCCAGTATGCATGTCTCATAAAAAGAGGGCATAGGGCCGAAGTGATGGAGGATTGCATTGTTCAGAAATCGCAGTTTGGAAAGTTTGAGTTCCATGTATTAATGAGCTAATGTGTGTCGTTCTGGGTTTTTGATGATGCTCCCTTTGTGTTTAATTCTGAGTGCCTGGATCTTTGTTTCTATGTCTTTAATGTATTTAATGCTGTAAAGTGTACGACCAAAAACGAATGCTATGAACTGTTTGTTTAAATCTGTGACAGTCTGTTTCGGGGGGTCGAAAATTGTGGCAATGTAAAGTAGCTTAAGGAAAATGTATGTATTTACAATTAAACTTCGTCCAAAAATCGTTATGGTTTTTTATTTCTATATTTGCAGCATGCCTCATATTTTGGATGTTAGATTTTTCCATGAGTCTCTGTGTGTGCGATTTGTGTGTGAGGGAAAGGTTATACCATAGATTTTGATGTTGTTTGTTGGTGTTAGTCCAAAGGGAAAGTCTTCTTTGTTCTTCCATTTTCCTATGCCCATTATTGTTTGATTTTTGAACATTTACTTTTGCTCCGCTACTTTTACTAAACTCTGTGAATGTGTTTATGATGATGTCTTTAGACTTTTTGTTTGGTGGGAAAAAGATGGTGTCGTCTGCATAGGCGAGCAACTTGTGTAAGAAACTACTTTTGTTTTCACTGGGTATGTAATTGAAATTACCATTGAAAGTGTACAACACACTTAACTGTTCATTCTTAAAGTTATGTATCACGTGCAGCTCTTTAATTTGCTTATTATATGCTACATTTGAGAAACCAAAGTTTTATAGTAAGTGCCAGAAATACTAAATAACCTACTTTACAATTATGTGTGTCATAAAATTGAAATGCAACATTAGGCAAATTTAAAAAATGGATGAAATAATTTTAGAAGAAATTTTAAGTTTTTAATAATAAAATTGTTTCCCTTGAAAAGACAAACGTTATTTCCCCTAACTAAAATACAGTAATATACAGACATCATATTACACGAGCCAGTAACTCCTCACAATATGACGAGTTAGAATTACAGCTAGCTTTTTCAGCTTCATGTATTGATGATATCACTATTTCTTCTGCATTCATTTCACTCTTATACATTTTATTTTACATTCATTGAATGTAGTCAAACTTATCTAGAAACACTGGCTATGAAGCCAATGAGATACCTTAAAAAAAAAAAGATACGGAAAGAAAACCTTACTTAGTCGTTCCTCTTCTACCCTGGGGTGTAGAGGTTTGCTAGAAAGAACGTCATACTGTCTTATCGGTGGTCTTCCTCCCGGCCTGGTTCTAATCCAGTCCTCGGTCATTCAGGGATTCTCAAGCATTGTTCTCCCAGCAAACTCTGGGTCGTCACGGAGGTCTGAATCCCTGGCTCTTGGTTCACCATATTTGTCGTTGTAGCTGACATTATTCCATTCTGCATATATGGCCAGGCCATCTTAAGTTGGACTGTCTTACTGGGGTCTGCAAGGGAAGGTTTTGAGGCCTTGTTGAATCGTTTCGTTGAGGAACATGTCTCTTCTTGTTACATCAACCACTTCTTCAGACACATGTTTGAGGTTTGAAGCTGGTTTGAGGTTTGAAGCTGGTTTGTGGGTTTTAGCCACTCCAATAACTCACATCCATATGTCACGATAGGGACATAGGTGGAGCTGTTTATAGCTATCTTTGTCCTCTTTCCAATATCTATGTTGCTAATGTGATAGGGTGGGCGAGATGATGATGATGCTATTGTGATATGTAATCACTTTCCTCCACACTCGAAACCGACCCGATCAACAATAAAACTGATTCTAAGGCAGGGGCTGTATTTATTCATACAACCCTGTCAGTGACCAAAAGCAAAATGAAGCAACCATTAAACAAATAAACCCACAAACATAACACCCAGCCAGTGCTCAATCGCTAATCTGAGACGCAAACACGCACCGACTGGTTAAAATCATAATAGTTAAATAATGAGAAACACCCCGCTCTCACCTTGCAAACTGTCCTTCCACGCCACCTGAAACATCCCACTATTACACACACAATTCCACTCTCATACATGTCTTCCAATGAGACTATAAATAAATAAACAAACAACACACAAAGGTAGTCTTAGGCACTCAGTGGGAAAATAAAGAAGTAGAAGACCAGACAACAGAAAAACAACAGAAGTGATAGGCTTACCGGGATCGAACAAGGACCTTCCGAACGGCACCCACCGCCAAGCCACGAGAACGAATTGCCACTATCCACTCTGCCAGTTCCGCATTATAAAAATAATGATTCACTGACAGAGGTCTAGCGCGAACACCACGTGACCCGGATTTGTACCATAGGACGACCCAGACTAATTATAGACGCAATCACTACTACAGTTCCACTATACAACAGTATAGGCCAGATTACACATGACAAAGGCCTTTACACTGTGTCCAGCAAATGACAGAAGAATGAGAATAAGTAAAGAATAGAATGTAGATTTCTTGATATTTTAAAAATGCGTAAACATATAAGAAGGGGAAACCCGATAGTGTGATGTTGTGCATGAGGCTGGCAATCTCACCATGTAACACAGATTGCTACCGAAACCACTACTGCAAGAGCATATGAATGCTTCATGCGGTCCCCTTGCGGAGACCAGCCACACTGGTGGCCATATGCTCCATAAGGAGCGAGAAGAGACATAAATTGTTCCCAAGTGGACCCACGTGCTCTCATAAATTATCCGACACATAACAATAACTAAATAATAATGAAATATGCATAAAATGATATGAAACGATATGTACAACGAATACTCTCATTAATGAGCATAAACCACCACCTCGAAACTGATCCATGTTTGGTTGTAGGTGTCTTAATTGTGTGTTGTAGTTTGAGGGGCTGTTGAATCGTGGGGTGTGTTGGGGTATGGGTTTTTGTGTACCGGTATTTTAATTGTTGTATATACAATATGTATAGATCGGCGTGAAGTGTTAGAGACCTGTACTTGGTCTACCATCGAAAGTGCGTCACGGTATTGTTGTGTATTGTTTATTTTACATATAGACATATTTTACAACAGTTATACGAACAGTTAGACGATAGACTTAGATAATAAGAAGACGATATATTTAGACATATATTTTACAACAGATATACGAACATTTAGACATACGAACAGTTAGACAAACAACGGATGATATAGGTAACAAAAAAGCGTTTTAGTTAATATAGTTTTTATTTTATATTCAATAGTGTTTTTGTATTATCAAACAGGAGCATATGTACAGTATTTTTACAAAATGTACATTATGCAGTAATTTTTTATCAAATGACATTGTATAATTGGTAAATAAGACATATATGGGTATTATATTGGTAATTTTTTATCAAATCACAAATTAATGTACAATAATACATAGAGGAATTATATAGGAAGGATGTATGTTCAAAATATACAATATTTACAATAAAAATATCACAGCTACAGGCCAGACCTTGAGGGATATGTGTCGTCACATTGTCGTCACATTGTCGTAAGAAATAGAGGTGTGTGTTGTATATACCTGTGGGTGTCTGTGTATTGTGTTTTGTGTGTACATAGTGGAAGAGAGTTTAGATGTTGAGGGGTGATGTGGTGACGTTGTCGGGATGTACCTGTCGTTTTATGTAAAAGTAAGATAGGGCGTTGCGGTGTTGTTCGTAGGTGTAGATGGAGGATTTGTGTGCTCTGAATCCGATATTTTTCCCACCCTGTGCTTGTTGTGTGTTGAGGACGTCTAAGAATGCATCTTTGTCTATTTTGGTGTGATGTTTGTTCAAGCGATTGAGTGGTCTTGAATATGATATAGGTAGAAGGATGTGGCCGGGATTGCTTCAACATAATATTTTGTATTGGGTCTGTTTAACTGTGCGTTTGTGATAATGTCGGTGTCTTGTAAGTTTGAGACAAAAGACTTGAAATCTGTAAGGTTGTTGACTAAGTGAGGCTGTTCTAAGACGCATGCATTATTATGTGAGGCATGAAATAAGCGTAATTGGTTTGTTTCTCTGTTTCTCAAAACTACGTGGTGACTGAAGTTAATTTTGAAGCGTTTTGTCTGTTGTGTAAAAACAGGGAGCAAAAGACTTTCCCATTCAATTCTTTGGCTATTATGGAAAAAAGTGAAAGTCGATAAATATTTGTGGTTGTTTGTATGTGTCTTGATCGCACTTTAATTCTGTGTATATATTTCTTTAATGTCAGCCTGTAAGTCTTGTAAGCTGTCTTCTTCTGACGACAAGCGGGGTTTTTTTATATGGGACTGGGTACTGGTCATGGGACGTTTCTTGATCTAGCCTGTTTTTGGTGGGTGAAATGGGGTGGGACTTGTTGAATAGGGGGCTCTTGGTAGTGTGGAAGTTGTGGTGGTAGAGGCCGCCATAGATGCTAAGTCTGTTATGGCACCGGCTGGTGGTGTCTGTTGGTGCGCCGATCTTGAGTCTGTTGTTGTGACACCTGATGATAGTGCGCGGTCATTATGGTGCGGTGGTATTGGTGGGTTCTGCGGTGTTGCTGCGGTGTCTGCTGCTGTTGAAGAGGTGTGTTGGTGTTTTCTGTGGATGCGTAGATTATCAAGGCGTGTAAAGATTTTATTGCAGACCTCACATACTAGTAGAGTCAGCGAGTGCCTGGTTTTGCTGTGTCGTAATAGGTCGGCGCGCCTCGTGAAGGTCTCCCCACATCTGCTACATATCAGATTGGTTTGTGCCACTGATGTGTCTGTTTGTGCTGAGCCGGACCCATGTTTATTCTCTATGTGACGTTTCAGCGTATCGGGTCTGGTAAATACTAAACCACAGAAAGCGCACTCATGATTGTGGCGGTCGTGTGCTGTGGCCATATGCCGAGTAAGATCATGACCTCGCTTGAAAACAGACTGGCAGCGTAAACAGGCATAGCCCCGTCGTTGAGTTGACTCCATCTGTGAAAAGACGAACAAAAAGACGTTAGGCACACATAAATAAAATTAAATACATGTAATGAGAGAGAGAGAGAGACAGAGAGAGAGAAAGCGAGAAAGAGAGAGAGAGAGAAAGAGAGAGAGAGAGGAAGAGAGAAAGAGAGAGAGAGAATAAACAGGTAAATAAAACACAGATTTATAGATAGGTATACACACGCCTACTCTTCCTTATAACCAGTCTTATTGTTTAGTCTGTTATCAAAGGAAATAATTTTGTTTAACATATCAGAATGGTCCACGCGCGCGCGCGCTGTGGAAGCAAAGATAAAGATATGGATTTAAAACTCAGACCGTTCGCGAAACAGTACCGAGTTGACCTGTCCTTTTTTTAAAATAACGAAAATATAAGTATTTATTAAAGTGTATGTTAGTTTCAATCATGGTTATAGCAAGGTGACTTAATGTAATATGTTGATTGTATTATCTCTATCTTTTTTCGTGTGTAGTTCAGTATTGTTTTAAAAGCCAAAATACGCTATTTTCTAAACTATTACGTTGTCTAATTTTCACTGGCTGGTTAGGTAGTTTGTAGTGACTCGGGTCCTTAGTTATTTTTAATGTAATATGTTTGTAGTTACTATGAGAAGTTCTTTATAGAAACAGCTTGTGAGTACAGAAATACGACTCAAGCGCATGTGTTGTGGAATCAAATCAATTTATCGATCTACCCAAACGTCTTTGCGATACATCCAAGCAAGTATTTGAAATAGACTATTAGTCTATACAAGTTTAGAGTGTTGTTATCAGAAAGTATTACAAGTTGTAAGTATCACGGATAATTTTTCAAAACCCAAATATAATTTGCTTTCGCACGAGTTTAACAATAGACGAGAAACGTAGATAAGGTTTAAACTAAGGAATTTTTCTCACTACTATACCCAGCACATAAAAAATAAGTCGGATAATTCTTAACTTAGCTAAACCATACACACATGTAAGAATTTAACAAACAACTATTATTAAAATACCTATTAGTCTAGACATATTAACTTTGAAACAGCCTTTACCAACACGGGCTAGTACACAGACATGTCTTTTAAATAGAAAACAGATATTTAATACAACACACGGATAAGGAATAATAAGTTAGTCTCGGAGTTAACATCTTAACAAAACACACAGATAAAAATAACAGAGATATTTATTTATATTTAACACCTTAACACAAAAACACGAAGACCGAAAACATAAACGAAAACAAACGAATACAACCAAAACAGATATTTTTAAACATAAAGATATTTATTGTATATACCCTAGCGAAAACAAACAGCTATATAAAAATATTTATTTTTTATACGTAAAGAAGTGTTATATATTTTAACTTCCTATTATTTTTATATTATTATAGGGAAAAACAGACGAATACACACATATACATATACCGAGTTTACATTTAGAACTTTGCATAGGGTTTTCTTCCAGTCTCTGAGTGTTAAGAAAATACGCCTAGGAAAAAAAATGAAAACACAAACACATACCCAGATATTTTTCCACAGAGTCTTAATACCCTTAAAAAGACACAGACATATATCTCTTAAAGGCCAGAGATATTTAACACAAAATACGAATAAAAACAGAATAACATACGTTTGGTGGTGAGCTGTTGCTTTTTCAGAAGTTTGATATGAGAAGGCTTTCACGACGTTTTTTCAGAGACGTTCGCCGGTCCAGGTCTGGTTAAAGAATGAGACATGTCTAAAACAATTCGTGATTAAGACAATGACTTTCCAATAAAAGTAGTCCGAGCGTATGAATTTCGTGATGGAGCCAGATTGGTTGTTGTGTAAAGACACAGTTTCAGAAAATAGTTCGCGCGCAAGCGCTTCGGCATGGTTTGGTCGATAAAAACGTTATCATAACGTATGAACAGGAAAATCGACCCCGCCCTGGTTTGAAACCAGATCAATGACCCGCAAAAAAAACCTCACGCGTAAATTTCTGTTCACGTCACTCATACACAGTTATTATATTGTATGTTTCAAACAACAAACATGCTAAAAAACGTGAGAACCCTTGATGCCAACATGTATTGAGAAGCACTGTGTAAAACATTGTGAGAATTAAAAAAAAATTGAGAATCCCTGATCAAGAATTTGAGATTCACTGTTCAAGAATTTGAGAATCACTGTGTTTAAAAAACATTTACAACAAATATAAGTGTCTGTTTGGTACATTTCTTTTATAGTTATCATATATATTTTAAAGCTTGCTTTTTACAGATATCATTTGTATCTTATTAAGTTCTGGATATATTTTTTTTATATATTCAACACCAGTATTTTGAAACAATCTATATTTTTATATACAGAGGGAGATTATTCTAGTGTTTCGAAAACATTTGTAAAAATGGTTGATCGCAAAATGTTTTGTCCCCTCAAACAGCTGATAGAGAGAGAGAGAGAGTTAGAGAGAAAGAAAGAGAGAGAGAAATAGAAAAAGAAAGAAAGAAAGAGAGAAAGAAAGAAAGAGAGAGGGAGAAAGAGAGAGGGAGAGAGAGAAAGAGAGAGAGAGAGAGAGAGAGAGAGAGAGAGAGAGAGAGAGAGAGAATAAAACACAGTCTTATTTCTTATTCTATGTGAAAGAAATGTCCCGCGCGCGTGCTGTGTCAACAAAGATATCGATTAAAAAACTCAACCTGTGGGTGACCCAACATGTTTGCTAGACATGTGACGCCCTGTCGTTTAAGAAATAAACTTTATTAACGTGTTTGCTCGTTTGTTACAAGGCGTTTTTCTTTGTATAGTTCGATAAATAGGCTATGTTCTAAATACTCTTTTTAATGTGATAAAAGTGTTTATTAATTTTTGAGTTATCAGATTCTGTCTTTTTTATATTTGTTATGTTAACACAAATAAACCTCGCAAAAATAAAATGAACAAAATACTTGTCTAACAGTAGGTGACAAACATGACTGTGGTAAAGTGGGATGTTATAAATATTTATAGGGGACTTAGTGTACTGACTGAGATCAGCTGTGAAGGTATCTGTATCTAATAGGTGTAGTGTTTTACAGATAACCTTACTTGCTACCACATTATGCCTCAGTCAGAATTATTCTGGAATATTATGATGACTACGTTAAATGTCTAGGGTATGTATATGATGAAGTGTAAGTCACAACAACAACAGACAGATACACAATTTAATTTATTCCACCACACTTGACAACACTGTGACACTCACACACATGTAACATTCTATAAGACTATCTTAAATGAGTCACTGGTAAATTTTCAAATATCAATATGTATTAAGTAATCTCATTAATATATATGTCCTGATTCAACTACAAAGTGAACCAGGAATCACAATCAATTTTAATTACAATTTATATGACAGAATTTATCAATATGAATCTTGTAGTGACATATTTTATTAATATTATCCTATGTGTGTCAGTTGTGTAGTAGTACTATGAGGTAATACTGGTTTTGTTTTTTCAAGCTATGTTGTTATTTGTCATCATGACTTCAAGTGTTTGTTTATGTTGGAACTAGTATTGGAGATGTTCTCAGTTCCTTTCATTAAAACAATTAATTTCCCCTCTTATTTTTATACAATGTCAGTTTAAGATGGGGTTACATAATGTTGAGCTCCGCTGGCCACATAAGCTTATCTTTCGTGATGTCGGCAGGAAAAGACTCCTCTGCTCGATTGCTCCCCTGTGTTCTGGAGACACCTCACTGTTTGCTATATGGACCAAGGAGTATGCTGTCCGCCTCTGGATTCAGCAAAGCTCTGACCAGGTGCTGCTCAATAACTTTAGGACCACAGTCCCTGAATTAAGAAGGTTGTACCTCCTACTTCATAACTAATTTATAATCTATTTCTAGACTGAACACAATACATAAGAAACACTGAGTTCAGAGCGGTAGGCCAAATGTCAGCTTCATCTGAAATAATTTTCACCAGTATATTCCTCCCTAATGGTTACTACGCCTCTGCAATTCCAGCATTATTTCTTTCTAGTCAATAATATAGGTGTCAGTGTACTGTTTGGCAATTCCATGCAGTTTTACTTTCCTCCGACACCTTCTGTTCAGGTTGGAGCACTATATAGGCTTTACCTCATGTTCGCTACTGAACCACACATATATACAGACATAAATTATCAATTTACATTCAATTTTCATTAAAAAGATATTGACTATATCAAGCTTACCACAATTCATGGAATAATACACAGTTACGTTGAATGGCAATGAATATAGCACAATTTCGATCTGCCGATGTCCCAGGCTTTTATTTAGAAAAATATGCTCTGGTGCTCAACGCACTGGTTCTGTAGTAAGTTTATTTGAACATGTGGTGGTGACCTGACGCCTCTGATTGACTATATTCGCGGGTCTAACCAATCGTGCCATGTTTACCCAATCGTTTGAAAAAAAGTACTCCTACTCCCGTTTCCCCTGACAACAAAGGATAGTATTTATAGCCCGACTAATCGTGTTTAGCCTTACATTTCTTGCGCTCCAATCAAATCGGATTTAACATGGAGACCCATTTCCCGTACAATGGTGGGGTGAAAATCTGCCACTGAGCGATTCTGATTTTGGGTGTTGTCTGACATCCCTCACTATTTCTTTTGGCTATAATTTGGTAATTCCTAGACTATTTGCGTAACGTTTAACATATTCTTTGTCAGCAAGTCCTAAGGAACCCAAATATACAAATTTAAAGGAGCTAAGTGGCTGCGTTCAAAATATGCATTTTCCTCTACCTCCTGTTTACTTCGAATACGATGTGGTGTCTGGGTACTGTAATGTTTTCAAACGTAAACCAGTATAATGTCATGTTTCCTAATAAGCGTTTTGTGAGTTTTTAAAAACTAACTCTCGTGTGTGTAGTGTTTTTTGTCACTGTCGATTTGAAAAAAGCTAGTGCTTGTGGCCTTACACGCGTGATGGTAGTAATTGTATAGCGAGACGCGTGTTTAGTGTTGCATGCGTTCCTGCTTCCAGCCTCTCCCTTTCTTTCTATCTTTAGTCCATCTGTCTTTCGTTTTTTGGTAACGTAGTGTATAAAATGACATGAATGGAATTTTAAATCTAGGTCAACTTGCGTATCTCAAGGTTTTTCTTAGAAATGCAGCACATGTTTTATCGTAGAAAGCGGGTATTGAAGCAGTATTCTTTTACTATCAACGTGAAACGTTACAATTTGCAGACGAAGGAGAAAACAAGGGGGATTTCGAGTACAGTCATTGTGACAGCACTGTTCTTTACCATTCTTCTTTCCTTTTATTGAATTTATGTGTTAGGCTTTACATTTACCTGATAATTTATATATGTGGATTAGAATTTCTCACGACAAATCCTCCCCACTTAAAACAGACGTTATATGTCAGTCTATAATTCTATATACACATAGAGAAATTTATTATTATTCCTGGTGTTTTTGGTGATTCTCATCACACGGATGGCGGCTTAAAAGATCCGCTCCCAGATTTGTTTTTACACTTATATACTCTATGCTGAACTCAAATGGCTGCATTAATAATGACCAACGGAGTAATCTAGAATTCTCATGTCTAGCCTGTGCTAGAAACGACAAAGGTTTGTGATCCGTTTGCAACTTAAATGCCTTACCATACAGATAAATATTGAATTTCTTTATCGCCCATATTACTGCAAGACATTCTTTTTCGCTAGTTGAGTAATTGGTTTCAGCTTTATTCAACTTTCTGCTAGCATATGCCACTGGGCTTAATTCCCCATCCAATGCATCTGATTTCTGTAGCAGAGTCGCACCTAACCCAATATTACTGGCATCCGTCCTTACTATGAATTCTTGACTTAAGTCAGGTAATTTCAAAATAGGTTTACTTGTGAGCTTTTCCTTCAATTCTTGGTAAGCCATTTCACATTGTGGTGTCCATGTAATTCGATCTGGATGTCCTTTACGTGTCAAATCAGTTAACGGTGCACATATGGAATTAAATTTTTGATATACTTCTGGTAGAAACCACATAATGAGACAAAGGATCTCACGTCTTTCTTGGTTTGTGGTCTCGGGGCTTTCTTTAGTTTCTCTAAATTCTTTGGGTCAGGGGTCATGTTTCCCTGATAAACTTTGTGTCCCAAGAATTCCAATTCTTTACATCCAACACAACATTTGGTTGGTCGGGCTGTTAAATTCGCTTCCCTAAGTCGATTAAACAGCATGTTAAGAGAGTCAATGTGTTCCTCAAATGTTTCTGTTGCTATAAGGATATCATCCATGAAATTTGTGATACATGGATTATTCAGAGGGTCCAATAATTTTCTCATCATTCTAGAGAAGACACTAGGCGCATTCTTCAATCCAAATGGCAATCTATTAAACTCATAGTGTCCTTCTGAGGTACTAAAAGCTAGGTATGGTCTAACCTCAGGCTTTACTGGAATCTGATAGTATCCTTTACTCAGGTCCACTTTTGAGAAATATTTAGCTTTATTTAGTCTGGCAAACAGCTGATTTGTATCCGGCAATGGATCCACCTGTCCTTCTGTAATAGCATTCAGTCTCCTGTAATCTATACAGAGTCTATGTTCTCCAGAGGGCTTCCTTAAGAGTACAACACCGGAACTATACGAAGATTCACTGTGTGAAATAATTCCTTCCTTCAACAAATAGTCTATCTCTTCTTTCAAAGCTTTCTCCTTAGCAAAAGGAATCGAATAGGGTTTCATACAGACAGGTGTGGGGTCTATCAGTTTCATATCATATTCCAATAAGTTTGTATGCCCAGGTCGGTCTGTTAACACCTCTGCATGATTATCTAGAACCTGTTGCACTCTCTCTTTCTGAGTTTTCGTTAAATGTGTACTGATTTTCACCTGTGCCGCTGTCTCACAGGGGTGTAATGGATATTCAAATGATGAAAGCGGTTCCTTTTTCATCTCCATGGCGATAGACAAGGTCAACAAGTGTGTCTCTTCCTGATGTTCTCTTTCCAAATATTTCTTCAGGAGATTCACATGATAGATTTTTTCTTTCCCCTTCTTATCTATCTTATAATTGGTTCTAGACACCTTCTCTAGAACTGTATATGGTTCTTGCCATCCAATTTGTAACTTATTCTGACTACCGGGGAGAAGAAGCAGTACCTTCTCTCCCACAGCCAAATCTCTGTCCTTAGCTTTCCTGTTATAATAGGCAGCATGTTTCTTCCTGGCTTGTTTCAAATTTTCATTGGCAAGTTTCCAGCCAGTTTTTAAACGAGTGGTCAGCTCATTCACATATTGGTATGAGGATGTAATATTTTCCTCTGCCTTTTCATCAGTCCACGTTCTTAACAGAGCTTCGAGTGGACCTTTTATTGGCCTTCCAAACAATAATGTTGCCGGGGTCATACCGGTTGAACTATGGGGTACCTCCCGATAAGCAAAGAGGATGGCGTGAAGGTACTGGTCCCACGTATCTGGTTTTTCGTGTGCCAACTTTCTCAGGATTGACATCAACGTGCCATTAAATCTTTCCACTTGGCGGTTCCCTTGGGGGTGGTACACACTACAATGGAAGTGTTTGGCCTGGAAGATCCTGAAAACTTCTTCTGTTAGTTTCCCCTTGAACTGAGAGCCATTATCAGTCAAGATTTGATTGGGAAAGCCTAACCTTGTGAAAATGGTGAGCAATGCCTCTGCCACATGTTTAGAATCAATCGATGACAGGGCTACCGCCTCTCCCCACATAGAACAAGTGTCCACCAGAGTCAGAATGTAGCTGTTCCTTCTCTTGGTTCGGGTGAGAGGTCCCACAAGATCCACGGCAACTCTCTCAAAGGGTGTTCCCACTATGGTCATTTCTCCCAGAGTTGCTGGTGCAGTCCAATGTTTAGGTGCTACTCGTTGGCACTCTGGACAGAATTTTACATATCGTTTGATATCTTCAGTTATTCCTGGCCAGAAATAGTGACAAGCTATACGCTGTCCTGTTGCGCTGATCTCCATATGACCACTGAAGGGAATCGCATGCCCTAGTTCCAACACTTTAGTCCTATATGAAGTGGGAAGGACCAGCTGTCCGTGACCATTGGATTCAAATCCAGCCTACCTATAAATCAGTTTGTTCTTCATATAAAACTCTCCCTTGCCTGGAGGTGTATGAGATTTGAGCAACTTCTTGAAACACGGCTTGAGTGTTTTGTCCTCAGCCTGTGCCTTCCTCATCTCATCTGGATGAGTATTTATTGGATTATCCTCCTCCTTTTTAGACTGTGATCTGGTCTGCACTGTTGCCAATATCACAGGTCTCTTGGGATTCCCCAAGAAGACATATCTACACCCCAATATCAGAGGGTAGATTGGCTCATTTATCACTGCTGCTTTTATGATTCCTTCCACATATCGCGTTTTCACCTTTATCCGAGCGACGGGAAGTGTCATGGTAGCTACATCCTTGGTTGCAGTTTGAATCTCCACTGTTTCTGTGGTGTATTGATCGGCCTGCACCAGGTGAGAACTCACAACGGAATCGTAATCTAAACCGGTATCATATAAACACCTTATAGTGACACCATTACAGATGACATCTTCACACACTGGGGGGTGGTATGGTTCCTGTAGTTCTGCAGGTTTGACCTTTTTTTCCTTTTCCCCAGATGTCATAGCAGCACAATGAGGAGGTTTCCTTCTACAATGGTCAGTGTCATGATTGTTCATCTTACAATTTTTACACCACCTTTTCCCTTGGTTGAAAGATTTTCTTTCATCATATTTCCTTTCATCGAATTGTGGGGGTTTTTTTTTATTGTCATACCGTGGCCTATCAAATTGGTGCTTACCTTTGTTTTGATCTCTAGGATCAAATTTATTAAAGTTCTGTGGTGCCCTAAAATTATCCTCCTGTTTCTTTTTATTACCTGATACTTCTGCCTGAGCTGCTTGATACCTTTCAGCAACATTTAGCAACTCACCCAGCCTCTCTGCACCTTGTTCCATGAGAAACCTTCTCAGGTCTGGAGCCATGGACTCTCTTAATTGTTCTATAAGGACCATTTCCTTAAGATCTCGGGTTTTCCCCAGAGAAGTCCATTTCTCCAAGTATGTCTCTAACCGTGCAGAGAACTGGTGATAGGTTTCACCTGACAGTAGTTTAGCATTCCTAAATTTTTTCCTATAAAATTCTGCGTTCTTTTCATATCTTAACAAAAGAGCCTGCTTTAGCATGTCATAATTTTCCTGATCACCTCTGCTCATTTTGGCAAAAACTTTATAAGCTGCCCCACGAAGCCGTTGAGATAACTTTAAGCTCCACCTTTCTCTCTCTAACCCATATGTGGTAGCTAATAGTTCATATCTATTTAGATAGCTCTCAATATCATCGTCTTTCTCAACAAAATGATCTAAATGAAAGTTTATAGCTGAGGTTGAGGCTCCCTGGCTAGCAGTGGCATCAGAGGTAAAGGGACTGGCACCATTTTCAGGAGCATGGCCTTGAAACTCAAACTCCCTTAGTCGTAACTCATGTTCCCTTTGTAATCTTTTATCTTCTGCTTCCCTTTCTGCAGCTAATCGCTTGTCTTCTCTTTCTGCCTCCAATTTCTTAGCCTCTTTGTCAGCCTCAATCTGCAACCTCTTAATCTCTTTTCAGCCTCTATTCTCTTATCTTCGGCCAATCTTTCAGATTCTAATTTTCTTTCGGCCTCTTTTTCTAATCTTCTTTCTTCCCGTTCAATATATTTGTCACATTCAGCAGTGACATAAGCAATCATAATTTGCCCGTCCATTCCTAACTCTTTCGCAGTCTGTACAGCAGCAGATCGAAATTATGCCAAGTCGGCCATTGTCTAACATGTAAATGTAAACAATTCAATCTTTCAATAATTATCTAAGGACACTACAGGCACTGAGAGCTCAACCTTATTTATTTTCACCCAAGGATACTTTTTAATTCTTATTATTCCCTGAAGTGAATTACCCCCAATATTTTTAATAGGGAAAGATTCAAAATCCCGAGAGCGAGACCCCAATATATGTGGTAAAGTGGGATGTTATAAATATTTATAGGGGACTTAGTGTACTGACTGAGATCAGCTGTGAAGGTATCTGTATCTAATAGGTGTAGTGTTTTACAGATAACCTTACTTGCTACCACATTATGCCTCAGTCAGAATTATTCTGGAATATTATGATGACTACGTTAAATGTCTAGGGTATGTATATGATGAAGTGTAGGTCACAACAACAACAGACAGATACACAATTTAATTTATCCCACCACACTTGACAACACTGTGACACTCACACACATGTAACATTCTATAAGACTATCTTAAATGAGTCACTTTTAAATTTTCAAATATCAATATGTATTAAGTACTCTCATTAATATATATGTCCTGATTCAACTACACAGTGAACCAGGAATCACAATCAATTTTAATTACAATTTATATGACAGAATTTATCAATATGAATCTTGTAGTGACATATTTTATTAATATTATCCTATGTGTGTCAGTTGTGTAGTAGTACTATGAGGTAATACTGGTTTTGTTTTTTCAAGCTATGTTGTTATTTGTCATCATGACTTCAAGTGTTTGTTTATGTTGGAACTAGTATTGGAGATGTTCTCAGTTCCTTTCATTAAAACAATTAATTTCCGCTCTTATTTTTATACAATGTCAGTTTAAGATGGAGTTACATAATGTTGAGCTCCGCTGGCCACATAGGCTTATCTTTCGTGATGTCGGCAGGAAAAGACTCCTCTGCTCGATTGCTCCCCTGTGTTCTGGAGACACCTCACTGTTTGCTATATGGACCAAGGAGTATGCTGTCCGCCTCTGGATTCAGCAAAGCTCTGACCAGGTGCTGCTCAATAACTTTAGGACCATAGTCCCTGAAACAAGAAGGTTGTACCTCCTACTTCATAACTAATTTATAATCTATTTCTAGACTGAACACAATACATAACAAACACTGAGTTCAGAGCGATAGGCCAACTGTCAGCTTCATCTGAAATAATTTTCACCAGTATATTCCTCCCTAATGGTTACTACGCCTCTGCAATTCCAGCATTATTTCTTTCTAGTCAATAATATAGGTGTCAGTGTACTGTTTGGCAATTCCATGCAGTTTTACTTTCCTCCGACACCTTCTGTTCAGGTTGGAGCACTATATAGGCTTTACCTCATGTTCGCTACTGAACCACACATATATACAGACATAAATTATCAATTTACATTCAATTTTCATTAAAAAGATATTGAATATATCAAGCTTACCACAATTCATGGAATAATACACAGTTACGTTGAATGGCAATGAATATAGCACAATTTTGATCTGCCGATGTCCCAGGCTTTTATTTAGAAAAATATGCACTGGTGCTCAACGCACTGGTTCTGTAGTAAGTTTATTTGAACATGTGGTGGTGACCTGACGCCTCTGATTGACTATATTCGCGGGTCTAACCAATCGTGCCATGTTTACCCAATCGTTTGAAAAAAAGTACTCCTACTCCCGTTTCCCCTGACAACAAAGGATAGTATTTATAGCCCGACTAATCGTGTTTAGCCTTACATTTCATGCGCTCCAATCAAATCGGATTTAACATGGAGACCCATTTCCCGTACAATGGTGGGGTGAAAATCTGCCACTGAGCGATTCTGATTTTGGGTGTTGTCTGACATCCCTCACTATTTCTTTTGGCTATAATTTGGTAATTCCTAGACTATTTGCTTAACGTTCAACATATTCTTTGTCAGCAAGTCCTAAGGAACCCAAATATACAAATTTAAAGGAGCTAAGTGGCTGCGTTCAAAATATGCATTTTCTTCTACCTCCTGTTTACTTCGAATACGATTTTGTGTCTGGGTACTGTAATGTTTTCAAACGTAAACCAGTATAATGTCATGTTTCCTAATAAGCGTTTTGTGAGTTTTTAAAAACTAACTCTCGTATGTGTAGTGTTTTTTGTCACTGTCGATTTGAAAAAAGCTAGTGCTTGTGGCCTTACACGCGTGATGGTAGTAATTGTATAGCGAGACGCGTGTTTAGTGTTGCATGCGTTCCTGCTTCCAGCCTCTCCCTTTCTTTCTATCTTTAGTCCATCTGTCTTTCGTTTTTTGGTAACGTAGTGTATAAAATGACATGAATGGAATTTTAAATCTAGGTCAACTTGCGTATCTCAAGGTTTTTCTTAGAAATGCAGCACATGTTTTATCGTAGAAAGCGGGTATTGAAGCAGTAGGCTTTTACTATCAACGTGAAACGTTACAATTTGCAGACGAAGGAGAAAACAAGGGGGATTTCGAGTACAGTCATTGTGACAGCACTGTTCTTTACCATTCTTCTTTCCTTTTATTGAATTTATGTGTTAGGCTTTACATTTACCTGATAATTTATATATGTGGATTAGAATTTCTCACGACAATGACTAAGTTTTAAACTAAGGAAAATTATGACCCTATAGTACATAATCGGTTAAGTCTTATCCCCCAAAAAATATACACACATGTCCGGATTTACCATAACACAGATAACAATTTAGTATCTGCGTTAACACACAGATATTAACAGTTAGACTATTTTGAAACAGCCTTTAACAACACTGGCTAGTGCACAGACATATCTTTTTGTTTAAATATTTAATACAACACACGAACAACTAAAACTTTTTATAATGTTATTAAATAGAAATAATTATTTTAACAACCTAACACAGAGTACCGAATACACACACACACACACCCACACACACACACACACACACACACACACACACACATTTTTAGACCTTTGTGTAGGTTATGTCTTCACAGTGTCTGTTAAGAAAAAATACGCCTAGCGAACAACAAACGGCCAGAGAAATAACAGACATATATTTAACGTTCTAACGTGTTTCTCACTTTTGTGTTAAGTTTTATTTCAAAAATACTTTGTTAGATACTCTATTTTTTTTTTTTTTTTGTAAAACTTTTGTTTAAAATGGTTGATCGCAAAGAAAAAACTTATCTCTAATGCCTTCTTTCCCCGTCAACAAACCATCCAGACACCTGCGTGTATTACAAATAAACGATAACTGGATTTATGCTGGAACGTGCCGAAACAGACCTCAAAGTATTCACATCGTAGTATACAATGGCGGAAACAGGTCGCATTCTGCAGGAGCGCTGCAGGAGCGCCTGCAGGAGCATGACTTTTAAATAGCAAACATTCTGCAGGAGCGCTGCAGGGGCAAGATGGCGTAAATCCGGACATGTGTGTATATTTTTTTTTTGGATAAGACTTAACTGATTATGTACTATAGGTTAATAATTTTCCTTAGTTTAAAAACTTAGTCATGTTTGTCACCTACTGTTAGACAAGTATTTTGTTCATTTTATTTTTGCGAGGTTTATTTGTGTTAACATAACAAATATAAAAAAGACACTTTTATCACATTAAAAAGAATATTTAGAACATAGCCTATTTGTCGAACTATACAAAGAAAAACGCCTTGTAACAAATGAGCAAACACGTTAATAAAGTTTATTTCTTAAACGACAGGGCGTCACATGTCTAGCAAACATGTTGGGTCACCCACAGGTTGAGTTTTTTAATCGATATCTTTGTTGACACAGCACGCGCGCGGGGCATTTCTTTCACATAGAATAAGAAATAAGACTGTGTTTTATTCTCTCTCTCTCTCTCTCTCTCTTTCTCTCTCTCCCTCTCTCTTTCTCCATCTCTCTTTCTTTCTTTCTCTCTTTCTTTCTTTCTTTCTTTCTTTTTCTCTTTCTCTCTCTCTCTTTCTTTCTCTCTAACTCTCTCTCTCTCTATCAGCTGTTTGAGGGGACAAAACATTTTGCGATCAACCATTTTAACAAATGTTTTCGAAACACTAGAATAATCTCCCTCTGTATATAAAAATATAGATTGTTTCAAAATACTGGTGTCGAATATATAAAAAAAATATATCCAGAACTTAATAAGATACAAATGATATCTGTAAAAAGCAAGCTTTAAAATATATATGATAACTATAAAAGAAATGTACCAAACAGACACTTATATTTGTTGTAAATGTTTTTTAAACACAGTGATTCTCAAATTCTTGAACAGTGAATCTCAAATTCTTGATCAGGGATTCTCAAATTTTTTTAAATTCTCACAATGTTTTACACAGTGCTTCTCAATACATGTTGGCATCAAGGGTTCTCACGTTTTTTAGCATGTTTGTTGTTTGAAACGTACAATATAATAACTGTGTATGAGTGACGTGAACAGAAATTTACGCGTGATGTTTTTTTTGCGGGACATTGATCTGGTTTCAAACCAGGGCGGGGTCGATTTTCCTGTTCATACGTTATGATAACGTTTTTATCGACCAAACCATGCCGAAGCGCTTGCGCGCAAACTATTTTCTGAAACTGTGTCTCTACACAACAACCAATCTGGCTCCATCACGAAAATATCAAACTTCTGAAAAAGCAACAGCTCACCACCAAACGTATGTTATTCTGTTTTTATTCGTATTTTGTGTTAAATATCTCTGGCCTTTAAGAGATATATGTCTGTGTCTTTTTAAGGGTATTAAGACTCTGTGGAAAAATATCTGGGTATATGTTTGTGTTTTCATTTTTTTTCCTAGGCGTATTTTCTTAACACTCAGAGACTGGAAGAAAACCCTATGCAAAGTTCTAAATGTAAACTCGGTATATGTATATGTGTGTATTCGTCTGTTTTTCCCTATAATAATATAAAAATAATAGGAAGTTAAAATATATAACACTTCTTTACGTATAAAAAATAAATATTTTTATATAGCTGTTTGTTTTCGCTAGAGTATATACAATAAATATCTTTATGTTTAAAAATATCTGTTTTGGTTGTATTCGTTTGTTTTCGTTTATGTTTTCGGTCTTCGTGTTTTTGTGTTAAGGTGTTAAATATAAATAAATATCTCTGTTATTTTTATCTGTGTGTTTTGTTAAGAGGTTAACTCCGAGACTAACTTATTATTCCTTATCCGTGTGTTGTATTAAATATCTGTTTTCTATTTAAAAGACATGTCTGTGTACTAGCCCGTGTTGGTAAAGGCTGTTTCAAAGTTAATATGTCTAGACTAATAGGTATTTTAATAATAGTTGTTTGTTAAATTCTTACATGTGTGTATGGTTTAGCTAAGTTAAGAATTATACGACTTTTTTTTATGTGCTGGGTATAGTAGTGAGAAAAATTCCTTAGTTTAAACCTTATCTACGTTTCTCGTCTATTGTTAAACTCGTGCGAAAGCAAATTATATTTGGGTTTTGAAAAATTATCCGTGATACTTACAACTTGTAATACTTTCTGATAACAACACTCTAAACTTGTATAGACTAATAGTCTATTTCAAATACTTGCTTGGATGTATCGCAAAGACGTTTGGGTAGATCGATAAATTGATTTGATTCCACAACACATGCGCTCGAGTCGTATTTCTGTACTCACAAGCTGTTTCTATAAAGAACTTCTCATAGTAACTACAAACATATTACATTAAAAATAACTAAGGACCCGAGTCACTACAAACTACCTAACCAGCCAGTGAAAATTAGACAACGTAATAGTTTAGAAAATAGCGTATTTTGGCTTTTAAAACAATACTGAACTACACACGAAAAAAGATAGAGATAATGCAATCAACATATTACATTAAGTCACCTTGCTATAACCATGATTGAAACTAACATACACTTTAATAAATACTTATATTTTCGTTATTTTAAAAAAGGACAGGTCAACTCGGTACTGTCTCGCGAACGGTCTGAGTTTTAAATCCATATCTTTATCTTTGCTTCCACAGCGCGCGCGCGCGTGGACCATTCTGATATGTTAAACACAATTATTTCCTTTGATAACAGACTAAACAATAAGACTAGTTATAAGGAAGAGTAGGCGTGTGTATACCTATCTATAAGTCTGTGTTTTATTTACCTGTTTATTCTCTCTCTCTTTTTCTCTCTTCCTCTCTCTCTCTCTTTCTCTCTCTCTCTTTCTCGCTTTCTCTCTCTCTCTCTCTGTCTCTCTCTCTCTCATTACATGTATTTAATTTTATTTATGTGTGCCTAACGTCTTTTTGTTCGTCTTTTCACAGATGGAGTCAACTCAACGACGGGGCTATGCCTGTTTACGCTGCCAGTCTGTTTTCAAGCGAGGTCATGATCTTACTCGGCATATGGCCACAGCACACGACCGCCACAATCATGAGTGCGCTTTCTGTGGTTTAGTATTTACCAGACCCGATACGCTGAAACGTCACATAGAGAATAAACATGGGTCCGGCTCAGCACAAACAGACACATCAGTGGCACAAACCAATCTGATATGTAGCAGATGTGGATGGACCTTCACGAGGCGCGCCGACCTATTACGACACAGCAAAACCAGGCACTCGCTGACTCTACTAGTATGTGAGGTCTGCAATAAAAACTTTACCCACCTTGACAATCTACGCATCCACAGAAAACACCAACACACCTCTTCAACAGCAGCAGACACCGCAGCAACACCGCAGAACCCACCAATACCACCGCACCATAATGACCGCGCACTATCATCAGGTGTCACAACAACAGACTCAAGATCGGCGCACCAACAGACACCACCAGCCGGTGCCATAATAGACTCAGCATCTATGGCGGCCTCTACCACCACAACAACTTCCACCCTACCAAAAGCCCCCTATTCAACAAGTCCCACCCCATCTCACCCACCAAAAACAGGCCAGATCAAGAAACGGCCCATGACCAGTACCCAGTCCCATATCTAAAAACCCCGCTTGTCGTCAGAAGAAGACAGCTTACAAGACTTACAGGCTGACATTAAAGAAATATATACACAGAATTAAAGTGCGATCAAGACACATACAAACAACCACAAATATTTATCGACTTTCACTTTTTTCCATAATAGCCAAAGAATTGAATGGGAAAGTCTTTTGCTCCCTGTTTTTACACAACAGACAAAACGCTTCAAAATTAACTTCAGTCACCACGTAGTTTTGAGAAACAGAGAAACAAACCAATTACGCTTATTTCATGCCTCACATAATAATGCATGCGTCTTAGAACAGCCTCACTTAGTCAACAACCTTACAGATTTCAAGTCTTTTGTCTCAAACTTACAAGACACCGACATTATCACAAACGCACAGTTAAACAGACCCAATACAAAATATTATGTTGAAGCAATCCCGGCTACATCCTTCTACCTATATCATATTCAAGACCACTCAATCGCTTGAACAAACACCACACCAAAATAGACAAATATACATTCTTAGACGTCCTCAACACACAACAAGCACAGGGTGGGAAAAATATCGGATTCAGAGCACACAAATCCTCCATCTACACCTACGAACAACACCGCAACGCCCTATCTTACTTTTACATAAAACGACAGGTACATCCCGACAACGTCACCACATCACCCCTCAACATCTAAACTCTCTTCCACTATGTACACACAAAACACAATACACAGACACCCACAGGTATATACAACACACACCTCTATTTCTTACGACAATGTGACGACAATGTGACGACACATATCCCTCAAGGTCTGGCCTGTAGCTGTGACATTTTTATTGTAAATATTGTATATTTTGAACATACATCCTTCCTATATAATTCCTCTATGTATTATTGTACATTCATTTGTGATTTGATAAAAAATTACCAATATAATACCCATATATGTCTTATTTACCAATTATACAATGTCATTTGATAAAAAATTACTGCATAATGTACATTTTGTAAAAATACTGTACATATATGCTCCTGTTTGATAATACAAAAACACTATTGAATATAAAAAAAAACTATATTAACTAAAACGCTTTTTTGTTACCTATATCATCCGTTGTTTGTCTAACTGTTCGTATGTCTAAATGTTCGTATATCTGTTGTAAAATATATGTCTAAATATATCGTCTTCTTATTATCTAAGTCTATCGTCTAACTGTTCGTATAACTGTTGTAAAATATGTCTATATGTAAAATAAACAATACACAACAATACCGTGACGCACTTTCGATGGCAGACCTAGTACAGGTCTCTAACACTTCACGCCGATCTATACATATTGTATATACAACAATTAAAATACCGGTACACAAAAACCCATACCCCAACACACCCCACGATTCAACAGCCCCTCAAACTACAACACACAATTAAGACACCTACAACCAAACACTCTACCGGTACAATACATCACACACAAAATCCACCCTAACCCAACCCGCCAGCTACATCGTCACCCACGTCACCACAAAAAAAGCACTTCAAAAACCCTCTTAGTAACCCAACATTATCGATTTTTTATATTTTTTATACATATATTGTATGTATACATGTATAAACAAACACATCAATACACTACCATCACAATACTTCACACAAAAATCCACCCGAACCCACCCCGCCAGCTACCCCTATACATCGTCACCCACGCCAACACAAAAAAGGCACTTCAAAAAACCTCTTAGTAACCCAACATTGTCGATTTTTTTTTTAATTTTCCGTCATTATCGATTTTTTATATTTTTTATATATATTGTATGTATACATGTATAAACAAACACACCCCCCGTTGCCGAACAAATTTATTGCTATATAAAAAGTCATACGTCTGATCGTCAGAGGAAGCCCCGCCGCTAAAATATATCGCTATATAAAAAGTCATGCGCCGCCGCCTGAATGCGACCTAAGTTTTGCTATATAAAAGTCATGCGCCACCGCCTGAAATCGATCGAGTTTTTTGCTATATAAAAGTCATGCGCCGCCGCCTGAATGCGACCTGTTTTTTGCTATATAAAAGTCATGCGCCGCCGCCTGAGAACGCGTGAAATCGATCGGAGTATTTCCTTATATAAAAGTTATGCGCCGCCGCCTGAATGCGACCTGTTTCCGCCATTGTATACTACTTGCGTGTTCGGCCAGTGCCTTTACGACTGTCGCATAAGGCGATTGGGATTCGATATCTATGTAATCAAAACAAAGTGAACTCCGTCGAAACATGTGTAATGCTAATAGCTCGACCAATGAAACGAGAGCTTACGGTGTAAATAGAAAATTCATATACATATAGCATACAAGACAACAACCACTAAAAATACCGTCTCGTTACAACGACTTTCAACAGTGCCGGTTTGGTCTATGTTTTGTAAAAGATATGTCAGTCCGCCTAAAGTCCCTCCTTTGTTTGGAAACGCCTTAAGAAGTCATTTCGCACAATAATTTTTTGTTTTGTCAAAGAACTTTTACGCCGTTTTTTTCTTCTTCAGAGAACGCCATTTTGCAGCAGACGAATTACAGTTGTATGCAGCGCCACCTGCAACGCGTGAAATTCGTTCCGCGAAATTTGAAATTCGAAATTTGAGACTCGATATTCTTCTTCTTCTTTCTCGTTCGTCCTCAAAAGGACGTTGGTTGCGCTGTGTCTGTTTACGCCGGAGTTGTGATATCTTCGCCTTTCGGCCGACATATCTGACTTCAGCACGACATTTTTTGGAAACGGGTTTGCCTTCCCTCTTCGATCCCTACTCTCTCAACCAGACTGCAGTGATGCAGCCTGTTTCCAGGACCACCACGTGGAGGTGGAGTAGGGTCTTGGTCAGCTCTGGTTCGCTGACCCTGATGCAAGCAGTCAAGCTATGGGTCGCTGACTGCAATCTCTATTGCTGCATCTTTGGGTCCCGTTATCATAATTGTCACTAACATTGATGATAATCAGGTCATTTTCTGCCGAGTTTTTAAACATATTTAAAGGTCATGGATTTCTTCACGGGGTAGAAGAGGTTCCGATTATGAGATGATGAGGATTTCTTTGCCTCACGGTGTACATCCAACCAAGATCTGCTTACTCGGAGCAAGCAAGAGGACATGCACACCATCATAGCTGGCAGACGCTGGAGCTGGGTTGGCCATGTCCTCAGAAGAGATCCCGATGTCATCACAAGAACAGCTATGCTTTGGACCCCTGAAGGAAAACGAAAAAGAGGCCGACCAAAAACAACCTGGCGGAGGACTATGGAGGCTAAGACGCAAAGAATGAACCAGAGTTGGAGCACTGTACGAAGGATGGCCACCGACCGAGCAAAGTGGAATAAATTTGTTGTTGCCCTACAAGACGCCACTATCGTGATGGCCACTGACTGCTTTGACGGTCGGCGGCTAAGGATCAAAGAAGAAGAAGACATTTCACCAAATTTGTGTTAGGAGAGATACCTTCTGTCTTGTCGAGGGAAACAATTTAATACATAAATACGTAACTGTCACGTAGGTTTTGATCATTAAATTGCCTATAGCGTCTTCCTATTCTTTCACCCGAATTCTGTAATTTTGTTATCTCTCTTTATTTCCTTTTTCCTGTATATTTTGCATCCATAGTTTGAAACTTTATTTTCATTCTCACTCAGTAACTTCGCAGTAAAGACAGAATTAGCCTTCGTTCGATTTCTAAATAATCTCTGTTAATAGAGATGGCCTTTAGTTTGGTCGAAGTGGTTTAAGTTCTTAGTGCTTCTGTGTTTGAGGTAAAATATTATATACTATATTCTGGTATTTTGTGAAGTGATTAAGTGTTAAATCGCCGATTTCATTTTAAACCAGTTCTGTGTGCAGAGTGATTATTTTAATAGTTTGTTATTTTCTTTAGTCGACGAGTTACAGTGGAAATACATAATAAATTTTATCTTTAGCTTACTAAACAAGTAGCTATAAGGAATTTAATTTAACGGCTAAATACTCAGTCGAAACTGTTTTAATAACAAACTTATAAATGCTAGACGCGACATCAGTGAGTTTTGACGGAATACGCAGATATTCCTAATTCCTGATGATTGATTTAAATATAACTTATTTCACCGGAAGTTTAAATAATAAGTCAAGCGGTCGGCTTGCTGTTTAAAATGTAAGTTATATTGAGTACATAATATGTAAATGATTTATATGTGCTTTTCCTTTTATTCAGGAAATACTGGGGTGACCCGAACTTTACCAGCATTTAATAAGAGTTTCATATTTGTGAAGAAATAGAGAGTCCTTATTTTGAACCACGTGGGTTTCTCAAGTAACGCTGGTCTGACAGTGCATCTGCCAACTGAGTTAGACAGAAATACTATATCCCACTAACGGGTTTCAAAGACTGTAATGATCAATACGGGGCCTTTGCGCCAGATCTTAAATTCTTTCATAAACTCTACGTAAATTTTCTGCCTGGCGGCGTGTATATTACAAGAAATAACATTAACATTGTCCGACTAGATTAATTTGAGGAAAAAATCTGTGGTGTGACCAAAGTAAATCCTATACGGAGAGAAGGCACCGACCTGACATTCCTATTACTAGAAAACTTAAGCTAATGACATTGTGCTCTGCTAACTTTCGTGCCTGGACAAAATTTTATGTGACTTAAATCAGACATTCGAAAACTTAGAACACCCAAGGAATCGTTCCCTGAGACAGAGAGTTCAGTACGTCTTTTGGAACTGGGGATTTCTTGGTCGATGACTGCATTTTCTGGTCTGTGTGAAGGTCCTAGAATTTATTATGTTCCCAGAGGCAGCGAGCAAAGTTGTGAGTATACCTGTAAGCACATGGCCATGTGTCGTAAAATTAACAGTGATACAACGTTAAAATACCTCCAAAGATAACATGTAAGGATAAAAACATAATGCGTAAGCTGCTGATAGTACATGATCGCCCTCACCGCGGGTCACTACCCTCCATAAAAATTGACTTGCTAGACGGGAAGTCAAAACGGTTACCATTTAACGGAGGAAAAGTCACGTCCCCAAGTTGACACAAGGTAACGAAATCGACAAAAGGGACCATAGTTATTATACGCAACAGTCATTTTTTGGACGCTTTTGCGATATTTTGTCCTTTATTTGAATGCAGCGGCAAACGTTTCACAGAATATTCTAGAAAATATTTCGAAAAAGACAACTAACCTTGAAAAGTAACTTTTTCTTAATAATGATGTTAGGAATATAAAACCTAGCTGGCCGGATGGCCCATTTTGAGCAGTGAAATAATATGCTTTTATTTATACAGACGGATATATAATAATGAAGACATTGACAAAAGACTGTGTTGTTCACATCAGCGAAAGACTGCATTGAATCAAACATGTTACTAATTTGCACAAAAACCGCGACCTTGAGACTCAAGTGTCCAAATCTAGTTAGAATGAAAGAGAGGGACATTGGTGGGAGCTGTGGCTAAAAATAACTTTAAAGACAAAATTTGTAGAGGGGACGGATAGGTTGGTTCAAAAACCAAGTACGTTTTTTGTGAAAACGCAAGTAGAGACGGACGGACTAACAGATAAAAATCCATACTTGACTGAAGCATGACTGAAATGACTTTAGTGTAGGAAATTTGAATTTGAAAAAACACAAGGCCTTGATTGGCCACAGACAATCATATTATCAGCGCTCAGACGCGCTTTTTGCCATTCCTCAATAGTTGTCCAGTGATAGACACAGTAAATTTTAAGTGTGGTGATTTCCAATGAAGTAAATTGAAATAAGTTCAGGGACGCCATACTATAGCCAGCAGCTCAGCTGAGTTTTGCTAGCATTTCTGTGTTCTTTATTCATAATCTGGTAAGATTGAAATTATTTCTTTGTATATTTTAAACATTGTTTAATGTCTCGAGTGATTTGATACTGCCATATCGAAATCTAGCCTTACAACAAGTAAGGATTTGCTCTAGACCCCCCGCCCTAGTTCAGGGTCTAGGGACAAACAATATATAAACTCCAGCAAGGATTAGGAAGGGGTGATTAAGTGTTGAGAACAGTGAAACATATCACCTATCCTATTTTATGGCAGGAAGCTAATAAACATATTTCGGAATGTGTAGTCTGGGAGAACTTATCCTATGTGAAACCAACTTGGTAAGATGTGCTGTATGGTCAGAGAGATCTGACCCGTCTATATGGTGTTGTTGTTGTGTGGTGTTGTGTCCAGAATTAATTTAGAGGATGGAATTCTGACACATAACTAATACTTTGATTGCAGAGCTGTGAGTTTTTTTATTTGGCACCAATGTGGTGTCAAATGTGTTGAATATTACAAGAGGGACCCGTGCAGTAACATTGTGTCAGAGCAGCCTATTATAGCCCCAAGCACGGAGAGGTGGGGCCACCAGACTCTTGATATTTGCCCCCAAGCACGGAGAGGCGGGGCCACCAGATTTCAGCACCAGAACTACTCTTTCAAAGTTACGTAAGCAGGCTGGTCTGCTGGATTTACACCAACTTCATAGACATAGCACCCAAAGTGAATTACTACTAAAACATCCCATTTCCTTCCATCATTAATGGACAATGTTTGGTAGGCATAGACAGGGAGGGATGAAGCCACCCCAACAGCACATCTATTCATCGTTCTCCCAGGGAAAATAAAATTATGAACTGTAGAAATATTAACTAATCGTGAAAATTGTATACGTACACACCTTTTATTTATCATGCCATTTATTCATGCCATTCACTCATAAATTTCAAAATCTTTCATATGTTCTGGCCAAAATAAAACCTTGGTTCAGAACAAATAAATTTAAAAAAGATTTACTTTCTAAAATTTCACCAGCTGAATTTAGTTCATTGTGTTCTAAATTTTGAGATCCATCTTTGTTTCATAGATCTGGAAAAGGCGTTTGACAGGGTCCCCTGGAGCAAACTTTGGGATTGTTTGGCAAGGAAGAATATTCCAGCACCTCTGATTCATGCTATACAGAGCTTCTACAAGTCTTGCAGAAATTATGTGAGGACAGCAAACCATAAGTCAGAAGAGTTCAGGACCACCACTGGTGTAAGACAAGGTGATATCCTATCACCTTACCTCTTCATACTCCTTATGGACGATGTCATCAAGGCATGTAAGGAGAGAACAAAAAAGTATTCAGTGGGGTACTGGAAGATGAGACAGGTCTATATTTCGGAGCTGGCATTTGCTGATGATGTTGCCCTGATTGCTAAATCAGAGGCACATCTCCAATCCAACCTGCAAGTCTGGAAGGAAGAGCTGGAGAAGAGAGGGATGGTCATAAGCAGCTCTAAAACAAAATCCATGGTGATATCACGAGAAGAAAGAAAACATCAGATTAAGTTGGGAGAACAGGTCCTGGAGCAGGTCGACCACTTTAAATATCTCGGAGCTATTATAGACCGAAAGGGAGGCATCAAAGAAGAGTTGGCCACTCGAAAAGCAGCGGCTGGGAGACTTTTTCAGGCCTTAAATCGTGGATTCCTCAGCAAGAAAGAGGTTGGTAAGAAAACGAAGATGGCTGTATACCGCTCCACCTATGTCCCAGTCTTAACATATGGATGCGAGTCGTGGGCAATGACTACAACCCACAAAAGCCAGATCCAAACCTCAGAAATGAGGTATCTGAGGAAAGTGGTTGAAGTAACAAGAAGAGACATGGTCCGCAACCAGACGATCCGTCAAGGCCTAAAATTCCATCCGCTGCAGACCCAAATAGAACAGTCCCAACTAAGATGGTTTGGCCATGTCTGCAGAATGGGAGAAGATCGGCTACCACGACAAGCATGGGAAACAAAGAGCCAGGGATCCAGACCTCCAGGACGACCCAGAGTCCGCTGGGAGGACAACATTAGACAATCTTTGAAGGACCGAGGACTAGAATGGAAGCAGGCCAGGAAGAAGACAGCTGATAGAATGGTCTGGCGCTCTCTGTTCCAAACCTCTACACCTCACGGTAGAAGGGGAACGACTAAGTAAGTAAGTAAGTGTTCTAAATTTTATTGATAATATTATATTATTTAATATCTGTGTGTGTGTGTTTGTATATGTCAATACAACACATTACATTCAGTACCCTAGATTTTAACGTAGCCACATTCATTAGAAAAAAAGAAATGTGTGAGGTCGTATAGTGGTAGCAAGAAGGGTCTTCTGTACATTCACAGCTACATTTATTTCAGGAGCCTTCACAGCTGACCTCACGCATCACACTAGGTGATAACACAACCATACAAATATCATCAAAATCCACTACATATATTGGGGGCTCGTCCGGGATAATTAGCATAAACAGTAATATAAGGATCTCCTGGTGGGAGAAATAAAATTAGGGGAACAAAATTGTAAAATTCCCTTAAAATTAAAAGTGTCCCTTTAAATTAATAGGGCAATTAGAAGTTGGTGAATCTTCACAGCCAGTAATAATTAATTAGTTAACTGGTTAATTATAATTAGTTAGACTATAGTAATTAGAAGTACTTTAGTGGTTAGAGATTTATCTTGTACATTACTAAATTGTCTAAAAAGTATGGCGGAGCTGGCAAAATTTAGATCAGCTGCTGTGCTGACGGCAAAGGAGATGGGAATGGATGGTCAGATTTTAATTCAATACGTAACGGCTGAATGTGATAAATTTATTGAAAGGGAAGATAGAAAGGTAGCTGAAGAGAAGAGGTTACAAATTGAGGCTGATAGAGAAATTAAGAGGCTGCAGATTGAGGCAGAAGACAAACGACAGCAAAGGGAGGCAGAAGATAAAAAGGCCGAAAGGGAGGCAGAAGATAAAAAGGCCGAAAGGGAGGCAGAAGATAAAAAGGCCGAAAGAGAGGCAGAAGATAGAAGGTTGCAAAGGGAGCACGAATTACGACTAAGGGAGCTGGAATTACAAGGCCAGGCTCCTGAAAATGGTGCCAGCCCTTTTGCCTCAGATGCTACGCCCAGTCTGGGAGCCTCAACATCAGCTATGGGGTTTCATTTAGACCATTTTGTTGAGAAAGACGATGACATAGAGGGGTACCTAGGACGTTTTGAGTTATTAGCTACTACATATGGGTTAGAGAGAGAGAGGTGGAGTTTAAAGCTATCACAGGGACTGAGAGGTACTTCTTATGAAGTCTTCGCAAAAATGAACAGAGAAGACCAAGACAATTATGACATGTTAAAGCAGGCTTTGTTATTGAGGTACGAAAAAAATGGGGAATTTTATCGTAAGAAATTTAGAAATGCCAAACTGTTGTCTGGGGAGACATACCACCAATTCTCTGCTAGACTGGAAACCTATTTGGAGAAATGGACTGCTCTGGGGAAGACCCAAGATCTTAAAGAAATGATCATGATTGAGCAATTGAGAGAGTCCATGGCTCCAGACATGAGAAAATTTCTCATGGAACAAGGTGCAGAGAAATTGGGAGAGGTTTTAAATGTCGCTGAGAGGTATCAGGCAGCCCAGGCAGAGGTAAGTGGTGCTAAAAAGAAGCACATAGATAATTTTAAAGCTCCACAGCCATTTAATAAATTTGAAAATAGAGAACAGGGTAATAGAGGTAGGACAAACTTTGAGCGGCCAAGAAATGACTATCGCGACAGAAACTCACAGTTCAATGACCAAAAAAATAATGAAAGGAAACCGTTGAACCAAGGAAAAAGATGGTGTAAATGGTGCAAGAAAGATAACCATAACACCGAATTTTGTAGAAGGAAACCTTCAAACATTGCTGCAATGAAGTCGGGGACGCAAAGATTAAAGGTTAATCCTAATGGACAACAAAAACCTTATCACCCCCCAGTTTGTGAGGATGTTATTTGTAATGGGGTCACCATAAGGTGCCTTTATGATACAGGTTTGGATTATGATTCAGTTGTGAAGTCTAGCCTAGTGGACCCAAGTCAGTATACCACAGAAACAGTGGAAATACAAGGGGCGACTAAGGACATACCACTCATGACACTTCCCATCGCAAGGATAACGGTGAAAACTCGCTTTGTGGAAGGAGAAATCAGAGCAGCAGTGATAGATGAACCAATCTACCCTCTGATATTGGGGTGTAGATACGTCTTCTTGGGGAATCCCGAGAAACCTGTGATCATGGCGACAGTGCAGACCAGGTCACAGAAGAAGGAGGAAGAAGGTGAACCTATAAATGCTCATCCAGAGGAGATGAGAAAGGCGCAGGCTGAGGATAGGACACTCAAGCCATGTTTTAAAAAATTGCCCAAATGCCACACACCTCCGAGCAAGAGGGAATACTTTATGAAGAACAAACTATTATATAGGAAGGCCGGAACTGGAACAAATGGTCACAACCAGCTGGTTCTTCCCACTTCATATAGGGATAAAGTGATGGAACTCGGGCATGCGATTCCCTTCAGTGGTCACATGGGGATCAGCGCCACAGGACAGCGTATAGCTTGTCATTACTTCTGGCCAGGGATAACGGAGGATATAAAAAGATATGTCAAATCCTGCCCTGAATGTCAAAGGGTAGCTCCAAAGCACTGGACTGCTCCTGCAACTCTAGGGGAAATGCCCATAGTGGGAACACCTTTCGAGAGGGTTGCAGTGGATATTGTGGGACCTCTCACTCGGACCAAGAGGAGGAACAGTTACATCCTTACTCTGGTGGACACTTGCTCTATGTGGGGAGAGGCGGTAGCCCAGCCATCAATTGATTCAAAACATGTAGCAGAGGCACTACTTACAATATTCACCCGATTAGGATTCCCGCATCAAATCTTGACGGATAATGGATCGCAGTTCAAGGGGAAACTAACGGAAGAAGTTTTTAAACTATTTCAAGCCAGACACTTTCATTGTAGTCCGTACCATCCACAAGGGAACGGCCAGGTAGAGAGGTTCAATGGGACTCTCATTTCTATCCTGAGAAAGCTGGCACACGAAAAACCGGATCTGTGGGATCAATTCCTGCCCGCCGCATTGTTTGCGTATCGGGAGGTACCACATAGTTCAACCGGGATGGCTCCCGCAACTCTGCTATTTGGGAGGCCAATAAAAGGTCCTTTAGAAGCTTTATTAAGGACCTGGACGGATGAGAAGGCGGAAGAACCTGTTACCTCATCTTATCAATACGTGAACGAACTGACCACTCGTCTGAAAGCTGGATGGAAACTGGCAAATGATAATTTGAAACAAGCCAGGAAGAAACATGCAGCATATTTTAATAGGAAGGCAAAGGACCGAGAACTAGCTGTGGGAGAGAAGGTGTTCTTCTACTACCCGGCAGCCAGAATAAATTACAAATTGGTTGGCAAGGTCCATATACGGTTCTAGAGAAGGTGTCTAGAACAAACTATAAAATTGACAAAAAGGGGAAGGAGAAAGTTTATCATGTAAACTTATTAAAGAAGTATCTGGACAGACCACTCCAGGAAAGCACCCCCTTATTGACCTTGGCTATTGCAACTCAGATGCAAAAGGAACCACTCACCTCACATGAATACCCATTACATCCTTGTGAAACAGCAGCACAGGTAAAAGTCAGTAAGCACCTGACTAAAAATCAGAGGGAGAGAGTTCAACAGGTTCTGGAGGAACATACAGATGTATTAACAGATAAACCAGGCCATACAAATTTGCTACAGTATGACATGAAACTGGTAGACTCAAACCCAATCTGTATGAGAGCCTATTCTATTCCGTTCGCGAAGGAGAAGGCATTGAAGGAAGAAATAGATTATTTATTGAAGGAGGGGATCATTTCACACAGTGAATCACCCTTTAGTTCCAGTGTCGTCTTGTTGAGAAAACCGTCTGGGGAACACCGACTGTGCATAGATTATAGGAAACTGAATGCTGTCACAGAAGGACAAGTGGATCCATTACCAGACACCAAACAGTTATTTGCCAGATTAAACAAGGCAAAATACTTTTCAAAGGTGGATCTTAGTAAAGGCTATTACCAGATTCCAGTGAAGCCTGAAGTGAGACCTTATTTGGCTTTTAGCACTTCAGATGGACATTATGAATTCAACATGCTACAATTCGGACTGAAAAATGCTCCGAGTGTATTTTCAAGGATGATGCGCAAATTGTTGGATCCCCTGAATAACCCATGTATCTCGAATTTCATGGATGATATTCTCGTCGCCACAGAGACATTTGAAGAACACATTGAAGCTCTAGAAATGTTATTTAATAGGCTTAGGGAGGCGAACTTAACTGCTAGGCCAACAAAATGTTGTATTGGATGCAAAGAGTTGGAATTCTTGGGACACACTGTATTTCAGGGTAACATGACCCCTGACCCCAAGAACTTGGAAAAACTGCAGAGAGCACCTAGACCACAAACAAAAAAGGACGTGCGATCATTCGTGACGTTATGCGGATTTTATCAAAAATATATCAAAGATTTTAACTCTATTTGTGCTCCTCGGACTGATCTGACTCGCAAGGGACTTCCAGATAAAATTATGTGGACTGCACAAAGTGAATTAGCGTTCCAAGACTTAAAGGAAAAACTCACTAGCAAGCCTATTCTCAAACTGCCTGATTTGACACAGGACTTTGTCTTAAGAACCGATGCAAGTAATGTAGGACTCGGAGGGGCTTTGTTGCAAAGATCATCTTCACCTGATGGGGAACTGAAATCAGTCGCTTATGCAAGCCGCAAATTGAATAAGGCGGAACAAGGATACTCCACAAGCGAAAAAGAATGTTTAGCGTTAATCTGGGCAATAAAGAAGTTTCAAATCTATCTGTATGGTAGGACTTTTGTGGTCGAGACGGATCATCAGTCTCTCGTATTCTTATCTCAGGCTAAGCATGAAAACGCGAGATTGCTGAGGTGGTCTTTATTGCTTCAACCTTATCAGTTTAGTATCCAATATATCCCAGGCAAATTGAATGTTGGTGCAGATTTCCTCAGTCGGCACCCCTGTGATCAAAATTAGAGTAGTGGCAGACGTGAGGAGTAATTTTACCTATGTGTATCACTGGTTTTGGAACTTGCCGTAGGCATGTTTTCAAGTGGGGAGATGTGTCGTAAAATTAACAGTGATACAACGTTAAAATACCTCCAAAGATAACATGTAAGGATAAAAACATAATGCGTAAGCTGCTGATAGTACATGATCGCCCTGACCGCGGGTCACTACCCTCCATAAAAATTGACTTGCTAGACGGGAAGTCAAAACGGTTACCATTTGAACGGGATGAGAACGGCGGATCAAAAAGGAAAAAATATGACTGAAAAATTGCGTGAAACTAGCAAGGCTAAAAAGATGCAATTGGGGGTGTGGGGGGGGGGGGGGGGGGGGGGGGGGACGGAGGAAAAGTCACGTCCCCAAGTTGACACAAGGTAACGAAATCGACAAAAGGGACCATAGTTATTATACGCAACAGTCATTTTTTGGACGCTTTTGCGTTATTTTGTCCTTTATTTGAATGCAGCGGCAAACGTTTCACAGAATATTCTAGAAAATATTTCGAAAAAAGACAACTAACCTTGAAAAGTAACTTTTTCTTAATAATGATGTTAGGAATATAAAACCTAGCTGGCCGGATGGCCCATTTTGAGCAGTGAAATAATATGCTTTTATTTATACAGACGGATAGATAATAATGAAGACATTGACAAAAGACTGTGTTGTTCACATCAGCGAAAGACTGCATTGAATCAAACATGTTACTAATTTGCACAAAAACCGCGACCTTGAGACTCAAGTGTCCAAATCTAGTTAGAATGAAAGAGAGCGACATTGGTGGGAGCTGTGGCTAAAAATAACTTTAAAGACAAAATTTGTAGAGGGGACGGATAGGTTGGTTCAAAAACCAAGTACGTTTTTGTGAAAACGCAAGTAGAGACGGACGGACTAACAGATAAAAATCCATACTTGACTGAAGCATGACTGAAATGACTTTAGTGTAGGAAATTTGAATTTGAAAAAAACACAAGGCCTTGATTGGCCACAGACAATCATATTATCAGCGCTCAGACGCGCTTTTTGCCATTCCTCAATAGTTGTCCAGTGATAGACACAGTAAATTTTAAGTGTGGTGATTTCCAATGAAGTAAATTGAAATAAGTTCAGGGACGCCATACTATAGCCAGCAGCTCAGCTGAGTTTTGCTAGCATTTCTGTGTTCTTTATTCATAATCTGGTAAGATTGAAATTATTTCTTTGTATATTTTAAATATTGTTTAATGTCTCGAGTGATTTGATACTGCCATATCGAAATCTAGCCTTACAACAAGTAAGGATTTGCTCTAGACCCCCCGCCCTAGTTCAGGGTCTAGGGACAAACAATATATAAACTCCAGCAAGGATTAGGAAGGGGTGATTAAGTGTTGAGAACAGTGAAACATATCACCTATCCTATTTTATGGCAAGAAGCTAATAAACATATTTCGGAATGTGTAGTCTGGGAGAACTTATCCTATGTGAAACCAACTTGGTAAGATGTGCTGTATGGTCAGAGAGATCTGACCCGTCTATATGGTGTTGTTGTTGTGTGGTGTTGTGTCCAGAATTAATTTAGAGGATGGAATTCTGACACATAACTAATACTTTGATTGCAGAGCTGTGAGTTTTTTTTATTTGGCACCAATGTGGTGTCAAATGTGTTGAATATTACAAGAGGGACCCGTGCAGTAACATTGTGTCAGAGCAGCCTATTATAGCCCCAAGCACGGAGAGGTGGGGCCACCAGACTCTTGATATTTGCCCCCAAGCACGGAGAGGCGGGGCCACCAGATTCCAGCACCAGAACTACTCTTTCAAAGTTACGTAAGCAGGCTGGTCTGCTGGATTTACACCAACTTCATAGACATAGCACCCAAAGTGAATTACTACTAAAACATCCCATTTCCTTCCATCATTAATGGACAATGTTTGGTAGGCATAGACAGGGAGGGATGAAGCCACCCCAACAGCACATCTATTCATCGTTCTCCCAGGGAAAATAAAATTATGAACTGTAGAAATATTAACTAATCGTGAAAATTGTATACGTACACACCTTTTATTTATCATGCCATTTATTCATGCCATTCACTCATAAATTTCAAAATCTTTCATATGTTCTGGCCAAAATAAAACCTTGGTTCAGAACAAATAAATTTAAAAAAAGATTTACTTTCTAAAATTTCACCAGCTGAATTTAGTTCATTGTGTTCTAAATTTTATTGATAATATTATATTATTTAATATCTGTGTGTGTGTGTTTGTATATGTCAATACAACACATTACATTCAGTACCCTAGATTTTAACGTAGCCACATTCATTAGAAAAAAAGAAATGTGTGAGGTCGTATAGTGGTAGCAAGAAGGGTCTTCTGTACATTCACAGCTACATTTATTTCAGGAGCCTTCACAGCTGACCTCACGCATCACACTAGGTGATAACACAACCATACAAATACCATCAAAATCCACTACACCATGGCTGAATGAATGAGTGTACGCAGGTCAGAGTGTTATTTTACCGTTGTATACTGTCACCCATTTGCTGTCTTAATTTTTTGTTTAATCTGCAGAATTTGTTGCTATTGCTAGAGTTTTCTTTTTTCTTAGGCTAAATCAGATTATTCAACTCTGTTCATACATTTACGAAAAAAAAGAAAAAAAAAACTCTTAGACTCAAACCCTATGTATCTATAACTCTTTGGGCCATCATCTGTTCTCTTAACGGGGCTGTGAGCTAAATCTAGAGTTAAGATTCTAACGGGCTATCATCCTTGTAGCATTTACTTGAATTTTATGACTACTTGTATATGCTTTTCCTTGATGTATTTCTTTGGTGTTGTGAGAAGATTTTAAATGATAATTAAAATCTCTCTTGAACTTAGAAAACGTGTTGGTCAGCTCGTTCTAATATATATATATATATCATTGTTATAGTTTTCCCACGTCTGTGTGTTTAACTGTCGTCACGTGTATGTGCGTGCCCTGAGTAGATAGAGATTTATGTAATATATATCTGTGGTTTATACTGTCTGACACATTTAAAAGCTGTCGTAGAAGATAGGTGAGAGAGAGAAGAATTTATTTTTTCGCTTTCAGAGACAGCCTCTATATCACTATTCTATCATCTCACTCGTGGAATCTATTTCTTTTTACTAACTCTCACTGTGACTATCACTCATTCCAACCTATTCAGAAGGGACCAACCCAAGTCTTAATTCTCCTATCAAAAATCTACGACAGTAACATGTTTTATAAAATATTTCAATAATTATGATAAAATGTGCTTAATTTTGCTATTATTTTGTATATGACTATTAGTTTTAAATTAGCTTGTTTTTTACAACTTGTACTTGCTAAAATGCTTTTGTTTTTTAGCTAAACATTTTAATAAACAGTTTAAAGAATTGCACTTGATACATAATTTAATGAGCAAACGCTTACCTATTCTGTATCCTTTCATTGATAATTTATCATAACTTTTGCCTAGAATATACCAACGAAGTCTCGGCGCAAAAGAAAACATTTTTTCAACATACTTTATAAAACATCACAAACAACTATACTACGACCAAACATTTACAGATGTTCACCTACAAACATATTGTACCGGAAGAGACAGAGCAGTTACATGTGGAGAGTAGGCTTAAGGGAGTTTCTGTTTAGATGTACGAGAACTTTATTTACGCGTTTTTCGTAATTTGCACGATAACCTCCAAATACCAAGAGTTGTTTAAACCGTCAGCTATTAACTTGATTACTTCACAGATGTTGTGTTGTTCTAACATGGAGAAGTTGATTGTCTCGACTTATATGATTAAGATTGTGGCCAACATTATAAAACCTGGAACACATTTAATTACAGTGACATGGCTTCATACATGCAGATTATCTTACTCGTTTATGTGCTGTAATCTAACAAGATGTGTTGGAACTAGAGTCAATGGTCTACCATTCATCTGATGGTTTTAAAATATCCTAAGGAAAATCTATAGCATTATTTTCATCTTCAGAAATGTGTTAAATCTCACCGTACCAACTATTCACTATGGATACACTTTACTTTATTTAGCTTATCATCGTATATGCTACAATTAGCTTATCATCGTAAATGTTGCATTTAGCTTATCATCGTGTATGCTGCAATTAGCGAGTAATAATAAACATAAAATAGTCAAGATGCAGGCACTCTTAAGATATAAATAAATATTTAACTCTTTAACCCCCAAGAGCCAGTATACTGTACTTCCCGCTAGACCCATTTTGGCCCAATCAACAGTATACTGGCTTTCGTATCTCTTGATCCTTTCTAGGACTGTTTTCTCATTTTGACAACTCAAAAACGCTATTTTCTTAAAGTATAGCCATCCATTATGGACTTTTGTTATTTATGAATATGAACATTTAAAAAAATTATTTCCAAACAAAAACAATAAAAACATATTTTTATGGCCATTTTTGTTTGGGCCAAACCCACTTTTTTGCTTGGGACTGAAAGAGTTAAAAAAGAATTCTGACCAGTTACAGAAGTGAGAGGCGTAATGGGGTACCAAGTTTAGGGTCATTCGAACAGCGTTATCGCCTCGCTTCAGGAGTGAATTGTTGCCAAGCACACTGCAAACTCGGCATCATAAAATATAGTGCTTTGTGGATAGTGGTCATTGTTACGACCACTTAACGTAACTACGGAACATAGGACTATGAAACGAGCCACGCTAAATATAGACGCAATCAATTCCCGATTCACCAGATTTGTTGTTGTTGTTGTTTAACTAAGGCTGCTGAGCTTCTCGCTCTTTAGCAGCCGATACCAAGCTGAAGGCTCCTTGGTATTATCAACACTGTAGGTCAAGGCTTTTTTCTGTGACTCTTCTGCCATTCCGAAATGTGTTGAGTTAAAGTCATGAGCTCCAGTTTCTCCAGCTTGGCTTGCATTTAAAGGATCGTCACATCTGATGCCAAGCTGGGAGTAAGAAGCGCATGACATAATGTGCATTCCCCGCCATCCAAGGTGTCTCTCCAACTATGCAGAGCTAAAATATTGTACTCAGATTTTGGGATCTCCCAAGTAATTGTCAAGTCCTTCACAGAGCCCTTCTCAGCTTCCCCTGCCTATCACTGGGTCCACAGTAAGACCCCTCTGCATGCAGTCAACCAATTCAAAGCCAAAGAATTACGCCTGGGGCTCAAGTGACTTCTCCAAGCTAAGTATGCAATGCAGGGTTCTCAACAAGTTTCACCACAGGGGGAATACCTGGAAGTGTGTTGTTGGTTTCAAGAGTCAATGAGGTTGTAATAGCTTCACAGACATAGGTTTACTTCCACGTACGTATGTTGTATCATTGTACATAGCTGGTGGTCATAAAAGGATGACTCCAGATATGCCTCCATGCATACCGACAGATTAACTAGATTACACACGACAAAGACCGTAATAATGTTTCTAATAAATTTATGTTTTACTATTGACTGTTGACAGACCTTGGGTCTCCCTTGTTGTTAGTTCCTATGGTCATAGATGTTGCGTGATGCTTCACTGGGAAGATGTGTTCCCCAGTTGTGTTTGCTTAGCTGATGTTCTAGTATGACGCTCCTAGTGTGACGCTCCTAGTGTGACGCTCCTAGTGTGACGCTCGTAGTGTGACGCTCCTAGTGTGACGCTCCTAGTGTGACTCTATTAGTGTGACGCTCCTAGTGTGACGCTCGTAGTGTGACGCTCCTAGTATGACGCTCGTAGTGTGACGCTCCTAGTGTGACGCTCGTAGAGTGACGCTCCTAGTGTGACGCTCCTAGTGTGACGCTCCTAGTGTGACGCTCGTAGTGTGACGCTCCTAGTGTGACGCTCGTAGTGTGACGCTCCTAGTGTGACGCTCCTATTGTTACGCTCCTAGTGTGACGCTCCAAGTGTGACGCTCCTAGTGTGACGCTCCTAGTGTGACGCTCCTAGTGTGACGCTCGTACTGTGACGCTCCTAGTGTGACAGCTGTGATCTTAGTAGGTAGTTGGCTGACGTTCTCAAGATGATTGTAGTCCTCCACTCTGGTGTGATGGTAGCGGTGTCGCTGGATGGACGTTATTTACAAGTCCATGTCTAAGATATTAGAGACTTACTGAGTAGTCGCAGTCCATGTTGCAGAGCTTGTGAATTGAGTCTGGGCCGGATGTCCTAATCTGTAACCATCCATTAAGAAACTCTACAATTTTATTACTGACTTGGCTACGACATAATTAGACCTCTCATTATAGACACCACTGTCTTATGTAAGTGGAGAATAACCTTATTCATGTTAAAACATCAAAGCATTGTTTAAGCAACAAATTTAATAGTTGGCTGGCTAAATCGCACTTCCAGTTTGCAGGATACGCCATTAAAATACAACATAAACAAGGAACGCTTATTAAAAGTCATGTTTTTTATAAACAGAAACGTAATTCTTATATAAAGTCATGTTACTTATAAAAAAGAAAAAGAAACACTTATATAAAATCATGTTACTTATAAACACACAAAAAACACTTAAATAAAGTTATGTTACTTATAAACAAAAAAAGAACCAAATATGTAAAGTCATGTTACATGAACAAAACAAGATACACATATATCAAGTCATGTTATATATAACATATGTTATATATGTTATAGTTTATATATCGCCTTTATAGACCTCACAAAAGCATTTGACCTGGTTAGTAGGGATGGACTCTTTAAAATCCTCCTGAAAATAGGCTGCCCTTCTAAAATGCTGGAAATGATAAAGTCATTCCATGACGACATGAAGGGAACAGTCCAATATGCTGGAAGCACGTCGCAGCCTTTTGACATACGAAGTGGCGTTAAACAAGGCTGTGTTCTGGCTCCGACCCTCTTTGGGATCTTCTTTGCCTTACTCTTGAAACATGCATTCAGAGATGCAACTGAAGGAATATGCCTTAACACTAGGTCAGATGGCCGTCTGTTTAATCTTTCAAGGCTGAAGGCAAATACAAAAATCAGAAGGGTCACTATAAGAGACTTGTTGTTCCCTGATGATACTGCAGTCGTCACTCAAAGCCAACAGGAGCTTCAGAACTTGATGAATAGCTTCACTAAAGCATGCAAGGACTTTGGCCCCACAATAAGTCTAAAGAAAACGAATGTGCTGAGTCAGGATGCGGGTGCTGCACCAGTTATCACTATCGATAACTATGAATTGGCAGTGGTGCACCACTTCACATACCTAGGGTCTACCATCAATGACAAACTCTCACAGGATACAGAAATCGACAGCCGCATTGGCAAAGCTGCAGCTACCTTTGCCCGCCTCACATCGCGTGTTTGGGGAAACTCCAAACTCACAATGAAGACCAAAGCTGCGGTATATAATGCCTGCGTCACCAGCACACTCCTATATGGCAGCGAGACCTGGACGACCTATGCTAAGCAAGAAAGACGTCTCAATACCTTCCATTTACGGTGTCTACGCCGCATCCTCGTTATTTCGTGGAAAGATAAAGTGACAAATGTCGAGGTGTTGTCACGTGCTGGCCTTCAAAGTATGTATACACTGCTTAGACAGCGCTGACTTCGCTGGCTTGGCCATGTTCGCCGCATGGAAGATGGTCGCATCCGAAAAGATATCTTCTACGGACAATTAGCAGATGGCAAGAGAACAGTTGGGCGACCACAGGTGAGGTTCAAAGATGTTTGCAAGAGAGATATGAGGGCACTGGACATGGATCCAGCAACATGGGAGGATGAAGCTGCCGATCGCACTAAGTGGCGATGCTATTTACGGCGCCACCTCAGATTGGGCGAAGAGAGGCTCACACAACAAACAGAGGAGGGGAGAAAACGTCGAAAGGAGCACCAGAAAAATAAGCAGCTGAGGGCTGTCACCTTAGGGGCGCATTCCCATAGTCAGTTATGACTGAAGGGGCTATTATTATATATAAACAAAAAAGAAACACATACATAAAGTCATGTTACTTATAAACAAAAACACTTATATAAAGTCATGTTACTTATAAAAAAAAGAAATACATAAAGTCATCTTACTTATAAATAAAAAATGAAATACTTATATAAAGTCATGTTACTTATAAACAAAAACAGAAACACTAATACACAGTAAGTTACTTATAACCAAACAAAATTTTTTTTACATAAAGTAAAGTTACTAATAAATAAAAACAGAAACACTGATATAAAGGCATGTTACTTATAAACAAAAACAGAAACATTTATAAAAGACCATGTCAATTATAAACAAACAACAACACAAAATTCTTATATAAATTCATGTAACTTATTAACTAAAGCAGAAACCCTTATATAAAGTCATGTTACTTATAAAAAACAAACATAAACACTTATATAAAGTCATGTTTCTTATAAACAAAAAAAGATACACTTAATAAAGTTATATTACTTATAAACAAAAAGGGTACACTTAATAAAGTTATATTACTTATAAACAAAAAAGAACCACGTATATAAAGTCATGTTACACATGTTGGCTTCCTTATCTTCTATGTTTTGTTTGATGTTTTCAGTAAGTGAGTAATCTATGATTGGTGATTTTAGTTCCCAGGGTGGTATTCTCCATGTCTCTGCAAGTAGAGGTGCAGCGGCTCACAAAATAATCACATTTGGACCGCAAACCGCTCAGAGCGCCAATCTAATTTTAGTAATAAAACGAATGAAAAATGTACTGAAACTCTTTCTGATCTGGTTCGAGATTTTAAGTTGCCACCGGAAAACAAATTCCCAAAGCATGGTTGTTGTAGAACACTGGAAAATTGATATTATGTTCATATTTTTCAGCGTTTTGGGTTAGTTACCAAATCGTGTAAAACTGTTTACCGTAGCAACTAGTGATAGGACTACAAAAAATGCATGTTCATCTCGTCTAACGGCTGAATAGGATAGAAACGTGTTTCAACAATTATCTGATAGATCTAGCGACGAGGACAAGAGTGAAAACGGTTTGCACATTGATTGAAAGTGTGATTTTGATAGAGATTAGGCACAGACAGTTATAATTGTGAAAATATTGCAAGTCCTCGGCCATCGGAGGGCCTTGAAATAACAACAACCTCTATTAGAGTTACAACCGGTGCTTATTGTAATAGTACATTTATTTATCTTTAAAATGACGTGTAATTCATAAACATCGGTAAACAATTACGAAAACTACAGCTTACTTTGTGCAAACACCTACAGGATGAAAATGGGAAAAAAATTTAATTCGGCCACAGTGTGTTTTTCAATTCGGTAGTTAATGTGTTAACAGAATTTTTTTTTTGTCGATGGATACAACATGAAGTTGAGTCTATAAATGGCAGGCAAGGAAGGAAAAAAAAAGTTGACAACTTCGATGAAGAAGTTATTCGACGTGAGATTTTCAAAATGTTTTCGTTAAATGAACTTGTCACTCTCCGCAAACTGAAAGTGAAGCTGCTAAAGGCTTGTGATATTGATATCTCAAAAACAACTCTTTGGAAAGTTGTAAGGTTCGTCCGATTTACGTTTCGCAAATCTATTGGAGGCAGGAATGTATTATGTGAAAAACCACACTTAATTGCTGCCCGAAGCAAATTCCTTAGACAGATACGAGCACGAAGGATGGACGGATATGATATAGTATATTTAGACGAAACATGGGTTAATTCGCACCATACAAATGAGAAAGAATGGCATTCTTCTGACAGTGTTCATAAAAGGACAATTCCCAGTAGCAAAGGACAACGAATTATAATTGTGCATGCTGGCAGCAGTGAAAATGGAATTGTCCATGACGCAGAACTAATGTTCCATGCAATTTCAACAGACGGTAGGGACTACCACACTGAAATGAATGGACATATTTTTCGTTCTTGGATAGAAACAACTCTTCTCCCCATTCTTGACAGACCTTCAATTATTGTAATGGACAATGCATCCTATCACAATGTTGTAGCTCAGGAAGAAAAAGTCCCAACTTCCTCAAGCACAAAAGATGCAATAAGAACTTGGCTACAAAATGAAAATGGCAATGTCGACAATACCTATTTGAAACCTGAATTGTTACAGCTTGTGAAACAGACTAAGAAGACTAAGGTGTATTGCGTTGACAAAATAATTGAATCATAGCTCACACCTCTCTTCGACTACCACCTTATCATTCGCATCTTAACCCAATAGAGTTACTTTGGGCTAAAATCAAAGGACAGGTTGCCGCACAGAACACCACATTTAAAATGAGCGACGTGAAAGTTCTTAAACATGATACCTTAAAAAAAGACAGATTTTCAATTCTGGAAGAAATGTGTAGATCATGTGCTCCGTGAAGAAGAAGAATACTGGCAACGTGATAGATTACAGTTTACCCAGCCATTAACAGTTGTTAATCTAATGGAATCGTCAAATACTTACTGAGATAAATGTAACTTAATTGAGATATCAAAAACATAAAGCAATGTAATTATGCTCCTTCAAAACACAAAGAAATAGGGCAGGTATACATGTAAAATTTACCGTGTCGTATACAATATAGTTTTGAATACAGTTTTTTATCCCCACGTTTCAGATTTAAATGTATCACTACTTATAGCTGTTTCCTATGCGGTGAGCAGATATGGATACGCCTCTGATCTTACTTTTGACATTTATGACGTAGTATACTATACAATTTAATTTTTAAGCCGTGCTTCTTGTAAGATTCGGAAAATATCAAAGGAATTTACGGTTTTAAAGAATGCAGAATTTATATTGACTTCACAACAACATATTTGTAACGTCATGGATAATATAAGACTACATGCAAAATATGAATTCATTACATCAGGTAGTTCTTTAGAAGAAAAAAAAATTAAAGTTGAACATCAATTGGGGAACGGACTATAGTACGTTTTACAAGTGCTGTAGAACAAGTCTTGATTCCATCGCTAACTCTGGCCTTTTCCAGTTGGAGGTAACCAAAGCATCTCATTTTTGGCATTTTCCAAACCCCCCCCCCCCTACCCCCCTTCTCCCACCACCACAAATAAAAAAAAACAACCAGAACAAAGAAACACAAGAAAAATGGCGAGGCCGACCAGAATGTAAATACCAGGACTGGGACAAACATTAACTTTCACAGATGACATAATCAAGTACAGAAATGGCTCAGTCAGACAGGAAATGGTCCAAGGCCTACACGAGACACTAGAGGCGGTTTCTAAATGGTGTATGGAAAGCGTATCAGGGGTCAATCCCAACAAGGTCTGTGTAATGTGGTGCTCTTTAAACAACTCCATAGTTAAAGCAGACCTTTCAGACATCACTTTCAGTGGGCAGAACATTGACAGGCAAGACAGGATAAGTATCTGGGGGTAACGTTTGATCGTGGACTATCATTCACGTTTTATGTCGAACTGATCATGCAGAAGTGCAAGCGAGGACTGGCAGCCGTAAAAACAATGGCTGCTGCGCACTTGGAACAGAGACTATTGTTTCTCCTGTGTCATCACGCTGTCAGTGTCACAATGTGAACGACTGGAACGCATTCAAAATGAAAGGATGCGAATAGTTTTGGGCTGTACACGTGATACTCCCATTGTGACAATGAGATACATTCTCGGATTGCTGTCGATTAGATCCAGATATGCGATGGTCCAGGCAAAAGCATACATGCGGGTAACCACCGACAAAAGACACCACCTGCAGGTGCATATAGCTGACATCAAAGGAGCAAGAATCAAGAGGGGAATGTCAAGGATGGCACAAGCAGAGGCTACAATTGGTCAGGTGACCATGGTTGAAAATGTATCCAAAGAGAAGAGTGGAGTAAGTCAGGGGAGAACTGGACAAACTACCACCAGGTCATCATTGGCCCTGGCAGATAGTACAGATCTTGCGGCTATGGAAAAGCAGAGCGGGAGATTAAACAGCTGATAAGTGATCAAGCTGGGAACGATGACGCCATTGTGTACACTGATGGGTCTGTAGTGCGTGGTGAGAAATCAGGATGGGGCTTCTCTGTGAGAATAAATGGCAGGGTCGTCGCTGAACAGTGGAGCCTCCATGACAACAACATCCAGCATGAGAATGGAAGTAGAGGCAGTTACTGCAGCACGGAGGTGGCTGTCTGAAACTCCATCAACCGGGACAGTTATATTGTCAGACTCGCAAGCCATGCTTTGGAAAGTTCAGAATGGATGACTGCGGTAGGAATGGAAAACATCAATAGAAGCCTCAAGTCTTGAAGAACTGGTGTGGATATACTGTTCTGGTCATGCAACGAGAGAGCTGGCAGACTGGCCTCAAGAGTACCCATGGTGGGGGCACAGGACATGGATAATGGAGAGATACTAAGGGCTATTAATGATCGCTTGCTGGATAATGACACTGCAATGGATGATTCAACAAGGCTGAGGCTGTTCGAGTTTGGCATCAAACGTGGGACTAGGAGAAATGGTCGTAAGAGAGGATACATCCGTCGTATGTACAACCAGCGTGCTACAGGTACAATTAGCATTCTTACACTTCGACATTTGCTGAGGGAGACTGAGCACCTATGGATTTACCCGGAGTGCAGTGAAGTCGATTCTGATTAACAATAACAATAACAGATGTGTAATGTTTGTCTACCCTTCCAAGATGGAGGTGAAATTCGTTTCTCACCTTAGACGCCGAAAGAAAAACATCAGGAATGTGTATATTTCGATGGATATCACCATGTTATGTTAAATTATAGAATAAAAGATACACCAGAGTATCTAGTGGTGTAGATATTTTCCTATAACTGACCTCGAAACCCTCGAATCGGTCGGTTGGATCGGAGGGTTGATCAGTGAGTTAACAATTCACTATCGTAAAACAAGCTATTGTTACCGAAACAGAACCAGGCTCGACAGTAAACATGACTCACTCAAATATCTTGGGGGCTAAGGAGATTTCTAAAATTGGATACTGGAATGTAAGATGTTGTGTTAGAACTACTTTTTGGAATAGCTATTGATTGGGTTATGAGAAACTATACCCACAATGAACAATTGGGTATAAAATGGACAAATGGAAAATTCCTGGGGGACCTGGATTTCGCAGATGATGTAGCATTCTTAAGTTCAACACCAAGACAATCCCAAGAAGCAATAAATAATTTGTGTCATCTCTCGGTTAAAATTGGTCTCCAAATAAATGCCTCTAAAACTAAAGCTATGAACTTTTCTAACGAGACCTTTGATATCATCTTGAACGGGGAAAAACTACAGAAAGTTGAAAGTTTCAATTATTTAGGCAGTAAAAATGACTCAGGATGGTGACACAACAAGAGAAATCCATACTAGAATTGCTTTGGCAGCTAGCGCCTTCAATAGATTATCTAACATTTTGGAAATTACGATCATTGAATATACATACCAAGCTTCGTCTGTTTAATTCAAATGTTATCTCAGTGTTAACATACGGCTGTGAGAGTTGGAAAATAACAAAATCATTGGAGAACAAGCTGAATACATTCGAGAACAAATGTCTTAGAAAACTCATGAACATCAGTTGGAAAGAATTCAAGACTAATCGACAAATAAGAGAAGACTCTAGGCAGAAATATGTCTCCGACTATATAAGGAAAAGACGATGGTCATATATCGGTCATGTCCTACGAATGCAAAACAACAGAATACCACTACAGGCGCTCACTTGGGTTCCTGAGGGTAAGCGGAAAAAAGGAAGACCAAAAGAAACACTCAGAAGAACAATAATAAGAGAAGGAAGAACGTTGGGCCTAAATAATGTGCAAGAGCTAAGAGGAGTGGCGTCACAACGAACAACCTGGAGAGCACTGGTTTCTGCCTTATGCGCCGTGTTTGGCGCTTAAAGAATTTATTATTATTATTTATTAATGTTTGTCACGGACTGCCTCCCCTTAGCTCTGGAGTAGTGGTACATCAGTGGCCAACACTCAAGAGTATCTAATATGGGTCTTCAAATGTGTCTACCTTTGCACAAGATTACTCTTGGCAGAGTTGTAGATAGAAGGATAATGACGCTTCTATCTCAAGGGCATTTCACATGATGTTTTCAGAAGTCAAGACCAATGCTGCATAGGGCAGAGCACTATTAACTTATTGTAGCGTTGTCATTTGTAGTATGTATCTATAACTTCCTGAGTTACTCTGGCCAAGTTAGTGTAGGGACAAACAGCTGAACAACGCACACAGCATTACACCAAAAATATCCTGAGCACTACCAAGGCTGAGTGGACAGTTAAACGACGTTTATTAACATAAACACAGCTTCATAGGTATCAACTTGGAAGCCATTATAGCGTATGGCATAATATATATATCGTCCTCAGTATCGGTATGTAGCGTCAATAGATAGTACACTGTACCCGACAGTTTTCCTCGTATTTGTTTAATCAGTTCAAAGAAATACATACTTCCTTTCACATGCATATATCTAGTACCCTTCACAAAAGATCACAAAATCATTTAAATCTCAGGATCTCAAACACAATACGTCCACTTGCCATGAAAAAATACCATCGCTCTCCTTACTTCTCTCCCACCAATCACCTGTCTCACGAGAACAAGCCAAGCATGACGGCTTAACGTAGCTCACCCGTCTTTTCCAGTGACCCGCGTAAAAATAAACAAACCGAGCCACGCTGAGCTAGCGCTATATAATACATACCTGTTATGAATATTAATCATAACAGTACTCCCCTCCCCCTCGTAAAATAATGAAAACGAAGTATATATATATATATATATATATATATCATCATCATCATCATGTGACGTATTCTTTCCAGAACGTTGTCTCCATTACAGCTGCTCTGAACGCATCACGATTCTGGGCAAGTCGACCTGCATCAGCCAAATACAAGTTCAGACTCTCTGTGATGTCCTGGGTCCACCGTCGTCTAGGTCGACCCCTTCCCCTTTTTCCAGGGACCATGCCTTCCATCACTGTTTTTTCCAGACTATTACAGTATGTCTTTTTACATGACCGAAAAATTTCAGCTTCCTTATTGCGATGGTATTTAGGAGCCAATGTTCCTGTGCGTTTAGTGAGTGCAGTACTTCCCTGTTGGTCTTTTTTTCTGTCCAGGGTATTCTCAACATCCTTCTGTAGCATTTCATTTCGAATGATGTAATCTTTTTTGGAACTGTTTTATTGAGTGTCCAAGTCTCGCAGCCGTATGTTGCGACTGGGAATATACATGCTCTGATCAGTTGTAGCTTTGTTTCTTTGCTTGTGCCTTGCCATAGGTTTTTCATCTGTTTTAGTTTATGTTAAGCAATTGCAAGTCTTCTTTTAATTTCTACTGCACAGTCGCCAGAGCTGTTGATGATTGATCCTAAGTATTCGAATTCATTAACACTTTCCAGTTCTTCGTTATCAATTTCAATTTCTGGTTTGGTCTTTACTGTGTCTGTTGTCAATACTTTTGTCTTCTTGGTGTTTAGGTATAGATTCTGGGCCTCGCTGTGTTTTTTGGTGGACAGAATTAATTGTTCAAGTCCTTCTGGGTTGGTCGAAAGGAGGACTGTATATATATATATATATATATATATATATATATATATATATATATATATATATATATATATATATATATATATATATATATATATATATATATATATATATATATATATATATAAACATCTTGCTCATGCGTTTTCTTTCATACCGATAATAACTGAATCAACTACGATTCTTTTGTTTTAAACTAACTTGTAACATAATAAATAATCAATTAGTCTTGACAGGTTAAGATAGCGATGGAATGATGGTGAATTTTAGACGTAATTAAATCATCTTCACTGTGACTTGGGTTGAGGATTTTATAAAAACAACTGTCCTTTTGCTGTATCCTTAATAAATTTAGCTAGTCTAAGTTAGTCATGCAGCCGTGATTTCGTCCATTCTTCTGTGATGCGGGCTCTTCTCCACTCAACTCGTCCAGTGTAGGCGATTAGTGTTGATTCTCTGCTATTAACTCACTGCTTGTGGCGTAGGACCTTCGGACTTGCAGCTTCGTAACATGTACAGTCTGATAGTTTCGTTCCACAAACTTTAGACAAAATAAAAAGTGCCAATACCTGAGCAAAGTACATTTGTGGGCTCCAAATTAACAGGCGCATTGTCTGGCAGTCAACCCACCAATGTTAGCCACTCTGAATAATTACTCTCCCTGAGTATGCACAGTATAACTCTTTGATTATGTCCTCAATATGATTAGAAATTACCGTAATTCATCTGGTTAATGAACTGGGTAAAAATGTGCTTGGCCAGCTTGACCGCAATGATTTGCCTGAATTACAATTAATAAGGTACAAAAATCTCACAAAACGATATTTAGGCACATGTAACGTAATCATCATTCATCACTGCTACTTTCGCGTTTCTGATCGAATTAGCATAAAAAAACATCAGCGCCTGCTGTAGTGGTTTATGAATATACATTTGCATATGTTGAGGTTGCCAGCCTCATATATAACCACTTGTTAAGGAATAAAAGTAATATGTTTTGGTATTTTGCCACACGCAGGTATATATCCATTGTTATTTGAGGAGATATCTCTATTTTTGGTAAAAACATGTTTAACACGATCTTTAACTTGTATTGAACTGAGACTTATTAGTATACCTCAATCGGTTGTCAATGACGTAACGCGTTTCCGCGAATTTATTCTAACGGCTTATATTATGGGCCTTTCATTTGATTCATTAGTATTTTTCGAGCTCCCGGAATTGTGGAGGAATTAAGTATCTTTACGTAACATAATTATATTTTTGAAGGCCGCCACTTGCTTCAACGATCGTTAAGATTGTCCTGAACTTATAAGAAGTTCCGCACCTTACAGAGAAGTAATTTATACAAGAAGAAACATAAATTCGCGTTTCTGGTTCGCATTACTTGATTGTCCGTGAATGCCACGCACGTCTTAGTCTGAACGGCCAGAACTGAATAGAGAAGAAGGGACTGTCCATATTTATGAGGAGCAGATCTTGAAGATTCTCCATTTCTATTGTATTGTGAAGAAAACCTAATAAATATGTACTACATGTGTATTGTGTACCTACTACCCTACGATTTGAGTTATTCTGCCAGTTTCATGTCCTGCATGACCAAACCCTAGTGCATTCGATAACATAGCACGATGAACTCTTTCATATAAATATGACCACACGTCCCAAAAAATTCCAGTCGTAGCACTACTTAGCAAGGAAAACATGTCAAATTCACATGGTAAAATAAATGTTCACACTTACCCCAAAGTTATTTTTGGGAAAACTATCCCCATGGCACAGTTAGAATAGACACAGCATGTTGATGCTTTTGAATCGCTTGGCCTGGGAAATTTTAGTATTCCTCTTATGAAGGGTGATTTGATTCCTTAGGTTTTTTGTTTTTGTATTTTAAAATGCGGGTTTACTTTTAAGTTTCAAAAGTTGCCCAAATACTCTGTCCTGGTCCTTTAAGTTTCCAGTCTTGTATTTAAAAATGCGTGTTTCAAATTTGCCCAAATACTTCGATCTGTCACTTATAATTTTGGAATCCTGTGTCACATCTTCTCTCTGGCCCTGGTGAATTGCTAGCTTGACGTGGCGATGCAGTCTGATTTGTGACTCTGATTTCGATAGATTATATTTATATTTCTCAGTTCACATCCCAGAATGTACTCCGACGAATTTGCCAATTCAAGTCAACGTCTATTCCGGTTCTCACATTAAGCCAATGGTAAACTCTTTAGAACTAAATGTGTCGGGGTGTTAAATTATATTATCTACCACATGTTTTGAATTTTTAAATTTTCAAATTCCAAAGCATGACATCTTTCTAATAAGGCAGTAATACTTCCAATTGCATCTTTATGCAAACTCACAAACAAATATGTGAACTTATTTCCCGTCTAGATGCTTTCCCGGTATATTGTCTCCTCAAACAGATTATCGGTAATCTTGATACACAGATGCTCCAGCGGAAACGATTACGTCTTATCGAGTGTGTTTGCGTAAATCCCTCAGACGGATTTCTCAGACGTACAATATAGCTTTCTTTTCATCGATCGTGTGCTATCACCTTGTGTCAATAAAGATCGACTTTATTAAAGGTGGCTAGACAACTGAGATGATAAATTTTTTGCTGACCTGCCTAATTAGCTTACGACGATTCACATGGCAAAACGTACAAAAGTCTGGGTGCGGCTAGAGCTGAATTTAGGTGCATAAAATATGTCAAACCATAGGACGATCAGTGAAGAAAATGAAGAATCGAAGTGATACTGGCGGAGAGGATGAAAGTTATAAAAATGCACAACTGATTCGTTACAATCTTAACAGAACTACAGATGAGCTGAGCTAACTGGGACAGATATGTATTGTTGACGGAACTACAGATGAGCTGAGCTAACTGGGACAGATTTGTAATGTTGACAGAACTACAGTTGAGCTGAGCAAACTGGGACAGATTTGTAATGTTGACAGAACTACAGATTAGCTAAGCTATCTTTGACAGATTTGTAATGTTGACAGAACTACAGATGAGCTGAGCTAACTGGGACAGATTTGTAATGTTGACAAAACTACAGATGAGCTGAGCTAACTGGGACAGATTTGTAATGTTGACAGAACTACAGTTGAGCTGAGATAACTGAGACAGATTTATATTGTTGACAGAACTACTGTTGAGCTGAGCTAACTGGGAAAGATTTGTAATGTTGACATAACTACAGATTGGATGAGATAACTGGAACAGATTTTCTAATGTTTACAGAACTACAGATGAATGCCTGAGACAAATTTGTAATGTTGACAGAACTACAGTTGAGCTTAGCTAACTGGGACAGATTTATATTGTTGACAGAATCACAAATTGGATGAGATAACTGGAACAGATTTTCTAATGTTTACATAACTACAGATGAATGCCTGGGACAGATTTGTAATGTTGACAGAGCTACAGTTGAGCTGAGCTAACTGGGACAGATTTGTAATGTTGACAGAACTACAGTTGAGCTGAGCTAACTGGGACAGATTTATATTGTTGACAGAAGCACAGATTGCATGAGATAACTGGAACAGATTTTCTAATGTTTACAGAACTACAGATGAATGCCTGGGACAGATTTGTAATGTTGACAGAGCTACAGACGATCTAACTGGGATAGATTAGTAATACTGGCAGAACTACTGATGGTCTGACTGGAGGAGAATTGCTACGCTTTCAGATATGTTTTGTAAAATTATTTGTATGTGTCATAGTGGTATGAGAATGATTGTTGAAACATTTAACTAAGACAATAAATAAATTGACAACAAATATGCTGTCAAGAAAGCAGAAACTACACATCAAACCACAAATCCAGAAATTGACTACATAAATTACACTTATGTAACTACGGGTAGAAACAGAAAGCAGTCCACCAATAACGAACCAAAACCGTAGAACAAGAGAAACAGTTTATCACTGCCATATGAAATAAATCAACACAGACAAACAATAAACAATCCAATAGAAGAATTACTTAGTGCTATTTTAGACACCATAGTCAAATCGTCATTGATTAAGTCATAAATCAGCTGGAGTTAAGGAAGACCACACTCTTGCAAACACAAGAGGAAACAAAAAACACACATGGATCTTCATTTCAGCTAGTAGTACTTATAACGACACGTCGTCACACTAGCAATAATAGATTTAGAGGTAAAATAATTACAAATAAGTATATCGATTGAATAAGCAGCAACACCCGAATAAAGTTACGACGTGACGGCCAAACATCCAGCTAGTCGTCATTCGCAGAAATAAACCTCTTCATGGCTAATAAAAGTGCCACCTCCGTCCCCCGTCCCCCCCGCTAAATTTAAAAAAAAGAAAAGGACAGATATAACTGTCCAGCGGTCAAAATGTTATATAAATGTACACAATATACCCCGACGTATAACCGAGAGATCACATCTCTTGTCAGGTTTTGTCGTAATTTTCAATCTCGGAAATTAGTGAAAAAAAAACAACAAACAAAACATAACCATGTGATACTTTAAAAGCAGCAGATATAGGAAGTTAGGGGAAGGCATCCAATTTACTTACAAAGGGAAACAATTTAAATATTAATAAAATATCAAAATAAATAACAGATTTTAATTGTGTATTTAATTTTGATCATTTTACTATACAAATTTATGTAAGGCAAAAAAGATTCTCTTATTTTTATTAGTACACTTCTTAAATTGTTAAAGTCATGTTGTTTATCATGTTAGAATTAAAGTACTTTAAATAATATGGCGTTTGATGCGCATGTAGAGGTTGTGAACACTTATATCCTCTGCCACTTTCAATGATAGTCTGGTGTAGATATTTTTGGTTGCAGTCGCAGATGTGCACACCGAGAGACCTAAGGGTCTTTTATATATGGACATGCGCCCTAATATAACCATGTGCCCGGCACAGAAGATCAGTACAGTGACACTTATGTGTCATTAGATCTTTTGTGTGAAAACACAGAGGATCCTTACAGTGACACTTGTTTGACATTGTGTCTTTTTGTGTTGGGACATGCGTTTATGTTGACCGTGTTCCTATGCGAGTTAAATGCGACCTCATGCGAGAAAAAACAAAATTTACACACCGAAATGTACCTTCGCCGCCAAATAGCACACTTGGACAATCCTTTAAAGACATTTTCTGACTTGGTCTGTTCTCTCCTATCCCGGGGATCAGAGTGGCTAAGAGACATGGCGTCCACATCTAATTCTAAAGACACTGGGGTCGGTTCCCAGTACAGAGAATATTCTTGATGGAGTTTTTCCAGAACCACTTTGTACTAATAACATCTTACTTCCCCCTGATTCTCTGAGTAGTGAGATCGGATGCCTTGCCTTCTTGGATAAGAGCGAAAAATAGTAGGTCCCGTGTACACCTTTTGTACGTTAAAAATAACTCGGCAGTTGAAAATCATAAAGAGTAGGCCGTACGGCCGCTGCCGTGCCAGAGTTTACACAATTAAGAAAACCTACCCGATACAAACATATTTATAGAATGTGTGGTTTCTGTAAACACACATTGGGATGCTCGCCGATGCTTTGGAGTTCGTGCACTGTGCCGAGATTCTCCTTGTGAGCTAAAGGAGGAGATCGGACCACTGATGGAGTTTTCCGTGTACAATGTAGATGGTCCTTAAAACAAAACAAACAAACCTCTTCTACCTTGGTGTGTAGATGTTAGCCAGAGAGAGCGCCATGTTAAGCTGTATATCTTTTGGCCTGGTTTCAGTCTAGTCCTCGGTCCATCACGGATTGTCTACCTTGTAATGTTGTTCTCCCGGCGAATTCTGGGTCGTCCTGGAGATCTTGAACCCTGGCTATTGGTTTCCTACATGTACATGGTAGCCTGTGACGGATAGCCTCCCCTTAGCTCTGCAGTAGTGGTCCAACAGTGGCTACAACTCAAGAGTTTCTAAAATGGGTCGTCGAAGATGTCTACCTTCGCACAGGTACTGTGGGGATATTTAAATTTGGTGTCCAAGATGCCATAATGTTGACTTTATACAGAAAGAACGTCACAAAAAGGTTAATTAATGTGACATTAAGTAAACATTATATGGTACATAACAACATTTTTTAGTATAAGAAATTTTCGTGTTTGTGTTTATTAGAATGCATCCATACGAATTAGTTATTCCCTTGATTCTTTGTCTTTTCACCCAACTGTTTTATTTGTGGTATAGTTTCTGTAAGACTCCAATTTAGATTTCTTCTTTCTTGCTTCGTATTAGATTAAGAACTGGTCGTTCGCTCTTCATTCCACAACTTTGTTTCTCACTAACACTACTACTGTTGGAATATTACATTTGGATTATATACAGTGTGGTCCAAACGTCTGGATTCATAGAGAATTCGGCTGCTACTTCTCTTTGTGAATATCCCTGTCTTGTGTACACGAGAACAATCTGTGTGCGTTAATCTGCTGCTAATGTTGAATCCATATTGGCACTGAAAAAAATGATTATGTAAGTTAGGAGAGAGAAATAATTTATATGAGGCAAATTCCTTACATTTCCAGACGTTTGGCTTGCTTTGTAGCTATTTAGCAAATATCCTGCTCAACTCTGTGAGATGCTTGGCGTATCCCCATGTGGTAGGCGTACCCCAGGCTGGGAATCCCTACTCTACATGGACGTAAAATCCCATCTTTCCGGTACGTAAGTCTATGCTATTAATTATGACGTCCATTAATTATATTAAAAATGACTTTCTGGAGTAGAGTTTATAGAGTTATGTACACCATTCCCCCAGTTCCAGATAAACAAATATTCTGCTTCTATGCAGCATTGTCGCCGTAATGAATACACTATTTTAGAAGTAATGAATGTAGTCGCTGGCCGTCAAACATCTCTTGGTATTTGGAGGACCAACCAGTAAATTACAAAAGTCACTAAAACAAGTTGTAGTACATCCAAAATCAAAAACTTCATTACAAATAGGTTTTTCTGTAACCACTGTTTCTCTTCCTTTGTCTTATTTATGACTGTGCGTATTTATAACAGTAAATTAATATGAGACAAATATAAAGGTATGTTATCAGGCACTCGTAGGAAATAAAGAAGTAGAACACAAGACAACAGAAAAACAACAGACATGAGAGGCTTACCCAGGATTCGAACCCTGGACCTTCCGTGCGACAACCCTGCCTAGATATGCATGCGAATCACACTACATCCATGCCATCTACGCATCTTCAATATGTATTTATAACAGCGCTGGTCAAAGACTCACTTTCTGGATTTGTTTTGTAATACAGTTTGTTCAGACCCGAGTGGCACATTCCCAGTTACGATGGTTTGACCACGTTTGCAGAATTGAAGAAGAACGTCTACCACGATAAATATGGATCAAGATCTCCAGGAAGTCCCAGAGATCGCTGGGAGGACACCATTGAGTTGTGGGGGGGGGGGGTGTTATGACATCATTAGTGTGACGTATAATGGAAAGTAATCTGACACTCTTTTTGTGATCCCGTTAGCGTTCGATTATGTGCTAGCAAAACTATGCATCTACAGCCTGTGTTTACTCACTTTTTCACCCACGCTTATTTTCTTTGAACATAATAAAATGACGTTTAGTAACTTTCGTGACCTGTCGGCCATAACAGATAGCGAATCAGGTTTGCTGACCTGGTCTCCTCCCGCGAGCCTATCTGTCAATCATGCGATACCTGACATATCGCACGTGAAGTAGACTCAAAGGCAAAATCATTCCAGAAGATCCTTTGAAGTTCGTCATCGGCTCTTTGATCTCGGAAGCGGGTATTCGTACAGAGAAAATCTTTGAGAACCCCGTTAACCGTATAAGTCTTTTGATGACGATCAAAGGAGCTCGACGGAAGGCCGACCGTAAACTTTTATCTGGGGAACTCATATTTCTGATTCTCCGGTACACACAATAGTGTGACAAGTAACATCATCTATAGATCAGAGAAACATGATGATATATAAACTGTGTTTTCTTAAACCTTCTATCAGTTGTCACTCAGAATTTGTGGATAGTCTAAGCACGTAGTTCTACAACCATTGTGAAAAATGTATTAATAGCATTCGTAGGGATCGTTCCTTCTGATATTCTGGTAATAGAAATTAGTGTTTACGTGATTGAAAGGGTTACCTTTTACCAATTAAAAGTTATAGTTTTACTATTATAATTTAATTAGATTTTCTAGCTAGTAAAATTAGTGAAATAAAATAACGCTTAGCTATTTTATATCAGATGTTCAGTTATAATATTAATTGTCACCACCCGCTTCCTCACATTAGAAGAGGCGGTTTTTTTTTGACTAATTTATATGCTAGGCGCGACGGATAGTGACAGAAAAGAATTCACGTTATATTTCATTTCGTGTTTTATTAAAAGTGCTTATCATTTAATACCATACGATGACAAACAGACGCCGACAATTTCATAGCTATTAACGACATGCGATATTTATAAAAGTGCGCGTATGGGTAATTGAATAAAAATTAACAATGTACGCTTACTGCCGGTTGCATACTCTATCTGATCTAATCTCAGTGCTAGCGAAAGCTGACCGCAGATGCGTAAAGGAAAACACCTGTGTCGTTTAACTTTAATCAGGACTGAAGAAGCTGATAAGAGATCGTCTTGTCCCCGTGTGAGTGCATATATATATATATATATATATATATATATATATATATATATATATATATATATATATATATATATATATATATATATATATATATATATATATATATATATATATATATATATATATATATATATATATAGCTATATAGAATACTAGCATCTGTCCATAAATGTTTTTTTATTCCTATCGGACCTGATCAAGGGCATTCGGCGGTCTTTTTCTTAATTTTCTGACTGGTTAATGTTGTCTTTTCTTGGCGTGTGCGTCATTGTCAGGAACCAATTATCATGGCAAACACTCCACGGGTTACACCACTGCTGTTTGGGTTTATAATAACAAATATAAGCTCGCCCTTCTAAGGGTATGACCACACAACACTGGCTGACAAATGTAGTGAACAACGTAAACAGGTACTTCCCTTTAATAATCTACACACACAATAAGGCCTCACACGGCCATCAAACGCATCAAATACAATAATGAGAAAACCGCTGTAAACATTGTTTAGCAGCTTAAACTATCACCTTCATATGCCGAGGTATAAACTATACGAAATAGCTGCTATGAATATCGCTCACCTAAGAGGCAAAACTATGATAATGACACACTCAGAAATCATCGACATCTTTTAAAACTGCGGCCAGTAGACAATACGATCTAGATCCTTCACTGTTCTAGAATTAACAACGTAATTATCACCAATGTCCGAAAATATGGCAGGCACTCAGTTTACAGTCTGTAATATAAATCATACTGCAATCTCGCTGGCATAAGGGAAAACCGCCTTTCCTGTACAAAGGCTAGTTTCTCACTGACTAATATTTGCGTTTTTTTCCGCACTTCCAGTAGTCACATGCCCAACCCGTTCGGGTAACCTTGGCCTCTCCCAACTGACTTTTCAACATTAGATGCACTGCGAAATAACGCGGTGACAGTCACCAATTTCATTTGTGAATTGCCAAAGATACATGAGAAACATTTTAACTTGTAAATTTAACTGGACTTACAAAACTCAGAGATATTTTTCCAATTGTACTAGCCCACTGAGGTACACAAAAGAACACTTATACTCCCGACTTCTGTCAGTCGTATTCAAGCGGATTTATCCAGAAAGTTGCGCTGTTTCAGAATCGGCGCTCTCCCATAGAGTCAGCAAATATGATTATCATCATCATCATTCGTAAAATTTTTAGCAACCAGATTTTTTCTAATACTGGAAGTATTTTCCTCCTTTTTTAACTGTGAACGTCAAGAGCACGTTTTGCTACACTAACTATTCGCAGTGACATTTGTTTATCCAGGAAAAACCCACACCAGATTCGGCGTTCACCTCGCTAGTCTTGACTTGTTAGGGGATAGACTGGGGCCAATTTGGGAAATAAAACCTGACATTTTTTTTTTTAATTCAGGATAATTGGTTCATTGTTCAGAGTTTCTCTGGAATACTCTGCCTATCTTGTTTCCTGTCCCTCTGCTGTCGTGATGAGATTTCCTTGCTTATCTCTTACTAATGTAGTTTTGTTTGCACCTCGTTTTCCGCTGATAATTTTATTTATTTTGTGTACTGTGCTTTGTTCATTTCTCAGTGCTACATATTCTACCTGTTTTTCAAGATTGTCTATGAAATCCCTTTTGTTGGCTCGGGTTTGGCGTTTAACTTCCTTGTCCAGCTGACTGTACTGTTCTCTATATAGTTGCTTTTACCTGGGGGACATAGCTTCTGTTTTCTTTTTTTTTCATTTTCTTTTCCATTATTATGTTGTTTATTGTTTCTGGTGTTATCCAGTCTTGCTTCTTCCTTTACTGGAATCCCAAGCATGTTTTGCTGCTTTCCTTATGTATTGTTCAAATGGTGTTGAATTTCTGGTCTATATCATCAGTCAATGTTTGTTCCTGACTTTTGGCAAATTGATATCGCTTCTTTATGTCAGCCGCAAATCTTTTCTGGTAAGGGGGTCCTTCAATTAGCTGATGTCAACCTTTTTCTGTGTAAGGAACCACTATCCTTAAAGAGGTATACTTGTGACCCAAACGATAGGAAGACGTGCGACAGTTTGTTCACAACTGTACACATTGCCAAGCGAGCAATTCGAACAGTCGCCAAAGGTATAATGAGGAGAAGAACACTGTCATCCAGAACAGGATTAGAAGAAGACACGAACCATGTAACATGGCACTCCCTCACTTTGATATTTCAAAAAGTATCTTAAGTGCCGGGCTATCTGTGACGAAATCATTAGTGCCCTTTTTATAACTTCACATCGACTCCGGAAGTATCACTTATTTTCTTCATTTTTCACACTCATCGTCGTATTATTTGGCATTTTTATTGCCCTTACATTATTTTGCTGTGACCGCACCTCAGACGTATTTACGTTCCGCCATAGGTGAACCGTAACAATACCAGGTTAATTAGACCAGGTCAGCAGTAAGACGGTTATCACGTAAGTCAGTCTGGTTACCTTTGAAAGAGTCGTCAGTTGTTTCTGACAATGTGGTATAGCAAGAACACGCACAGAAAGCCAGATTCCTATGTAAGGAAGCCGCCTGGTTGACGGGCGAAAACATCGGTGATAATTAGATAACCGTTTCATCTGAGCCCTCTTGGTATCAATATTGCCGATAATCTGTCTGGGGAAGACAATATTGGAAGTAGAATTTGGGCATCATATGAGTGCACAGATGGTGGTTATAAGTTTTGCACAAGACGCAAGCGGAAGTATTACTGCATTAGAAAGAGGTCACGCATAGGATTTTTAAAATGTAATATTTTAAAACACGCAGGGGAGATTATGAATCTAAACACTCCTACCTAGATAGTAGTAAAGAGCTTACCATTGGTTTGATTTGAGAAGCCGGAATATGCTTTGGTTCTCATTGGCAAGTTTGCCGGGAATTACAATCTGGGATTTGAACCGAGATTGAGAGATATAATCTAGCAAAATCAGCTGCACAGATCAGACTGCATTGCATCGTCAAATTAGCAACTCCTAGAAGCCAGTGAGACATCAGACTTAGAATTCCATAATTATAAGTGACAGATCGAGTATTTGGGCAACTTTGGAACATACAAGTAAACCCGCATATTTAAATATCAGACTTTAAACTTAAGGGACCAAGACTGTAAGTATTAAGACAAGAAACCTAAGGAATGGGATCACCCGTCATAAGAGAAAATATATCCAGACCACGTAATTCGCAGAACACTGGTCATAAGAGGATTACTAACATTTCCCAGAGCAAGTGACTCGCAGAACACCCTCATAAGAGGAAATATTAAATTTCCTGACCAAGTGATTTGAAAGCAAATAACCTAAATTGCTTGCGTCCATTCTAAACTGCGCGAGGAGATTGTTTAACCCATTTGGAGTAAGTGTAACATGTATTTTACAAATGTGAAATTGACATATATATAAATAATATCTTTTGTTGCGCACATGGACTTTGGTGGAATAAACATATATTTTGGTGCGCACATTAGCTTTAAAAGAAAATGGTGCAAAGGGGTGCAAGGGAATGGAGTGAACATGAAGCCGGACAGAGAAAGATGTCAGTTGGACGGCTTTAGAAGCCGCATTGCATATTAATCGTGCTCTCTTTAAGGTTGCTGGGTTTTGTACAGCATTGTTGTATAGTCCAGGGGTGTAGGACTTGTTGATCCAGTCATATGGTTATTGCTGACAATTTAGTGCTGTTGTTATTGCATTCGTATATGTAGCATTGTTATTATTAAAAAGGGAGATTGTCAGCACGCCTTCGTGTACACTTTCTGAATGGCGTGTACAAGTATGTTGATTGTGTGACCTCTCGCAGTTTGATACGAGCTTAGAGGACAATGTCATGAAGGTGTAGATATTATACTGTGACATATTTTTGGGGTCTGTGGTCCTCTATACAGGTGTATTTTAACGTTCCACTTTGTTAGTGACTGGTTGTATCTGGATATATGTAGTATTGATCTTATTACGGGCTCTCTCATAGCAAATTTACAGTTGTCGAGGCTTTTGTTGGCGATTGGGTTGCATCCCATTATATGTGCTATTGCTTTTTCTGATGAAGACATTTTGCAATGGGTTTGTTGTCGGTGAAAACAAGCTACAAGTTCGTGCATTGACTCATTGCGCAGTGTGAAGACTATGAAGGTAAGGTTTAATGAGTTCCTGTCAGGCTGGGGCGACGACGATGTCGTCTTATTGTTGGATTAGTTCCATTGTCAGTGATTTGGAGAGCTAATTGTGGGTCTGTCGTAATTGTGTGGAAAATTTGAGGTTTTAGTTCCTTCCAGGCGTAGGCGAAGAGGTTTTAATTTGTCGGTGGGAGCCGCGCTAGCGTAGTGGTTACAACACCGCTCTGGCGACCGGGTGATACAGGATCAAACCCGGGCGACGGCATTTGAGGATTTTTCGTCGACCGGGATTTGGACTGGATTAACTCGAGACCTGGCGAGAACATTTGAAGGAGTGTCGTCGACCAGGGACTGGCGGCTCCTGAGCCGACCCAGCTGCAATGGGTACCTCTGAAATCAGCGAGTATTTGCCTGAATGGCGAGGGACACCTGTCTCTGTACAAGAAATAAAGGGATACTCACGTAAAATCAATGTAAGGTTAGGCATAAAATAATAACCTGAGATTTTGCCTCGAGTATTAGCGGGCGAACGCAAAAAAAAAAATTGTCAGTCGTTGCAGTTGCCTGCTGATTTTTGGACTCTCAGTTGGCCATTGGTGGTCGACCTGCTGAGTGCACGAATACATCGCCTACATTGGGATTTGTGGTACAACAAATTATGTGGATACTACACGTGTGTACCTGCCAGTACACATCTTACAGCTCGCCTCTACCGTGAATACGTTGCCTTGCCTGTGCATGCTTATTGCGAGACTCTGCTGCAGTGACTTTTTGTCCGCATGAAAATTTAACTCGTTTGTGAATACTACCGACTATCATTGTCGTGCTGAGAAACTGTTCGTGATGAGGAACTATACGTGATTTGCTGAGCAGCATTATCCGTGAATGCTGATGCTGATATATAGCGTTGGATGAGACAGAACATTGTAGTCGTGCTGATTAATTGTACGTGAATGGCGGATATGACCATGACACATTTTCTGATGCAGTGCTCTATGTTACGCAACTGATAAAAGACGTGATGTCTTGCTGATGGACTTTATGTCGTTTCTTGCTGCAGCCATAGTTCGATAACGAATGATAATTTCTGGACGTCGCTGAGTTTACCAGTTATCATTTATTATGCTGGTATAGCCTGTCTTAGCCACAGACATAAGAAGGCCAGTTACATTGGTGTGGATTTTTGAGAGCGGAACGGAATGGGAGGATACTGAACATTGATGTATTTCCTTATTACTACATCCATTGGTGGCTTCATGGCTTCAGCTACGAGAATAACTGACGCCGATTGTGGATCTTGTCTTTGAATTTGTTCAGAACATTTTGCCGCAACCGGACAGTGCAGAGTGCACTAAGCGTAACTGATTGTGGCACTAACATTTGTTGGTACTATTCGTGCTTTTGTCTCGTGATTCATTATCATCATTCAATTGAGGAGCTGGTATTGGGACGTTGAGGATTCAGTCTACAGAAAGACAGTCATAAATTTAGTTATATTTCTTGTTTTCTTTTCTCTTGCTGTTCTACTTTCTTTTTTAACGTCATTTTATTTTATGTGTTTCCCGTATCGTCATGTTTTTAATTACTGGTCTACTCTGCTCATCCATTTGAATTTTTTTCGTTTAGATCATTTCTCCATATGCTGGTATTTGCAATGATGCTTTTCTGCTACTATTTTATTATCTGTTCTTTTCATTGTCTCTGATACTTTCATTTGCAATTTCATTTGTTTTACATATTTAAATTATTTGTGTGACTTCTTTCTGCCTTTTGATATTGCCTTGCTACAGACCTCGTCGCTTCACTGTCCACTATTGGTTTTCGTGCCGTCTTTGTTGTCTTATTATTGTAATGCATTGGTTTAAGGGTGGAATTGGTGGCGTGTTTAACATTTTCTTCTTTTCTTATGGGAAAGGGATTATGTTTAACTGATTTCTTTAGGCAGTAACACTGTCAGTTTTTCAGTGGGGTACGGGCACAGAGAGTTGACACTATTGACTGTACTGCATAACTGAGCGTGCACATTTTCAGTGTCTCAGCGGTGATTGTCTTGTTTGTATACATAGTCTCATATTTTTGCAAGTATTCTCTTTCGTCATGTTTTGCTGTCGTTTTCTCCTGTTTTCTTCTTGCTATTTTGTACATAAGTTATATTGACAATCTCCTTGTTCTCGTTTGTTAACAGTACGGTTTGTATATACGTATGTGTTTCTATCTCATATATCGGTCATCACTTTCTTATCGTAATGTTGGTGTTTGTTTGTCAAGTGAGTTCGTGTCTCATCATTATATGTACTGTTCATAGTATATGGATTTTTGATTTCCTTTGTTTCATAATAAGTATTTCTAAAATCACGATTGCATTAGTGTGATTGGAGTAGGTGAACGGACATAATTTTTTAGCCATTATGCGGATGTCCTTGTCTAAAGCTACCACTGTGTGAGCTTGAGACTTCTGTCATTGTATCGTGACATTGATTGGGTATAGACAAGCAAGGATTCGTTTCACCGGATCCCTTATTTGGATTTGACTTGTCATACTGTATTTCGTGTGCAACAATATATTTATTATTATTTTGTGGGGGTATGGGTACAATTTGAGGAATTGATAACCTTCATAATTTTACTTATTTCGTAGTTTGCCACAGCATTTGTATTGCACCTCGACCATAACTATGTCTAGCCTTAAAGATTTTATTGAAACTGGAGAAAAGACAGGAAAGTCTGGGGATTCTTTGCTTGAGTGGGCAAAGGCCGAACACAAAGAGTATGAGTTACAGAAAAAACAAGAAGATGACAGACGAGAACGCTATGAGGAGCGTCAATTACAAAAATTGAAGATTGAAGCAGATAGGGAACTGAAAAAGAAACAGATTGAAGCAGATAGGGAACTGAAGCAGATTGAAGCAGATAAGGTACTGAAAGAGATTGAAGCAGATAGGGAACTGAAACAGATTGAAGCTGATAAAGTACTGAAACAGATTCAAGCAGATACGGAGAAAAAAAAATTGAAGCGGATTTAGAAAGAATGAAGATTGAGGCGGAAAAGGAAATTGCTATAAAAAAGTTGGAGCTTGATTATGGCAATCCTGTTTTGACTTCTAGGGAGCCAGCTCGGCCTTAAAGGCTACGACTACCGAATTTTCGGGAGGAAGTAGATAACATGGACTTCTTATTGGAAAGATTTGAATCAGCGGCTCTTGCCTGGAGGGCAAGAAAGGAGGAATGGCCTTCACTATTATCTGCATTGCTTTCCGGCTCTGCGTTAAACACCTTATATAGTTTGCCTGTGGCTGACAGAACTAATTATGATACCGTAAAGGCAACATTGCTGAGAGAATTTAATCTGACAGCCGAAGGGTATCGCTCTCGTTTCAGAGATGCGATGCCTAGTGCCGACCAAGATTTCGGCTCTTTTGTCACCAAAATTAAACTTCTCCTTAATAGATGGACAGAGCTGGAGGGAATAAACTGAGATTTTAATGGTCTGTTAGATCTCATGTTGCGGGACAAGGTGTTGTCCTCATGTTGTTCTGACATGGTTGCATTTTTTCAGGAACGCAAACCTAGAGACATTACTGCTATGTCAGAGTTGGGGCGACAGTACGTTACCGCTGACCCTGGTAAGACAATTCACAAGTCATTTGTCCCTGAGCCTTTCGCTAAATGTGTTGGCAGGGTTATTGGGAAGCCTTTCTGGCAACATCGGTCCACGAGTGCGGACAGGTTTGCCAGGAGAAGGTTTGATCGGCAATACTCTAGTTGGCATGGATCTCATGGGAACTATGATAGCTTTAAGGGGTACAGATCTCCGAAAAAACGATCGTTCTACCGTCAAGATAGATCTCCGTTTAGATACACGGGAGATAGACATGACAGGTCTACTCGGAGGCAGGTCCGAATAGACACTACTAGCGATCCCGATCATCGCTGGTATAGAAGAAGTGGTCCGAGTAAAAGGAATGACAGGGATGACAAACAGGAGCAAGAACTCCTCAATTCATTAAAGGGTAGTCCTACAAAAAATGATGGTGGTCAGCTTCGATGTGGCGCGTGTTACGGAAGGGGACATGCTGCAAGAGTCTGTCCAAACAATTCAGATAAGGCTAATGCTGCATGCGTTCTGACAACCTTTAATAACGAAGATTGCGAGGGATGTAGGCCTTTGTTTGAACCTGATGGCAGATCATTACTAATTTGTGGTCATACTCTGCCTTGTCTCTCTTCTCTTGATGGGAGCGGAAGCTTAGAGTTACACCAGGGCATGGTTCAGAACCGGTTGGTGTCTGTGTTGAGGGACACAGGATGCACTACGATAGGAGTGCGCCGATCATGTATTGACGATCGTGCCTTATTCGTAAGACTGTCGGATGCTCGACATTTGGGGGAAATGTTGAATATTACCCAAAAGCCATTATAGAAGTGGATACACCCTTTATTTCTGGTCGGGTGCAGGCGTGTGTTCTTGAGGCTCCAGTAGTCGATTTGATTATAGGGAACGTGCTTGGTGTTCATGACTGTACTCAGGCCGACATCACAAAATGACAGGTCGAACGGTCAGTTGTGGCCAATGTCGTGGTCACAAGGGCGCAGACCAAAACAGACGACAATTCATTGGCGATACAGCGGGAATTACCGACTTCTTACGCGGTCCCATGTATTGCCTCCACGGGTCCCTATGTACCAGCACCGGACTTTGTCCAGCAGCAGCGAGCTGATGGAACATTGCAGAAATGTTACACTTTGGCCCAAAATGGTGATGTAAAGTGCACGAAGTCGGCACGCTACTGGTTTGAGATGAAAAATGATGTTCTTACAAGATGCTTTTCCAGCCAATTTGAATTCAAGCGCCATGTGGTAGTGCCTGTCGCCGTTAGATCAAAGGTGTTGCAGGTGGCACACTCTTCACCGTTCGCTGGACATATGGGGGTTGCAAGAACTTGCCATAGAGTTCTGCCACAATTCTATTGGCCGGCATACAACAAAGACATTAAGGTATACTGCAGGTCTTGCAGGGTATGCCAGCCAGTGACACATAAAGGCAAATTACCGAAGGCTCCGTTACAGGTTGTTAATTTGTCGGTTCGCCACTTCCAGAAAGTTGCAATCGATATCATTGGTCCTCTTGCTGTTGCATCAGAGAGAGGCTGTCGTTTTATTCTGACAATGGTGGATCTGTGCACAAGATGGTCCGAGGCTGTGCCAATGAGGACTATCACCTCTCAGGCTGTGGCGGATGCGTTGCAGATGTTGTTCAGTAGGTTTGGGTTTCCCGAGGTGATATTGTCAGATAGGGGACGTCAATTCATTTCTAAGGAAATGGCCGAGATCACTAAATTGTTGGGCATTTCCCAATCGTTCACCAGCCCTTATCATCCTCAGTCAAACGGGGTATATGAACTATTGTACGGGGCGAATCCAAGGGGCCCAATGCACATTCTGAAAGATATACTGGTTGGTAGGTGTTCTGATGGGTCCTCCGTTTCCAGTTACGAATACGACATAAACCTGCGTGACCGTATTGTCAAAGCGTGTGCCGTGGCACATGATAATTTATCCGTGGCGGGGGCGCGGTACCGGCAATACGCTAACCGTGGATCCAAATTACTGTTCTTGGTTCCCGGTGAAGAGGTATGGCTTCTTCTGCCATCAAAGGAAGACCGTTTGAGCATTACATGGCAGGGACCGTTTAAGGTGCTTAAGAAGGTAACGGATGTTGATTATTTAATGCAGGTTCGGAACAAGGAGAAGGTATTCCACATTAATATGTTAAAACCTTATATGGAACGGCCAGAGGCTCTAAAAGGGGTGGACACTAGGTTATCTGGGGAGACCCCGAAGATGGCATGTTCAGTGGTCATTAATGAATTGGGTGACACAGGAGATGATATTAATCTCCAGCTGTCTCCCGTTCCCGTTGCTCCTTCTGAGTCTTGGGAGAATGTGCCGATATGTGACGGCCTAACGATAACACAGAAATCTGAGGCTCGATCGGTCATTGGAGAGTTTAAGGATGTTCTCACTGATTTGCCAAGACGTACCGACTTGATCTGCCACAATATCATCCTGACGGACGACCAACAGATCAGGGTAAAGCCGTATCCGCAGCCATTACATTTCAAGTCGGCGATTGAAAAAGAACTAGATGACATGTTACGGTTGGGGATCATTTCTTCATCGGAGTCTGCTTACTCATTCCCTGTGGTTGTAGTTCGAAAGAAAAATGGGTCCTTGCGTGTCTGCATCGACTTCCGTAAATTAAATAGTGTCACTGTGATTGACGCTGAGCCAATACCGAACCAAGAGGACCTCCTTACTCAACTTTCCCATGCCAGATTTTTTAGTAAACTGGATTTATCTAGGGGATACTGGCATGTTCCTCTTGCCGAGTCGGCTAAACCTTTGACGGCATTTTCTACCCCGAAGGGTTTATTTCAGTTTAATTTTATGTGTTTCAGGCTAGTTAATGCACCCGCAACTTTCGTCAGAATGATGAGAAAGTTACTAGGTCATCGTACGGATGTGATTACGTACATCGATGACATCTGCCTGTTCCATGAAACAAGGGAACTACATATGTCGGGGTTATCTTCCCTGTTGCTTTGTTTATGTAAGCATGGTTTAACGGCACGCCCTAGTAAGATTTGTATCGGTTTCAAGGAGTTGAATTTTTTGGGGTTTATCGTAGGTAATAATCTATTAAAACCCGAGATTGGCACGGTTACAAAAATTTGGAACTACAAGCGCTAAGGACTAAGAAGCAGGTCAGAAGCCTGATGGGACTTGTCAATTTTTATTGCAAATTCATCCGTCAATTTTCTACAATTTCTGATGCTTTAACCTCTCTTACTAGTAAAGAGATGCCTAACAGGGTTGTATGGTCGGCAGAATGCGAGAAAGCGTTATCAAAAATCAAGGAATTATTTTCCAGACGACCAATCCTTCTTTTGCTTGATTTGAGCAAACCCTTTATACTGCGGACCGACGCGTCATCTGTGGGAATTAGCGCATGTCTTATGCAAGACCACGAGAGTATCCTACATCCTGTGATGTATGTTAGTCGGAAACTGTTACAGGCTGAGACCAGGTACTCCACAAGAGAAAGGGAATGCCTGGCTATAGTATGGGCAGTGTCGAAACTGTCCCGACACTTGATAGGGTCCCAGTTATTACTTCAGACAGATCATCGACCTTTACTGTTTTTGAAATCTTCGAAGTCGACAAGCTCACGGTTGACTCGTTGGGCATTGTTGCTACAACAGTTCCAGTTCACTATTATCCCATTAGAGGGTAGACTTAATGTCGTGGCAGAAGCTTTGTCTATATTGTAATTTTTGGAACATGAGTTATTTGTGTTCGTAGGCACGACGTATACGTACACCAGTGTCAATTTTTTATATTTTTTTCAGGTATTTTGTTGTTTGGTGTGCAATCTACTGCTCTCAGGGAGAAGAAAACTCTGTTTTCTTTTCTGGGGAAGGGGGTAGATGTCACATAATATCTTTTGTTGCGCACATGGACTTTGGTGGAATAAACATATATTTTGGTGCGCACATTAGCTTTAAAAGAAAATGGTGCAAAGGGGTGCAAGGGAATGGAGTGAACAGGAAGTCGGACAGAGAAAGATGTCAGTTGGCCGGCTTTAGAAGCTGCATTGCATATTAATCGTGCTCTCTTTAAGGTTGCTGGGTTTTGTACAGCATTGTTGTATAGTCCAGGGGTGTAGGACTTGTTGATCCAGTCATATGGTTATTGCTGACAATTTAGTGCTGTTGTTATTGCATTCGTACATGTAGCATTGTTATTATTAAAAAGGGAGATTGTCAGCACGCCTTCGTGTACACTTTCTGAATGGCGTGTACAAGTATGTTGATTGTGTGACCTCTCGCAGTTTGATACGAGCTTAGAGGACAATGTCGTGAAAGTGTAGATATTATACTGTGACACGTATATATATATATATATATATATATATATATATATATATATATATATATATATATATATATATATATATATATATATATATATATATATATATATGAGGCTGGCAACCTCAACAAATGAAAAGAGTATATTCATTAACCACTAAAGTAAGCATTGGTGATTGTTTCTTGCTATTCGTGCGGAAAACCAACAGCAGAGGTGACCCCAGACTCCAAATGGAGCAGTAATATGTGATGATTACATCACATGTGCCTGCAGTGTATAGTACCATTTAGGGAAATCTATGTACTTTGTCAATTGTAATACAGGCTCGCCATTATTCTCGCTGTCCAGAAACATTTTCCCAGTTTAATACCCAGAAGAGTACTGGTGATTATTAATGATCTTCTTTGAGCTACGCTGTGTACTCAAGAATTTAATTCTTCTGAGAGATTAACATTGTTGGGTGGACAGCGAGACAATTCGGCTGTTAAGCTTCCAACTTAGTGTACTTAGCAGTGGCATTTGCTCTTTCTATTTTTTTTTTCAAAAAGTTCGTCGTTACAAGCTATAATATGGTTTGAAGTACTAACGTTACTACGCCACTAGTGTGAGAGAACAGCATCAACACTGACCGCCTACATTGGACGCGTAAGTGGAGAAGTGTACTCATCGCCAAAAAGTAGTGACGGACACCACGGCGTCAGGACTCACCTAGAGTTAAATTTTTGTTAAAAAAGGCACCAGCAAACGGACTTTTATAACTACGCTATCAAGTCTCGATGAAGACTTTTATCTAAAATTAACCATCATTTCATCCTTATTTTAACGTGTTAATACTAACTGAGCATTCAATGTGTTATATGTTATTTTTAAACATAACAGTCATAGGTGTTTAAGTTATTATAAGTGTGAAAGCATATATATGAGCCATACATTTATATTTATATATATATATATATATATATATATATATATATATATATATATATATATATATATATATATATATATATATATATGTGTGTGTACATCTTTACAGTTAATTCTTGTACAAGGGAATTTCACTGATTTTATACCAGCTGGGGGCTGTTCGGGCTAAAGCATTACATTCTTCTTCTTCTTCCATCCTTAGCCATCAACCGGCAAAGCAGTATGTGGCCAGTACGCCTAGTGGCGTCTTAGGGCAACAACAAATTGATCAATCTATCGCTGTTTCCACCACGCCTGGTGGCGTCTTTGTGGAACAAAAACAGACCAAACAATCTATCATTGTTTCCGTAATCAGATTGGTTGGCAAGCAGGTGATCAGCCCAAAAGCATTACATAATTCTTCATAAAAGGTGGCGGACCAATAATACGTTATCAATTGCTCAGACAATACAGCATAGTTCTTGCCTTCGGACAAATGTTATGAACACCTCACTTGAGATAGAAGCGTCTTTACCCTTCTATCTACTTCTCTGCCAAGAGTGATCTTGTGCGAAGGTAAACACCTTTGACGACAAATTTTATATACTCATTAGTTTTGGCGACTGGTGGACCACTACTGCAAAGTAGGGGAGGCAATCAGTGACACTCGTGATCAAAAACGTGAACGAAGAAAATTTCATTAATTTCTTTTTATTACTATTTTTTATGGTCGCTTATATTCAAAACAGCGCGTCATTTTCAACCATTAACAATATGCCTGGATCTGTCGGTTATATCAGTACGTGTTTTTGTAAAGTGTGATATATTTCCTGAGTATGAATGATTGATTCATGTATTTCCCTAAATCTCCCTATGGGACATGAATCCACCAACACAGCAGGTCTCCTGTAAACAGCCTACACGAAAACATACATGTACTCTTGTAGTGGTGTTTTCTGTAACATTTAATGGTACAAGATCACGTGTCCAGTCACATGTTAGCATTATTCTGTATTATTCCTCCAGATTGTGTTTTTTCACTTTGGTTGGTGTTGTGTTATTTTTGAGGTTATTGTGCCTTTCAGTAAGTTACTCCAGGCGGCATTTCTGGTACGGTGTTGTCTATTAAACAAACACCCATGTTCGTCAATCCTACATGTGTACTTATCAAATATTTCTTAGATCATCGAACATCTTGGCTATTCTAGCGAGCCATATGAAACCACCTTTGTTTACCATGTGGGATCTTAGTCTTTGACATCTCAGATCTGATAGTATACTACAATAAATATATAGCGATGTGTAAATATGGGCAGCCAGGGGAAAATGTTTATCATTTCTGCTTTTATTGTGTCTGTTGTCACAACCTTCATCCTATCTCATCCTGTGTAACATTGTCCTTCAGTTATCACGTGCCAAGCCCTCCTGTTCTGTGCCAACTGTCCAGGTTATCTCCCTGTCCAATTTCATTTTTAAGCTGATTTCGATCCCACTCTTCACGTGTAGGTTTTATTATTGCTGGTTACTTTCCTAGTAATTAGTTATAGTTAGTTTTCTTGTTGTAAAGGGGAGTAAGGCAAGGCTGCGTCCTCTCTCCATACTTGTTTAACATCTATGCAGAAAATATAATGAGAAATGTTCGGAGTGACCAAGAATGTGAACATTGCGATCCGTTCACAATTGGTGGAAATGCGATCCCAGAACTCAGGTAAGCAGATGACACAGTTATTCTTTCAAAACAGTGCCAAGGGACTAGAACAATTAATCATGTCTGTCAAAAGACACAGTGAAGATCAGAACCTTTTTCTGAACACAAAAAAAAAAAAAAAAATGTCCGCAGACAAAACAAGATGCCAACCAAAAATTACCATCAATGATGAGGAAATTGAAAATGTCACAAATTTGGAATATCTTGGCTCCATAATAACAACAATGGAGACTGCTCAAAAGAGGTCAGAAGGAGACTGGCCATAGCAATGCAGAGGTTAAATAAAATGAAGAACCTATGGCATAACACCAGCAAATTAATAAAAGTAAAACTTCTGAGAACGTGCATCTTTCCGGTAGCAACATATGGATGTGAATCATGGACCATTACTCAAACATTAAAAAAAAAATCGAATCTTTCGAAGCAAAGTGTTACAGAAAAATTCTTAAAATATCTTGGACCAAGAAGAAGACAAATATAGACATTTTACACGACCTGAACATCGTGGAAAATTAGCTCATAAACAATATCATGTCACAGAAACTGAAATATTTTGGCTACATTAAACGTCACAGTGGCTTAGCGAGAGCAGTGATGGAGGGTATGGTACCTGGAAGGCGAGGCAGGGGCCGACCAAGACGACGGTGGACACGGGACATTGAAGACACCTTGAACATGACATTGGAGGAGGCAGGAGGACTGACTAGAGATCGAGAATCTTTCAGGCGGGCTGTGATGAGAGCGACGTTCTGCAAAGAACATGCTACATGATGATCTAGCTTTAAAGTTTTTCAATAGTCAAAATCAAAATAACTCCTCACGCAAATTGAAACGGGGAAAAAAAAACAATGGCCGTAGACACGTTTGTCTGGGATAATATGTAACATCACGTGACAGGAAGACTTGACATAATTTTGTTGAAGGTCCAAGCCCCTTGGTGAGCAGAAGAGTGATACATAAATAATAAATGTTCAAGAGATTGTTGTATAGAACATTTTAGTGCTGACGTCACATTGTGTCAACTACAACTTTGAGCTGTCAGTATTAGAATGGGGCGACCTCCCATTGGACTTCAGTAGTGCCAGAGCACGTAAATGTTCACATCTGCTATAGTCATTGTGTGTAACATTTATTAAAAAGTTGAGGCAAGTAGAGTATAACGATTATTTTTGCAATAAACCGATTTACTAAATGTAGTAACGTATTTTATTTTTTACTTAAATGAAATTGTTTTTTGAAAATATGTAATGTGAAAAAGAAAAATTATTTCAATGACTGTGATATTTATTTATTAGTATATTTATTTCACTGGGCACAAAACACTTCACTTATACCAGTGTGGAGAAAGTGAGATATTTATAAACTGTACTGGTATTTCGTCATGAGCAGGTATGTATCTCAATTATTTATTTTTAAAGGTGTGAATCTATTAGAGCAGTGGCGGCGGACACATTTGTCTGGATTGTTTTGTAATACAGTATGTTCAAGAGATTAAGTACGCTGTTTAGCACTGACAACACTGTGTGGTGTTCATTGTTATTGAGTTGATCTTAGTAAAGTGTCATCAAAAGTTCATATCTACGATATAGTCATAATGTGTATTTAAAAAATATATATATATTATTCAGAAAATCATCATCATCATCACGCCTTTCCGTTCCCCGTGGAAGATAAGCCGAAATAGTTGCTATCTATCGATTTCTATTCTGGGCTGTCCGTTTCAGGTGAGCCCAAGTCATTCCAATTTCCTTAGTCTCCACTTCCACTGTGTTCTTCTCCAAGTTCTCCTTGGCCTCCCCACTCATCTTTTCCTTTGTAGGTTCCGGTCAAGGGCACCTCTGGCTATGAGTGATAGTTCTCTTCTGAGTGTATGCCATATCCATCCCCACCTTCTTACCTTAATTTCCATTTGTATTGGCTTTTGCCCGCATCGAAAAATATTCACACAATTCTAGTAGACAACATTAAATTTTTTAACAGCTACCAGACTTACTACCATACCATAACTATGTAATCTTGTTGAGCAATGTTAAAAAAAAAAAAAGAAAAACATTCTTTGGCACTACTCATTAACATACCGGAAGGAAAAATGTCAAAAAACGATATCTACCTGTCAGTAGAACAACGGTGTCAACTAGCTACCAACTGCTATGGGAAGACAAGAACCCAGTCGCGAGTTAATAATTAACTGAGTATGGAGATATACTTTACGATTGTCTGTGTACCTTCCTATTTTTATAGTTATTGTTGATGCGAATCCAGATCATTACGTCCCGGGCAAACACATTAAGTCCCAGTCTCCATCAGCAAATTTTGAAAGGTATTTGATATGAGTAAATATCATATCATGTCGATCACTTCCTGATATATATTGTTTACACACGGTATCCCGTGGTTGCAGGAAGTGACGTCTTGACTTCTGCCCTGAATTATCGGCAGACGGCAGTTTCGATGTGGGACGAGCTAGCGTCTCGAACGAGGAGTCTGCTTGTGTCGTTTGACCAGTACGCACGGAATGTGTCCAGTAGGACCTGCTGTTAAAATGTGTTAATTGCTGTTGCTGCTAAAAACTTGTCGCAACTTATTCTGACCATGCATTTTGACTATATTCATTTTTTAATGCATGGGAGGGAACTCATGGAATTGTAGTCACTCTTATTTCTACAGTCGTCTAATCTTGATAGCTATCGTTAAGAAGTTGTCTTATCTTGATAGCTAGGGTTGCCGATAGCTATGTGAACGATTTTGAGTCACGACCATATATGGAGCGCTCAGATCGTCAGTTCTTTGAAAACAGTTGGCAATCGCAATGTTTCAAGATTCATTTCCTTTTAAGGTAATAGGTCTTAAGTCGAACATTGTAGAACATTCTTCGTTTCGTAAATTGGCCTGAGTTGTATTCGATTCGCGTTTTCTGCGCATGTCCCTTTTTGTGGCGTTGGTAAAACGATTTCCGCCCAGGTCAGTCTGTGCTGAGAAGCTGTGAAGGCGAGACGTAGCTATGTGCTAGTCTTCGCTTAGTTTATTCAGGAAGGAGTCCTCATGATTGTTGTTCCTATCTTGAGATGATATATCTCTGTGTTATTCCTAATGCCTGGAGGCATATGTGATTATTCATTTAATTCCTTATGAACAGGTAATTAAATCCCTTTTTTGGCTGAGTAACTTTATCGCCATCTTGTGATGTTGACTTTTGCTTAGCCTGCCTTATTCTAAAGTCTACGATATGACTAGTTTGCTCAGCTCACGATCCACTTAGATTGTCACGCATCGATTGATGCCTGTCCTACGGACTATTTGCTTCCTGAACTTTGTTGATGGATCTAGGTTTGATACCTTTGCTGTTTGCTGGACAATAGAGGACGATAATGTGGCGCTCAAAAGACATGCCTGTCTTGTTGAGGTCAAATCGAGGAGACCATCTTTAATCTTCTAGTTAATATCTTCTAGCTCTTATGAAAAGGGGAAGTTTACTACCTGACTACATGTACAGCGGCTTTACGATATCCTAAAAGGCAGATGATGCACATTATTTTGATGCTGTCTGCTGTGCCAGTTGAATTGTCTACATATGTAATAATGACTGTTTGATCGTACCTATGATGTACCTGCTTGTTTATGTCTACACACTTCGTCATTGTGGCGTTTATAATAAATTATACAAAACCGTCACTAGCTGTTGCAAGCATCATTGACTTTTCACATCGTGAGTTAACGTGACGTCATTGTGTGGATTGACTTGTTCGTAATGCTCACTGTCTGTATACACATCTACATCACACTTAAACCAGACTACAGACACCAAGTTACTACGCCTCATCATCCCTGGTGTCTGAGGGTGGCACACTACTCCGCAAAGGCCAGGATTATCATACCTTGAGAGGAGCAGATGAATTACAACACCCTCAACGTTGTGTGGCAAATGCGACATCCTCCACAGAACATTTATACAACAACACATATTTGCTACGCTACATTTGGTGGCCATAAGCTGGTTTGATCTGGTACCAGCATATTCGGGGTCCCTTACCCGCTTCATTCAGCACTCTACAACAGTCTACAGACAACATCTACAAGACAACAACAGAAGTGCAGAGTTACGAAATTACTCGGCGTTGCCCAGGAACTTTTTTTTGGAATTTTCAACAATTGCTGTTCCAAGTCAAGAAAGTGACATTTCCCAGTTTTGTTACATACGGGAGAATCGATTTGTTGCTGTTCTGCTTCGGAGAAGGCCAAGTTCCATCGCTGACGAGTTCTACACTTCTTGTACACTGCATGTACCGTTTGAAAACTCAAGTCTCAACCATCGTCGTAGCTGTTTTGATGCAAGTACAGATGGCAATCAACGTTGGATCTTTGATCTCAGAATGCTGATTACATCCTGTTTGCTGTACTGACGATTGGAGTTCCATAAGTTAAGTGGCCTGTTTGTTTGTGAACTGTGCCCTTATACTTCTACTGAGTCTTCTGTGTTTCATCTCATTCTTTTGTTTACATGGTATATGTTTATGTGTTATTTGTATATTTATATTTATATGTTTATGTTTCTGCGGGTTTTCGGTTGGGCGGAGTCTCCCTTAGATCATACCACGTGATAGAGGTCGTCTATCGTGAGCGTTTTCTATAGGGTGTGCAATTTCCGATACTGGAATTTGCAAAGCGACTGCTGTTGCTATTTTTTGTTAGTTGTGATGCCATGTGTTAGTATTGTTTTCGTTATTTTTCTGCATTCTTTAGTTCTGTTTTGATTTGTTTGTACTTGCTAGCCTCCTCTTTACTATAGTTTAGTTTCATACAACATTTTTGTTTATACACTGTGGTGTCTTGTATTTGTGTTATCTTCTCGTAGATATCATCACATTTTTTGTGATATTTCTTTAATTTTCGCTTTATTTTTTGTTGATTTCTACGAATGTATTCGTATTGTTGCTAAATCTTTGTATTGTTTACATTGTATTGTTTACATTGTATTGTTTACAGTGTAATGTTTACATTGTTATTGTTTACATTGTGATTGTGTTTACATAGTCATTGGTTACACTTATAGTAGTTAATTCACATTTAATAGTGGGTTATGCTTATGCATTACTACTACACTGATGATTAATAAATGATGAATAGTATTGTGCACTATTGAATGGGAAGTGCACCTATGATCAAGAGTTGATTGATGATATTTCAAAAAGGTCTATACACAAGTTCTTTGATATAAGACTTGTTTCCCACAGAGATTGGGATGATAATATAGTGTATTGTGAGTAAACAAGTGCTTCATTTAAGACTTGTTATAATTAAATTTGAAATAAGATAATTAATTATTTCAGGTTGTGGACTCATATTATTATTACACATCATGGCTACATTTGAGCACTTTATTGAGCAGGGTAAATTGCTTGGGAAGACTGGTGATAAGTTAGAAGAATTTGCAACTGCTCAATATGATAAAGCAATGGAAGCTGAACAAAAGAAACTGCAAATGCAGGTGGATGAAAAAAGATTCCAAATGGAAATGGAAAAACAAAAAAGAGAAGCAGAAGCAAAAGCTGAAGAGAAAAGACTTGAGGCTGAAAATAAAAGACTTGAAATAGAGGCTGAAAATAAAAGACTTGAAAAAGAGGCTGAAAATAAAAGACTTGAAATAGAGGCTGAAAATAAAAGGTTAGAAAAGCAAACTGAAGTTGAAGAAAGGAAGTTACAAAGAGAGTCTGAAGAGAGAAAAGCAAAAATGGAGCATGAAGAAAAACTCTTAGCTTTGGAAGTTGAGAAATTAAGGGTGATGAACATAGGTAATGCTAATGATGCAAATAAGGTCTCTGATAAGACTAATGCAAGCACTTTCAAACTTAACCTACCACCATTCAATGCTTCCATCGACGATATAACATTCTATTTGGACAGATTTGAAACTTCATGTAAAGTACATAACATAGATAAATCATTGCAGGTTTATCATTTGTCCAAAATACTTAGAGGTGATGCTTTGAGTATGTTAAGCATGGTAGATGAGCCTGACAAGAACAACTATGATGTTGTCAGGGCTATATTGTTAAAAAAATACCAACTTGACGAAGACGGCTATCGTCTTCAATTTAAAAATATGTTACCAGAAACTGGTGTGCAATTCTCTGAATTTATTTCAAAGACACGTCTTACTTTTTTACGTTGGAGACAAAGTCATGTCTTCTGTTAATGAGTCTTTCCTTGCTTTCCTTCATGAACGTAAACCTAAAACAATAAACGAAATGGAAGATTTCTGTAGCCAATACATAACTGCTCATCCTCACGCAACCATTGGTAACTCTAAAGTAAAAGAAGGTCTGCCAGTTGCTTCGGCAGCACCTTATAGCCAAAACACTAGTAATAGATTCCAACAAAATTTTGATAAGAAAAGTAACCGTAGTTACGGTCAAAACTATGGAAATCAATTTCAGGGTGATTCTTCGTCGAAGAATTGGAGACGAGCTGACAGTCCTCGTTACTTCCAACATAATAATTTTAGGCATTTCAGAAGAGGATATGGTAACAGAGATTTTTCCTCGCGTAGACCTCAAAACCAAACAAATAGATGTTCACATCAATGTGGACATGATAATAATCATGGAAACTGTAGTTCGAAACATGATAACAGTTATAATAGAGACAATAATAACTACAGAGACAATAACAACAGTGATAACTTCAGAGGTAATAGTAGTCGCGGTAGATCTCAATACAAAAAAAAGAGATATCAGCAGGCTAACTCGGTTCAACAAGAATCTCAGGGAGCCTGTAATCAGGTTTCTGATAATAAAAACTCTGACGCTGTCACTTGTTCTTCATTTGACTTTGGAAGAGCAAACAAGTGCCCCCAATGCAGTACTTTGTTCGAACCGACTACAATATCGACTTTGAGTTGTGGTCACCCTCTTCCCGCTCTTCCTGCTTCGGTTGCACATGACGGGAGACGTTCTCTAATCCTACATAAGGGTCTTGTTAATAATACTCCGGTCTCACTACTTTTCGATTCCGGATGCACCACTATTGGTGTTAGACAATCGCTTGTAGATCCATCCTGTGCGACAGGAAGGGTTATCAAATGTGTCACATTTGGCGGCACTCTAGAGAAATATCCTACTGCTATAATTCACATTGCCACTCCTTTCTTTACGGGAGATGTGCATGCCTGTCTCTTACCTAATCCAATTGCGGACCATATTATTGGTCGTATCCACGGAGTTAGGGAATGTACCCCACAGCAGATTGCTGCTTGGGAAGATGATAATATGCAAGCTACCAATGCAGTGGTTACAAGAGCACAAGCTCTACAAACACCGCAAACTTCGTTGAATAATGATAATGAAGTTCATAGCCAAGATAGTACCTTGGTTATTTCTCGTGACTCGTTCATAAAATTACAAGAAGAAGATCCTACGCTAAAGAAATTCTTCATTCTTGTGAAGAAAGGTGATCCAAATAAGGATACACAAAGAAAATCTTGGATAGAAATGAAAAACGGCGTACTTGTACGTATGGTACAAGACTCGGCTACGTCAGCACATTCGCAAATTCTTGTTCCCAAGAGTATGAGAGTGCAAATATTGCAGCATGCTCATGACTCGCAATGTGCTGGACACATGGGATTTTCCCGTACAAAGTCGAGAGTCCTTGCGGCTTTCTTTTGGCCCTTTGTTAACAAGGACATCCGTATATACTGCCGATCATGTCAGGTATGTCAGGAGGTCAAATCTAGAGGACCACGACATGCTGCGCCTATCCAGGCTGCTGACATCCCTATTCGGCCATTCCAAAAGATGGCCATAGATATTATTGGCCCTTTTAAGATAAAGTCGGCCAGAGGACATCAGTTTATTCTTACATGTGTCAATATGTGCACACGTTGGCCAGAGGCTATCCCTCCAAAGAGCATATCTACTACAGATATCGCAGATGCTCTTTGGCTGATATTTTCTCGCTTGGGGTTCCCCAGAGAAATACTGTCAGACCATGGAACTCAACTCATATCTGATACTATGTCTCAAGTAATGTCTACCTTACACATTAAAAGATCTCTCAGTAGCATCTATCATCCTATGTCTAATGGGTTAGTTGAGCGTCTGAATAGAACGCTCAAGAATTTACTTGGTAAGATAACTGAAGACCATCCTCAAGATTGGGACAGGGTTTTACCTGCGGCTCTCTTTGCCTATAGAGAGGTCCCAAATGAGCACACAGGATTTTCTCCCTTTGAACTTGTCTTTGGCGCGCGTCCGCGCGGCCCTATGTCTTTATTACACGATCTCATCACTGCCGATGATATTAGTGATGACACTCAATCTTCATATGAGTATGTCATTGCTCTGAGGCAAAAGATCATTGAGGCATGCAAACTAGCGACTGCTTCGTCATAAATTGCTAAAGAAAAAGCAAGGCAGTTTGCTAACAAGAACAGATGTCTACGACAACTTTGTCCAGGTGACAAAGCATTCGTCCTACTCCCCAGTAGGGAAAATAGACTTCTGATTGCATGGAAAGGTCCATATGCAATAGTCTCACGAATTTCCGATGTTGACTATGTGGTCGATATAGATGGAAAGCATAAGACTTTCCATATCAACATGCTGACGGAATTTCATGAGCGTCCAGACTATTTGCTGCCTATTTTTCAGGCAACGGATGAATCTTCGGTACCTCATGGTCATTACTCATCCCTGTCTGTAATACAGGATGAGGAATCTGTTTTTTCTGATGTCGAGCTCCCTCTTCCAGTGGTTCCACTACATTCTATGGAATCTTGGAAACATGTGTCCATTTCTCCTAATCTTTCTGTTGATGAACATCGTCAAGTCTCGTCGATGTTACAGACATTTAAGGATGTTCTAACCGACATCCCTGGTCACACGAATGTCATAGAACATGACATAATTCTTACCGACAGTAATCCTATTAGGGTTAGGCCGTATCCTATCCCTATACACTTTCAGTCACAAGTGGAAAAGGAATTGGATGAAATGATCCAATTAAACATAATTGAACCATCGACTTCTCCATATTCTTCTTCCATGGTTATTGTTCGGAAGAAAGATAAGAACATACGAATTTGCGTTGATTATCGCAAATTAAATCAAGTCACAAAGTTCGATGCTGAACCTATGCCTTTACTAGAGGATCTACTTAGTAGACTTTCTAATTCTAGATTCTTCACTAAACTTGACTTGTCAAAAGGTTATTGGCAAGTGCCTTTAGCAGATCATGCCAAACCTCTGACTGCTTTCTCTACACCTAGGGGTTTATTTCAATGGAATGTAATGCCTTTTGGTCTTATGAACGCCCCTGCTACTTTCGTTCGCATGATGCGTCGAATTCTTTCTCATCGTTCAGATGTCATCGCTTACTTAGATGATATCTGTCTCTTCAGTGATTCTTGGGAAGATCACTATCTGGGTTTATATGACCTACTGTCTACTCTACGTGAGTATAATCTGACAGCAAAACCTTCTAAAGCTTATATTGGTTTTGGTGAAATTTCTTTCTTGGGTCATCGTGTTGGTCATGGTCTCTTGAAGACAGAAGACCACAATACTTCGAAAATATTGAACATCTCTGTACCTAAAACGAAGAAACAAGTCCGGAGTCTCTTGGGGTTAATCCAATTCTATGGGAGATTTATTCCGAATCTATCTTCGATAATGGCCCCTCTGTCAACGTTGTTGAAGAAAGGGTCACCTAATCTGATTCGTTGGTCTCAGGAATGTCAATCTTCCTTAGACCAGATTAAAAGTATATTTTCTTCTCCTCCCATCCTAAGATTACCTACTCTTGATAGAACTTTTGTTCTTCGAAGTGATGCTTCATCCACTGGGATCGGAGCAGCACTTATGCAGGAATATGCTGAAACTCTGCATCCTGTCATGTACATTTCTAGAAAACTAAATGCGGCAGAGAGGAACTACTCGGTTTTAGACCGTGAATTGTTAGCTATGGTTTGGTCTATTCTCAAACTACAAAGATTCCTCCTAGGCGCACATTTCATTCTAGAAACTGATCAGAAAGCTCTTACAGCTATTCAGACTAAGAACTTGAAGAGTTCGAGATCCACTCGATATGCTATTGCTCTTCAACCTTTTCACTTCACGGTACGAGCTATCCGTGGGTCGGATAATGTGATGGCTGACATTCTGTCTAGATGCCCACATGATTCCAACTAATACTTCTGTTCTATTTCTAGATATACGACAGAGCCATAACACACCTATATTACTACAATACATTAGCACATCTGTCCTCACTTTAGGTGAACACATACTATTGTGCTTTGTTATCATCTTCTTCTGTTCCCATCTTTAATATAAGAAGAAGACTGAGTAGTTAATATAAGGGCCGAAAGTTCCAAAGGCCACAATTATTAATAATAATGTATTGTATAGTATGAAACTTAATGGCTATTAAATAGAATTATATTGTTTGTTTTTTTCTCAGCACGTTATTGTTGATCTGAGAAGCTACCTTTCTATTGTCAAACATGGAGAGTTCCATATTGTACAGTTTCTTTGGAACGACAGGAGATGTGTCCTCGATCTTCATTTATATTTAATTTCATTGTGTAATGGTAATATTAAACATTTAGATAATGTAATATTTAACATTCAATATCAGATGTGTACATCCATTCTAAGCGGTATTAGATTATGACACTGCTATTTGATTATAATGATATGAACTTGCATATTTATATTGTATTTTCATGCAAGCGTAGTGTGTGTTGGTGGCACCTCCCCGATATATTTTTTAAATCAGATTTTTTATCTGTTGAGAAATATTCTCACCAGACACTTTATGTGTCAATTTAGCCTCATATTAGGCAGTGCAATTACTTATCCCCGCATAATTCGTGCGTTGTTAAACCGTTTTTTGGTTTTACTGTTGGATATTTAAAAAAAAAAAAAAAAAAAATGTTGCACATTTTTTTTTTAATCGGGAGGTGGCGGTAATGTTGCTGCTAAAAACTTGTCGCAACTTATTCTGACCATGCATTTTGACTATATTCATTTTTTAATGCATGGGAGGGAACTCATGGAATTGTAGTCACTCTTATTTCTACAGTCGTCTAATCTTGATAGCTATCGTTAAGAAGTTGTCTTATCTTGATAGCTAGGGTTGCCGATAGCTGTGTGAACGATTTTGAATCACGACCATATATGGAGCGCTCAGATCGTCAGTTCTTTGAAAACAGTTGGCAATCGCAATGTTTCAAGATTCATTTCCTTTTAAGGTAATAGGTCTTAAGTCGAACATTGTAGAACATTCTTCTTTTCGTAAATTGGCCTGAGTTGTATTCGATTCGCGTTTTCTGCGCATGTCCCTTTTTTGTGGCGTTGGTAAAACGATTTCCGCCCAGGTCAGTCTGTGCTGAGAAGCTGTGAAGGCGAGACGTAGCTATGTGCTAGTCTTCGCTTAGTTTATTCAGGAAGGAGTCCTCATGATTGTTGTTCCTATCTTGAGATGATATATCTCTGTGTTATTCCTAATGCCTGGAGGCATATGTGATTATTCATTTAATTCCTTATGAACAGGTAATTAAATCCCTTTTTTGGCTGAGTAACTTTATCGCCATCTTGTGATGTTGACTTTTGCTTAGCCTGCCTTATTCTAAAGTCTACGATATGACTAGTTTGCTCAGCTCACGATCCACTTAGATTGTCACGCATCGGTTGATGCCTGTCCTACGGACTATTTGCTTCCTGAACTTTGTTGATGGATCTAGGTTTGATACCTTTGCTGTTTGCTGGACAATAGAGGACGATAATGTGGCGCTCAAAAGACATGCCTGTCTTGTTGAGGTCAAATCGAGGAGACCATCTTTAATCTCCTAGTTGATATCTTCTAGCTCTTATGGAAAGGGGAAGTTTACTACCTGACTACATGTACAGCGGCTTTACGATATCCTAAAAGGCAGATGATGCACATTATTTTGATGCTGTCTGCTGTGCCAGTTGAATTGTCTACATATGTAATAATGACTGTTTGATCGTACCTATGATGTACCTGCTTGTTTATGTCTACACACTTCGTCATTGTGGCGTTTATAATAAATTATACAAAACCGTCACTAGCTGTTGCAAGCATCATTGACTTTTCACATCGTGAGTTAACGTGACGTCATTGTGTGGATTGACTTGTTCGTAATGCTCACTGTCTGTATACACATCTACATCACACTTAAACCAGACTACAGACACCAAGTTACTACGCCTCATCATCCCTGGTGTCTGAGGGTGGCACACTACTCCGCAAAGGCCAGGATTATCATACCTTGAGAGGAGCAGATGATGTACAACACCCTCAACGTTGTGTGGCAAATGCGACATCCTCCACAGAACATTTATACAACAACACATATTTGCTACGCTACAATTGCCTTTGGGCATTTTGATATTTAACCTGCTAGATCGATTACTATCACTGCCTTATGCTTTCATCTAACAGTATAATGTCAGTTTAGTCTTAGCAGTGTGTATTGGAAATTCTTGGGCACGTAAGTTGACTGTTCCATTAAAACTGTGAGGAGCAAAATCAAGGACAGTAGAGACATGTGCTAGTAAAGGCTAAGATGTCATACGATACTCAAATGGAGTAATATGTATATTAAATGGATGTGAATTGTGCCAAGAAGTTGTGCCTTGTTATTGAGTACCTGAGGTGCGGGCCAGGGAGATTATGTGTGACTGGCCAAACATAGAAAAATATATATATATTAATTCCTGAAATGGAATATGCAAGGACAACCCTGGAAGGTATTCAGCAGGCCATTGTATTAAGGAGTGTCAAGCCTGAAGTCTAATGCACTCTTACCACAGGACGTCGGAAGGACGGTTCCTGAAAGGATAATCATTCTTAAGATTTACCACCATCATTTTCTGGGGGCCAAAGCCATTGGATGCCTAACAGCGCCTAACGAATCGGGGATTTTTTTTTCAAAATGGCGGCACGCATCGTCTGCCAGACTGTTTTAATAAATGGAAGGGATTTCCATCATTATAAATGTGCCTCAAGCTGTCACTAAGTTATTAAAGTGACCTATTATTACACAGAAGTCATAGGAACTGACTATCTTCATTCAAAAAGCAAATATTATATCAAAAATCATGGACCATATCGATGTCCTTCGATGTCAGCATGAAGCCATTCTAAACCTAACCAGATACTAGGCTTCAATCATCGCTACCTCCTTTGCTTGTCGAAGTCTCAAGAAGGAGTGGTTTCTCGGCAACAGATAAGTCTATTTATTGTTATATGCAGCGTGGCTGTAAATATAATCTGTTTGCCTGATCTCTGACTTCGCCATATATGTGTTTTCATTACGTATTTTGCGTTTTGTAACTAGCGGGCTGGTTGGAAGGGACTTGGTTTGTGATCATTCAATACCGCGAAAGCTAGGTCGAATGAGCAAATCAAGCGTTCTATAAGGAAGTATCTGTGTGATTCAGATAGAGGACCCAGCATACTCTGCTGGTTGTATAAAAGTTTGCCTCTATTGAATTTAACAGATCCATTTTTGTTAGCTGTGTAGTCATGTTTATCTATTGTTTGTTCTCATAAGTGCTGTCATTGGTATATTTTATTTAGTTTGTTGCATTATTGTTTGTAATATTGTCTAGCCTCATCTTACTATCACTTATTTCATAGATGTCATAATTGTTGTGATATGCGTCTTGTCTTGTCTATGTGTAATAGAGCATAAGTTTAAATTAATTCATATATATTTTATAGTTATTCCTTTGTTTTCCCATTTGTATTTCCTTTAGTTGCTCTAACCCTGTCTTGCTGTTCTCACTTGTTGTGGTTCTATTTTTTTTCATTACTCCATATTGTTTAGCTGGATACATCTACTATTGCAAGTATAAATTGATCTGAGATTGGTGGAGTGAATATTGAATATAGCTGACATATTCATATATATAAAAGTTAAAATATTGTGTATTACTGAGAATCACAATAATTATAAATCATGGCTGCAGAAGAGGAAATGTCTGCCATGGAATATTTTTTAAGACAAGGAAAAGAGTCTGGATTACAAGGACCAGCTCTTCAACAATTTATTATGGAAAATTTAGAGGAGGTGGAAATGGAAGGAGGTGATGAATTCTCTATGGAAAAAGATTGGTATGATAGAGAAAATGAACTCTTGGGTATCATTGATGTTAGAGAGAGATTTATTGATGATTTACTGGATGAGATAAGATTATTAAAATCTCAAGCGGAGGTGGAAAAATCTGTTCTGGTGTCATTACAAGTTAATTTTTCAAAATCTAAGGAGTCGTTGGATACTGCCTTGGAGGAGAACAAAGTTCTGAACTCTGAGATTCTGTCACTGCAAGACAACATTGCAGCTTATCAGAGCAAAATTGATAAACAAAGTGATGATTATACTGATAAACTTACTGCTATTAAAGATAAGTTTTATAAAGCAAAACAAGCCATGGAAGCTAACATTCAAGCACAGGCTGCTAAAATTCGTGGTCTAAGAATTCAAGTTGCTATGCTTCAGCCAGATATGGAAAAGGCAAATATAAGGAGATTAAAGACATTGGCAACAAAGAAAAGAGCCATGTTGGAGGCAGAGATTGAGAGTAAAATTTCAGAACGTGAGACTGAAATTCAAAAATTAAAATGTCCTCAGGGTCAACAACAACAAAGTTTGACTCAGGATGAAGTAACTACCTCTAAGGTATTACTCACTGATGATGGGATTAATGTTTTGAATTTTGAGAAAAATATTAAGATCCAAAATGATGATATTGCACTGAAAGATTTACAATTGGCTCAATCTAGAAGAAGAATAGAGGGTTTACTCGATGTTGTACTAAACAACAATTTACTGTCTAATACTAGCTCTGGGAAGGCTAGTGTCAAAAACACAAAATGTGATAAGATCAAATCATCACATCATAAAATAGTGAATGGATCTTGGCGGGGCAAGTACAACTTCCCTCGACATCACTATAATGATAGCGAGTTTACTCACAATAATACTGCCTATTCTGAGAGTGACTCGTGGCGACATGCCAACAGTCGTATAAACAGTATGACAAATAATTTATCTGTTCGTCCTTTGTCCACAGGTAAAACAGTGTTTCTTGATCAACATAATGAGGTTGCATTTGGGCCTGACAAGCCTAGCAACAGTGCTAAGAATGTTTCACAGGATCGGAACCTAGGTCGTAAAAGGACAGACCAGTCTATCCAGGAAATAACTAACGTCACTGATGATGTTCATATTGGTTCCATCTACTTTGATATGGACCACTATAAAAAGTGTTGTCAACTGCATGGTAACAGTTTAATTACTCTTAAGAGTAGTGATAATGTCGAAAAAAAAGGACACTAAGATTACTAATGAAAGTCATAAGGTAACTATTCCCTCTAACAGTGTAGAGTATGAAAAAGGAGGTCCTATGCCAACTAGTACCAATGCACATAAAAGAAAATGCTTCAAACCTACAGGCATAAATAGAGATAAGTGTTATACTCATTCCAGCCAGTATAGTGCACCTTACAACAAGAATATTACTTCTGTGGGAAATAAACATAACCATATTGTTCATAGGCAAAAAGGGATGTACCACCCTTATTCACAATCTCACGACAATAAAATGCCTTGTAGAGGTAATGGTGCTTATTCACGCACCGTATTAGTGCGTAATTTGCCACCAGGCACCACGTGGCAAGCACTGGGTGCATTTTTTCAATTCACAGCTGACGTAAAGTTTGTACGTCTGTTGCCTGGTGACAGGTTCTGTGATAGGACAGCACTTATTTATTTCTATTCATATAGGGATGCTCAAAAAGTGGTTGAGTATGTCAACGGATCTTACTTTGGGGACTATTGTCTTGAATTGCAATTATCCTTTTAATTTAATGTTTATCCTTTTTATAGGTGAACAACACCACTTATTACTACAAATGCTGTGTCAACCCAGGGCATGGGCTCGTTCTGACTAGGGTGATCTAGAAACGATGATAAATTTTGGTAAAGATGATGTATGATGACGAGGAGATTAAATAAGAAATGGATGAAGAAGATGATAATGATGAAAATACTAATGATTTTCGGGTGATGAATAATGATGATTGGGAAAGTGATGATAATTTCCAGATGGAACTAATTAAGAAGGAAACCATTGTACAAAGACATAAGGATGATATATCCTTAAGAAAAATTTTGTTTTTTTTACATTGCTATATTACATTGGTTGATGTTGGAGAATAGCCAAACCACGCGGCCCAATGTATATATTAAAACAACTTTTAATTGGTGCTGAGATGAACAAGGAGGTTCAGACCTCATATCAGTATGTGGTCAATTTGAGGAAAAAAATAATAGACGCATGCCAGATAGCAGTAGGTTCATCTGAAAAGGCAAAGCTTAGGGCGAGGTTATTTATTAACCAAAACCGCAAATTACGCCAACTTTGGCCTGGTGATGAAGCTTACGTATTATTACCCAGGAGAGATAACAAATTATTAGTCTCATGGAGAGGACCTTACAGGATTGTGGAGAAACTGTCTGATGTTGATTATATTGTCTCAGTAGAGGGAAAAGAGAAAACTTTTCATATCAATATGTTACAGCAGTTTCATACACGTCCACCATATCTGAGACCAGTCTTTGAGGCTCTTGATCAATCTGTCTGTCGTCATTCTTCTTTGGCTGTCATACAAGAAGAAAATTCGGATTTGACTGATGGTAATGACTCATTATTGGTATTACCTAGTCTTCACTACTTGTCTACTGAAAGTTGGAAGGATGTTGATATATCTTCAACTCTATCTTCTTCCCAGAAAGAACAGGTTACTTCTATCTTACGTTCTTTTACTGATGTCCTTACTGATGTCCCAGGACACACTGATATCATCGAACATGATATCATTCTGACAGACTTTCAACCCATTAAGTTGAAACCTTACCCTATTCCTATACATTTACAATGTCAGGTTAAAGAGGAACTAGAACAGATGGTGAAATTAAATGTCATTTCTCCATCTCATTCCCCTTATAGTTTTCCTATGGTTTTGATCAGGAAAAAAGACAAATCTATACGTATATGCATAGATTTTAGACGTCTAAATTCGGTCACCATCCGAGACGCGGAACCAATGCCCGTATTGGAGTCTTTATTAGATAGACTAGCTACAGCTACATTTTTTTCTAAATTTGATCTATCTAAAGGCTATTTTCAAGTACCATTAACGGAACGATCCAAGCCTTATACTGCTTTCGCAACTCCATTAGGACTCTTTCAATTTAACTATATGTCTTTTGGTTTAGTTAACACACCTGCGACCTTCGTTCGCATGATGAGACGACTCTTCTCTGACAGAGACAACCTTATTACTTACATTGACGACATTTGTCTGTTTCATCAATCATGGAATGAACATTTGAAGGGTATTCAATCCTTACTTACCACTCTACGTCGTCATAATCTATCTGCACGTCCATCTAAGACTAAAATTGGATTTCAGGAGATTTCATTTTTAGGTTATAAAGTAGGAGGAGGTTTTTTGAAAACAGAGGATACTACTATCTCTAGGATTCTAAACCTTGATATGCCTAAGACCAAAAAACAGGTTAGAAGTATTCTAGGGCTCCTAAACTTTTATCGTAAGTTTATCCCTAATTTTGCAGAGTATACGTCTGTATTGTCATCACTGGTGAAGAAGGAATCACCAAATAGGTGTGTTTATAGTCATGATGTTAATGTGGCCTTAAATAGATTAAAATGTCTGTTTTCCAAGTTGCCTATATTGAGATTGCCTGATCCATCTAAACATTTTACTCTTACAGTAGACGCTTCCAACATGTCAATTGGAGGTGTGCTTTTGCAAGAATGGAAAGGCTGTTTACATCCAACACTGTATGTTAGCAGGAAGCTAACGCCGACGGAGCAACGTTACTCGGTCATCGAGAGAGAGCTACTGGCTCTTGTGTTCTGCTTCTCCAAACTTCAACGCTACCTGCTTGGTGCAAGTTTCACACTCGAGACAGACCAGAGAGCACTGTCTTACCTGAAAACAGCGAGATTCAAGAATGCTAAAGCAGCGCGTGCCTCACTGGCCCTTCAACCCTACAATTACCAGATTAAACCCATCGCAGGAAAGTTGAACGTGATGGCCGATGTGCTATCCAGATGTATGAAGCATCCAATATCGCCAGTTGTATCCGCAAATGCTGCTTCAAGTCAACTGTGATGCTCAATAATAACACTACTTCCTTTGGGACAAGTCAGGAATTATTTCGCAAAGGTAGCATCACGAACTAAGGAACATACCTTCTTTTAACTCATATTGCATACTTCAAATAGTACAGCCACATTGCTTCGTCATGCACTTAAACCGTTTGAAAAACTAGAGACACTATGCCAAGCAACATGATGATGATGAATTCCTGTACATCCAAAATCAAGATATATATTCAAGCGTTCGTCACATGATGTCTAATGCAATTGCTCAAGAACAATACTTTGTTACTTCATGCACAGTGTACAATGACTTTTGGCAGTATATCAACGCAAGTCGGTGCAATTCAGATACTTTATTACATTTTCAAAAAACTTTTTGCACGAATGGACTATCTCAAACATTGTGTAGAATGGGAAGTAACTAAAATTACTGACTACAAAGTTCAAAAAGGGACATAACCAACAAATGACACGTCATCACATACGTATGAAATTCTCAGGTACAGAATGAACAATAGTATCGGTGTTGCATATGATATTGCATGGAAGACAAACATCGACAACCAACATAGATGGAAATTGGATTTTTTCTTCAATGAACTATTCCTTTCCGGCATAATGTATCACTAATGTGCAAACTAATGACTCACTGAAACTTTGGTTCTTTTAAATACTTCTACAGGAAGAACTGTGTTTGGTCTAACATGACCATTTTTATTATCACTTGATACATTACAGTGGTTCATTGATGTATCATTATATCAAATGAATTACAGTGGTGCTTCCACTTATTATAACTTATAGATATTAAGTAATATATCTTCATATGACATCTCACTAACATTGTCATTCACCACATGACATTGCATACATACAAATGTTAATAACTATTTTGACATATTGTCACAGTCACCACTTATATTTTAACTTGTCTGCCTCATATGTTCTATTCTATCTTTGATTGCTATTATGCATCTCATTTGATAGATAGGTAGACTTACATACCGACACGACTTAGGGCGTTTGTTGACATGGTATGCTGTGTGAGTGCCATGACTGACATATTGACTTTTCTTCACTGCCTTCTATTTAATGTAGTTACCTCACGTTTGTGTCAAAAGAGCGTCTGCTAACGATAATGGGTTTAGTATGTTATTACTAAATACCACACCTTGTGTGTTAAATTGTCGATTATGGAGCACGCCTCTAGGTGCTATCATAATGATGACAGTTGAGTATTTGGATATTGTCACATGGTTTCTCCAGTGACCTTGTAAGATTGTACTATGAAAATAATGAAAAGTTCCTTTTCATTATTTTAATCCGGGGGGGGGGGAGGGGGAGTAAATGATAAGAGTAAATATCATATCATGTCGATCACTTCCTGATATATATTGTTTACACACGGTATCCCGTGGTTGCAGGAAGTGACGTCTTGACTTCTGCCCTGAATTATCGGCAGACGGCAGTTTCGATGTGGGACGAGCTAGCGTCTCGAACGAGGAGTCTGCTTGTGTCGTTTGACCAGTACGCACGGAATGTGTCCAGTAGGACCTGCTGTTAAAATGTGTTAATTGCCTTTGGGCATTTTGATATATCACCTGCTAGATCGATTACCATCACTGCCTTATGCTTTCATCTAACAGTATAATGTCAGTTTAGTCTTAGCAGTGTGTATTGGAAATTCTTGGGCACGTAAGTTGACTGTTCCATTAAAACTGTGAGGAGCAAAATCAAGGACAGTAGAGACATGTGCTAGTAAAGGCTAAGATGTCATACGATACTCAAATGGAGTAATATGTATATTAAATGGATGTGAATTGTGCCAAGAAGTTGTGCCTTGTTATTGAGTACCTGAGGTGCGGGCCAGGGAGATTATGTGTGACTGGCCAAACATAGAAAAATATATATATTAATTCCTGAAACGGAATATGCAAGGACAACCCTGGAAGGTATTCAGCAGGCCATTGTATTAAGGAGTGTCAAGCCTGAAGTCTAATGCACTCTTACCACAGGACGTCGGGAGGACGGTTCCTGAAAGGATAATCATTCTTAAGATTTACCCGCATCAGTTTCGATGTTAATTGTACCTGTAGCGCGCTGGTTGTATACACGACGGATGCATCCTCTCATACGTCCATCTCTTAAAGTTTTACTGTTGATGCCAAGGTCCAACAATCTTTGTCTTCTTGATTTATTGATTGCAGTTTCGTCTTAATGTGATTATTATATGACCTTAGAATCTTTCCCTTATCGATGTCCAATGTTCCCACTATGGGGGCTCTCAAGGCACCTTCCTAATGTGAGCTATACGTAAAGTTGACCATGAGCAAAGATTATGTCTAGTAGGCAAGCATCTGCACGATCAAATGAAAGTACCTGTGTTTTATTGATTGCCATGACAAAAGCTAAAATCACAGGAAACTGGAGGCGTCTCAAGATGACAGAAAAGCTAGTATCGCTTGGCTTTAAAATTATGCGTGGAATGAAAACTCGTACATTTTAAGTATTAACTTCATATGATGATATTGTGTCGTATTTTTGAAAAGGTTCAGCCCTCTATCTTTAGTATTAACAGACTGTAAAAGTTTAAAACAAAAACATGACAAGGTATTTGGTGGCTCTTTTAATATGATAAAAAAATATCAAACTGACCATTTCTTAGCCGGTTGCTTGCAGAGAAATCCGAATAAACGAGATTTTTGACCTCTATATCATCATTATTTTCTTTAGCGCTCGTTCTGAAGTGTAGAACCACCACTGCTCTGGTACCCTCGCAGGAAGCCTGCACCAAACAGTCACATGACTTTTGTAGTGGTCTGTTCTATTAAAATTAGTTTGACATGATGATATTGTCAGCCTCATGTACCACCTCATATTAGTTACCTTGTACGAATTGTCTGAGTATAACGTTCACTCAAGTACAGGGTAATGAGTTCACTCAAGTACAGGGTAATGAGTTCACTCAAGTACAGGGTAATGAGTTCACTCAAGTACAGGGTAATGAGTTCACTCAAGTACAGGGTAATGAGTACTGTTTCTGTAGTTTCTCGATAAGCCAGTGTTAATATTTCTTACAAAGTTGTCACAAAACCGTTTGTGTGCTCTCATGTCCACTGCAGCAGGATTGCATTACATTCCTTAGCGAGTGATATTTTGTTATTTTTTTCTCTCCTTTGCCTTTATTGCTCAGCAAAGAAAACTTGTCAATAGGTCAATGTTTACATTACGTTCACTCTTCAATTCACTTTAATTCGCCGGCCCGTCCCCGAGGGACTTATTGGATCACACAAACGTTACGGTCCCACGTTTTATCCCAGGTGAAAGGCTAAGGACGGTGTTTGCGAAGATGGGAGTAATCCTTTACAATTCTACGGATTAATAGACTTGCATATTGGAGGTGCGGATAAACTTCGAAATGTCCAGACAAGACGGTCGAATTGTGCCAAGTCATAGTCTGATAACGATGGTTGAATTACGTGGGATAGGCAAGTCATAGTCTGATAACGATAGTTGAATTACGCGGGATAGGCAAGTCATAGTCTGATAACGATAGTTGAATTACGTGAGATAGGCAAGTCATAGTCTGAAAACGATGGTTGAATTACGTGAGATAGGCAAGTCATAGTCTGATAACGATGGTTGAATTATGTGAGATAGGCGAGTCATAGTCTGATAACGATGGTTGAATTACGTGAGATAGGCAAGTCATAGTCTGATAACGATGGTTGAATTACGTGGGATAGGCAAGTCATAGTCTGATAACGATAGTTGAATTACGTGCGATATGCAAGTCAGATAATCCTCCAATCTGGGAGGACCCGTTGAAGTGTGAGAGACGTAACTTGACTAAGTAATGATCGGATGTTTAGAGCCCATTTTTAGAAAAGTAACGTTAGAAATTTTATACTAGATGAGTCATGCAATATATTTCATCTTAAATTTAAAAGGGCAGACAACTTGCAATATAATCTGACATTTCTTGAAAGTCTAGTACACTGTGAGAATCGCTTGCCAAAACGAGAACCAGACTGCCAGAAGTTAGAATCAAGATTCTTATATCGGAACTAGACCACTGTTTGAGCAAATTTGAGGACTTTAGAGACCAGAATAAACTCTACCATTTAACAGGGGCCACCAGAATCTGAGGAATCTAAAACACGGAGTCATAGTGGTAATTCATTGTTAACATAACAACACCACAGAACCGTGTAAGAGACCTAGTCAAGTGCTTTATTCATTCCTCTGAGCAAACAGTCTGTGAGTCAAGATTGGCTTGGTGGTGCCAGTGAGCGTACTAATTTCTGGAACAAAGTGAGGGTAGAAGTGGCCTCACGACAAACTAGAGACCATGATCAGAACTACAGCGACCTTTCTGCACAGAACCCAAAAACCCAGCGGAAGCAGAAACTATTTGCTGCCTTTTCAAACCTACAAGCTGCCACGTGACGTTTTACATAAAACATCATACCATCACACGATGACTCGTATTTTCTGTTAAATATTATATATTTTTTTTTAAACTGTTGATTATTAAATCTGTTATTTGTAAATATACAAATTTAACGTCGATTTAATTATTTTGAATGTACTGCATGTTAACAATTGCCCTGCCCAATGCAGCATTGGTCTTGACTTCTGAAATATGTTATGAAATCTCCCTAGAGATAGAAGCATCTTTATCCTTCTATCTACAACTCTGCCAAGAGTAATCCTGTGCGACGGTAGACACCATTGAAGACCCGTATTAGATACTCTTGAGCTTTGACCACTATTGGACCACTACTGCAAAGCAGGAGAGGCAATTCCGTGACAAATGTCAACAATGCACCATGAAAGTAAGGAAGAGAAAGTTATACGTGTTCTTTAAGAGAGTGTTGAATTTACGTGTCACAGTGTTTAGTGGGCCGTTTCAGTATTTTCCCAAAAACTTGGCACGATTGTTTCACTGGTTACAAACTTTCATTCCGAAAATTAGTACTGTGGGGATATTTAACTTGCGGGTGTCCAAGATGCCATAATGTTGACTATATTCTAGGTCATATAGTGGATAATTTATTTAACTATGTGATGATGGGCAGAAAAAAATGGAACGAAGAAAGAGAAATAACGTCACAAACAGGTTAATTAATGTGACATTAAGTAAACATTATTTGGTACATAACAACATTTTTAGTATAAGAAATTTTCGTGTTTTTGTTTATCAGAATGCATCCATACGAATTAGTTATTGCCTTGATTCTTTGTCTTGTCAACCAACAGTTTTATTTTTGGTACAGTTTCTGAAAGAGACAACGCCATATCATTTTCAGACTCCAATTTAATTTTCTTCTTTCTTGCTTCGTATTAGATTAAGAACTGGTCGTTCGCTCTTCATTCCACAACTTTGTTTCTCACTAACACTGCTACTGTTGGAATATTTCATTTGGATTATATACAGTGTGGCCCAAACGTCTGGATTCTTAGAGAATTCGGCTGCTACTTCTCTTTGTGAATATCCCTGTCTTGTGTACATGAGAACAATCTGTGTGCGTTCATCTGCTGCTAATGTTGAATCCATATTGGCAATGCAAAAAATGATTATGTAAGTTAGGAGAGAGAAATAATTTATATGAGGCAAATTCCCTACATTTCCAGACGTTTGGCTTGCTTTGTAGCTATTTAGCAAATATCCTTCTCAACTCTGTGAGATGCTTGGCGTATCCCCATGTGTTGGCGTACCCCAGGCTGGGAACCCCTACTCTTCATGGACGTAAAAACCCATCTTTCCGGTACGTAAGTCTATGCTATTAATTATAACGTCGATTAATTATATTAAAAATGACTTTCTGGAGTGGAGTTTGTAGAGTTAAGTAGATTATTCCTGCAGTTCCAGAGAAACAAATAATCTGCTTGTATGCAGCACTGTCCCCGTATTGAATATGGGCTACTTTCTAAATCATGTAAGTCGAGAATCAACACAGTACAAGATATTTTAGAAGCAATGAATGTAGTCTCTGGCCGGTCAAACATCTCTTGGTGTTTGGAGGACCCACCAGTAAATTACGAAAGTCACTAAAACAAGTTGTAGTACATCCACAAACAAAAACTTCCCTACGAATATGTTTTTTTCTGTAACCACAGTTTCTCTTCCTTTGTCTTATTTATGACTTTGCGTATTTCTAACAGCGTTGGCCGGAGACCCACTTTCTGTGTTGTTTTGTAATACAGTTTGTTCAGACCTGAGTGGCACATTCCCAGTTACGATGGTTTGGCCACGCCTGCAGAATTGAAGAAGAACGTCTACCACGATAAATATGGATCGAGATCTCCAGGAGGACCCACAGTTCGTGGGAGGACACCATTGAGTTGTGGGGGGGGGGGGGGGGTATGACATCATTAGTGTGACGTATCATGGAAAGAGAGCCTACAGTAATCTGATATTCTTTGTGTGATCCCTTTAGCGTTCTATGATTTTCTAGCAAAACTATGCACTTACAGCCTGTGTTTACTCACTTTTTCACCCACACCTCTTTTGTTTGAACATAATCAAATGAAGTTTACTAACTTTCGTGACCTGTCAGTCATAACAGATAGCCAATCAGGTTTGTTTACCTGGTCTCCTCACGCGAGTCTATCTGTCAATCATGCGATACCTGACAGACCACACGTGAAGTAGACTCACGGGCAAAATTTTTCCCCGAGACCCTTTGAAGTTCGTAATCGGATCTTTGATCTCGGAAGCGGGCATTCGTACAGAGAAAATCTTCGAGAACCCCGTTACACGTATAAGTCTTTTGATGACGATCAAAAGCGCTCAAAGGAAGGCCGACCGTAAACTTTTATCTGGGGAACTCATTTTTCTGATTCTCCGGTACACACAATAGTGTGAAAAGTAACACCATCTATAGATCAGAGAAATATGATGATATATAAACTGTGTTTTCTTAAACCTGCTATCAGTTGTCACTCAGAATTTATGGATGGTCTAAGCACGTAGTTCTACAACCATTGTGGAAAATGTATTAATATGATTCGTGGGGATCTTTCCTTCTGATATTCTGGTAATAGAAATTAGTGTTTACGTGGTTAAAAGGGTTACCTTTTACCAATTAAAGGTATTAGCTTTACCATTATAATTCACTTAGATTTTCTAGCTGGTAAAACTAGTGAATTAAAATAACGCGTAGCTATTTTATACCAGATGTTCAGTTATAATGTTAATTTTCACCACCCGCTTTCTCACACAAGAAGAGACGGTTTTAGTTGACTAATTTATATGCTAGGCGCGACGGATAATGACAGAAAAGAATTCACGCTATATTTCATTTTGTGTTTTATTATAAGTGCCTATCATTTAATACCATACGATGAAAAACAGACGCCGACAATTTCATAGCTATTAACGACAGGCGATATTTAAGTAAGTGCGCGCATGGTTAATTGTATAATAAATAACATTGTACGCTTACTGCCGGTGCGAGAGGGGCGAGAGAGTTGCATACTCCATCTGACCTAATCTCGAAGGCGTAAAGGAAAACACCTGTGCCGTTTAACTTTAATCAGGACTGACGGAGCGGATAAGAGATCGTCTTGTCCCCGTCTGTGTGCATATATATATATATATATATATATATATATATATATATATATATATATATATATATATATATATATATATATATATATATATATATATATATATATATATATATATATATATAGAATACTAGCATCTGTCAATAAAGGTATTTTAATCCTAGCAGATCTGATCAAGGGCGTCCAGCGGTCTTTTTCTTAATTTTCTGATTTGTTAAAGTTGTCTTTTCTTGGCTTGTGCCTCACCAATTTCATTTGTGAGCAAGGACTTGCTAAAGATACATGAGAAACATTTTAACTTATAAATTTAACTGGACTTACAAAACTCTGCGATATGTTTCCAATTTTACTAGCCCACTGGTGTACACAAAAGAACACTTATGTTCCTGACTTCTGACAGTCCTATTCAAGCGGACTTATCCAGAAAGTTACGCTGTTTCAGAATCGGCACTCTCCCGTAGAGTAAGCCGACAGGATTATCATCATTATCATTCGTAACATTATTAGCAACCAGATGTGTCCAAATACTGGAAGTATTTTCTTCCTTTTTTAACTGTGAACCTCAAGAGCACGTTTTGCTACATTAACTATTTGCGGTGACTTTTGTTCATCTTGAAAAACCCACACCAGATTCGGCGTTCACCTCGCTAGTCTTGACTTGTTAGGGGATGGACTTGGGCCAATTTGGGAAATAAAATCTGGCATTTTTGTTGTTCAGGATAATTATTTTTCCAAGGGATATTACCAAGATTAGGCAAGCGTAATTGAGTGTCCACTGTACGGGAGAGAGTGAATATTTTTCTTTGTTACAGGAACATCACCAACATTGGATTTCGCTTAAACATTTTAGCTTTACTGGGTAGTATATAGTAGGAACGTATTTCTTTACTGTCTGTTCTACTACTTTATTTCTTACGAGTGCCTGAAAACATAGCTTTATGTTTGTTTCATATTAATTTACCGTTTACAGGCCTCGGGTTTCCCTTCCTTATATGTAACATAGTAATAACCTGTGACCTTTGTGTTATTAACTTTTTGGGTTCTTTTCTCCATAGGGGGAGGGCACATATATTGTTATTTTCATATGTATGTAAATGTGATTTTATTAGATCTTTCTTTAGATATTCTATGTTGTCAAGTTTAAATGATAATAAACAACAAAAGAGACTTAACTGTGTATGTTGGTCAGAAACATACCCAGTTAACCGTAATTTTTCACGTTTGTGTGTCTTGTTGTCACATATCTGTGTGTGTGTGTGTAGTTAAACTTATATTTATATGTATGAGGACTGCAAGGTTGTCTTGTACTAAATTATAGTCGTATAGACAGGCTGGAATAGAGACACTTACTCATTCCATAGACATATTTTGTTCCTTAAACTATCACCCGTGAAATCTATTTCTCACACCTTTTTTTCTCACGTACTTACCCACTCTATTCAGACGAGGCAAAAAAAAAACTCTCAACCTATCTGTACGACAAGTACTGCCCATTGGTTCTGAAAAATATTCCATAAAATATATTGCTTGTACTGGCACCAAACCACCAAGAAAAGGTGATTAAAAGTTTATAGAAGTGCGCTATTTGTCGCTGATGAAACATTTTAGTGTTTTTTTTTCCTCGCATGAGGTCGCATATTTTTTCCTCGCATGAGGTCGCATTTTTTTTCCTCGCATGAGGTCGCATTGTCACCCGCCCCAAACTCGGCTCTGGTCATTACCACATGTCCCAACACAAGAAGACCCAATGACAAAATGTGTCACTGTAGTGATCTTCTGTGCTCTCACACAAAGGACCTAATGACACATGAATGTCACTGTACTGGTCCTTGTGTCTAGACACATGATCCTAGCCAAAGGCCGGATATTAGGGCGTTGGGTTTTCTGGGAGCAGTATCTGTGCTTCAAGCCAGAAAATGTCATTACAAGTTTATGGAAGTGCGCTATTTGGCGCCAATGAAACTTTTTTTTTTTTTTTTTTTTTTTATTTTTTTTATTTATTTTTTTTTTTTCTCGCTTGAGGTCGCATATTTTTTTCCTCGCATGAGGTCGCATTATCCCCGCCCAAACCCGGCCCTGGTCAAGACCACATGTCCCAACACAAGAAGACCCAATGACAACATGTGTCACCGTAGTGATCTTCTGTGTTCTCACACAAGAGACCTAATGACACACGAATGTCACTGTACCGGTCCCTGTGTCTAGACACATGATCCTAGCCAAAGGCCGGATATTAGGGCGTTGGGTTTTCTGGGAGCAGTATCTGTGCTTCAAGCCAGAAAATGTCATTACAAGTTTATGGAAGTGCGCTATTTGGCGCCAATGAAACATGTCTGCGTCCAAACTTAATCATGGAAGAAAATCGTCATTGTAAGTGGCAGGGCATATATGTGCTCATTACTTTAACATGTGCATCATATTCATAATATTTAAAGTTGTTTTCATTCTAAAACGAAAAAAAAACGAAGTATAACATATGAATAATAATACTAATAAATATAAGAGAATATTTTATACCTTATATAATTTTATAAAACAAATTGATAAAACTTATTAAATGAAGAAAACCTGTTATTAAATTTAATATTTGTTGTATAAATAAATTGTTTCCCTTTGAAAGAAATTAGGATACATTCCCCCAACTTTTTTATCTCTTTTATTGTCTGCAACAGTAAGTTGTCTTTGGTAAGCTCGTATCCCACAGTTAACTATTTAGTGTCTTTCAATTTTACATACAAAATGTTTTAAGTATACCAAACGTACTTGTGTTAATACTACCAAAGACGCTATATATTATTATGATAGGAAACTCTTTACAGAGCGATACAACAGGAATCAATCTGATCATCAGAAGGGGTCCCCCCGTCCGACAAGTGTTTCGGCCCCATATACCCCTTTACACTCTAAGGGGGGCGGGCCCACTTGGGTCATGACTCCCAAGCGTCTCAGCTTCCTGTTGTCTTGTATCGAAAATGAACCCATTTCACTTATTGTAGCAACTTTAAAATCCACAACTCCGCCAGCCGTGGAGGCAATTGTGAAAGTAACAAAGAGAAGACAAATTATTCCGTTCGTTCCGTCGCACACACTGAGACACCATCGCAAAGTCAACGAGTCTAGCCACTGCGCGTTCCCCACTGGACTTCTGATACTGACACCCCTTATAGTATACACCGCCTGTCGCCCCTGAGTCACAGCCCGTTCACTAGTCCACCACAAAACTCAGCGTATTGTGGACTTAGAAAAATTCCTAGTGTTTTCTGTATCGCAGTGTTTATTGTCACGATCTCCATTGCCCATTGCGGTTGTTCCACAGCCAGCCTGATGCCTTTTCGGCAGTTTAACTAAGCCTCTTCAGTGCCCTTGTTCTCGACTGTCCCTTCAGCCCCAACAGTTTCAATAGATCATACACTGATGCACCACAAGCTCTCTTGCGCCCACTTCAACAGCAATGACCATTGCGGTTAACCCATCGTGTCTCAGATTCGCGGTCAGATCACTATACTTGGCCGCTTTGAACGAATGTTGCTCGTCTAATCTGGATTCATATGGCACGGTCAGTTCAATCAGTATGACCTGAAGTGTTGCTGAAGAAAGAAGCACTATATCCGGCCGTCTCCGCGATTTTCGGATACTCTCTGGATATGCCCCTCGTCCAGGTAGGTCTACCGCCATCTCCCAATCGTTTGCACAGTCAAGAAGAGATGGTAAACTGCTACTAGGTTTACTCGGTTTGGGGTGTGCTGACTTTCCTGCCCTCAGAAAGTATGTATTTGCGGTGCTCGGTCTGGGTTTGCTATTCGCCTTCATCCTTGCCAGATCTATTGTCGCTGCAAGCTCATTTAGCACTTTGTTATGGCGCCAAGTGTAGGCTATCGCCCTTGCCCTAATGACACCTTACACGCTGAGAGCACGTGTTCAAGTGTCTGCCTCCCCTGGCACAGGGGGCACTGCTCATCATCCGACTTTCCCCATTTCACAAGGTTGGTGGCCGACGGTAGCAGGTCACACAGTGATCTGACAACGAAGCTGAGCATAAGAGGTGCCATATGCCATATATCATTCCATGTCAAGGACCTCTGCAGGGCTCCTTCCCATGTAGTTCATTGGCCTTGTTGGACCTGCTGCACTGCTTTTTGCAACCTCTTATCATTCTCAGCTCCTCGTATCTCCTGAACTACCATGTCTCTGCGCTCCCTGTTTGATGCCTTGGACCACCAGCTGATGTCTCCATGACCAAATCCCTGTCTATTCGTTTGTGTGTATCCGATTACCTCCCTCAGTTTGAGTGACTCTTGTGCAGCATCAACAGCTTCTTCCACTTTCCACTTCCTTCCCGTTTTCAGTGTGGGCTGAATGGATTTAACCACGTCATCAGCTGACTCGCGTAGCATCATTGCAAGCCTTGCCTTCCCAACTTTGTACTCTTCAACAACTGACTTGAAAAGAAGCAGAAGTTTTGACTGTTTGCAGTACAGTGCTACATCTGACAGACCTGGTGGTACCCCTAGCCACTTTCTCATGAACTTGTTGACCTTCTGCTCTATAGCTTCCACTGTACTTGTGCTTATTTCATATATAAGCAGTGGCCACAGCAACTTCGGTATCAACATGAACTGGAGGCACCACAGTTTTAACTTTCCCAGGAGTCTGCTTTGGTCTATGATCTGTAGCACTCTGTCTACCATTTCTATTATCTGTTGCACTGCCTTTGAGTCTTTTAATGAGGCATCGTACACCCTGCCAAGACTTTTAACAGGTTCCTCAATGACAGTAGGGATTCTTTGGTTGGAAACCGTGAATATGACCTCTGCTATCTTCCCTTTCCTGACTGATAGGCTTCTCGACTTCTTGGGTTTGAAGCTCATTCTGCACCAGCTGACTAGTTCATCCAGGCGTGCTAACATCCTCCGGGCCTGATGTTCATCTGATGTCAGAATTGTTGTGTCATCCATGAATGCTTTGAGCGGTGGCATGTGACACATTCCACCGAGCTTTGGACCTATAGCCATTCCTTCAGCCGCATTGAGGATTACCTGCATAGCCATCACGAATAGTATCGGAGAGATGGTACATCCCATCGCAATTCAAACTTCAAGGCCAATCCACTTTGTTGTGTACTCTCTGGTTGAAATACAGCTTCAGCATTGCTGCAATCTCTTGTGGAACATGATACATTTCTAGGGCCTGCCACAACATCTGGTGTGGAACGGATCCATAAGCATTTGCTAAATCCGACCAGATTACATGGAGGTTTGTTGTGTCAGACTTTGCCTTTTGGATTGCTTCCCAGATCATTGTGGCATGCTCTAGACATCCTGGTGTACCTGGGATACCTCCTTTCTGAATGGCAGTGCCAATGTACCCATTTCCCAGGAGGTATGTAGTGAGTCTTTTCGCCATCACAGAGAAGAATATCTTCCCTTCCACATTGAGTAGTGAGATTGGCCTGAACTGACTGATGTCTGTGGAATTTTGTTCCTTCGGGATGTAGACTCCGTTTGCCTTTCTCCATTCCTTGCTTACGAGCTGGGTTTTCCATGCATTCTTCAGTAAACGGAGCAGTCGTATGAGAACCTCAGGGCATCTCTTATACACCACATATGGAACACCATTAGGACCTGGAGCTGACTTGCACCGATCTTTCTGGACAATGCTTTCTACCTCTTGCACCGTTGGGGGCTTGGTGTTAAATTCAGCTCCTGGCTTACTCGGCCATTTAAGGCCTGCCATGCTGCTGAGCGGCTCATATTTGCGACCATCTGAATATGTCATTTTAAGGTGTTCTTCCAGGTCTTCTTTCTTGATGTTTAGCGTACCCGACCGTGGCTGCTCAAACAGTTCTTTGGCAAACTTGAAGGGCTCCCTGAAGAATCTTTCCCTATCCATTCGGGTCTTCTTTTTCTTCCTGCACAACCTTTCTGCTCTACAAAGGGCATTATGTTGGCCTTTCAGGTGCTCCCAAACCTGTCGTAACCCTTCCTTCTCTGTGGCAACTGCGTTCTTGAACAGTTTTCGGGCATGCTTCTTCTGTTTCCTGATTTCTTCTATTTTAATTTGTCTTCTACTTTTTCGTGGTGGGTTACTTTCCATTGCCTCCCTCACTCCGAACACTTTGCGACAGTGCAGATATATTATGTCGCCGAAGATTTCTTGCTTCTTCTCCAAAGTTATCTGCTTCAGGCTGTTATCCAACTCTTTTGCCAAGGCTTCGTCCAGCTGTTCCCAAAGCCCTTTTGCACTGGCAGGTTGAAACTTGATTGCATCTCTCTTCCCGTCCAAGAAGTGTGTGAGATCATCATCAGGCAGATCAACTTGAATGTACTCAGCACTGTGGATTGACTCCTGGCTGCGTTCTTCTAACGTCTTATCCGTCGAGACAGAGCGCTGTTGATCTCCCCCTGATGACCTCCCACACCCCTTTTTCGTTCTGTGGATTTTCATTCCTCTCTGAGTAGAGAATTCCCTACCACAGGCACATGGAAACTACAGCCGTTGTTCAGAGCTCGAAGTCCATGTAACGGGTCTGGTCGATTCCAATGAGGCGCCTGTGGATTCATCATTCTCCCACCCTTTCGGTGAATCCTGGGGGCATCTATCGTTTTTGGGTTCTATAGCAATTGAATGCAGCTTACGGGGTGCTAACCCGGTCAGCCGGTTTCTAGTCTTTCCCAGTGTCATCTGTCTTTCCAGAAGTCAATCGGTCTTTTCCTGATCGTCACTGGTTTGACTATGTAACTATGATAGGAAACTCTTTACAGAGCGATACAACAGGAAGCAATCTGATCATCAGAAGTAGTTCCCCCCGTCCGACAAGTGTTTCGGCCCCATATACTCCTTTACACTCTAAGGGGGGGCGGGCCAACGTGGGTCATGACTCCCAAGCGTCTCAGCTTCCAGTTGTCTTGTATCGAAAATGAACCCATTTCACTTATGGTAGCAACTTTAAAATCCACAACTCCACTAAGTGACAGCGTTGTATTACAATTCTCTATCTAATTCACTACAGTTTGGTATATAACATGTACGTGTGCACATACAAAATTAACATAAAGTTTACACTAAAAGATAGTACACTTCACTGTTTAGAATTCTTCAAAAAATAATTACTGCGCAGGGTGAAAAATAATTACGGAATCAAAGAGATAAAGTATAGTAAGGTTTAATGTTTTTTTTTTTTTTTTGTTTCACTTACTTCCGATATTCGACATCCCGTCTAAACCTGACAAGAGGTGTGATCTCTCGATTATAAGTTCGGTTCATTGTGTAAATTTGTATAACATTTTGACCGTTATCTCTGTCCGTTTTTTATTTTTATTTAGCGGGTTGGGGGGGGGGGGGGGGTGTATAGCTGGTTGCATGGCGTCACGTCGTACGTTTATTCGAGTGTTGCTGCTTATTCAACCCAACCCATATACTTATTTATTAATATTTTCTAAGAATAATGATTTTACCTCTATATCTATTATTGCTAGTGTGCCGAAGTGTCGTTAAAAGTACTAATAGCTGAAATAAAGATCCATGTGTGTTTTTCGTTTCCTCTTGTGTCTACCGATAGTGTGGTCTTCCTTAAAGTCAGCTGATTTATGACTTTGTCAATGATGATTTGAAACGGTGTCTAACATTGCAATAAGTGATTATTTCTTTGATTGTTTATTGTTTCACTGTGATGTTTTATTTGATATGTCAGTGATAAACTGTCTCTCTTGTTCTACCGTTTTTGTTCGTTGTTTGTCGATTGTCTGCTTTATTTTTCTACCCGTAGTTATATAACCGTAATCGCTGTAGTCAGTTGTTGGTGTTGGTGTTTGATGTGTAGTTTCTGCTTACTTGACAGCGTATTTGGTTTCAACCTATTTATTGTCTTAGTTAATGGTTTCAATAATAATTCTCATACCGCTATGACACATATTAATAATTTCAAAAAAACCTAAGTGACAGCGTTGTAAGTCTGCTCTAGCCCATCTATATTTATGTCAGTATTACAAATATGCCCCAGTTAGCTCGCCTGTAGTTCTGTCAACATTACAAAATTTTCCCAGTCAGCTTATCTGTAATTCTGTAAATATTAAAGATCTATCCCAGTCAGATCTATCCAATCTATTAAGTCAATGATTTTATGAAGATCATTAACCTAATAAGAAAGACCTATGAAGATATGACATGCAGAGTTCTTATTGAAGGGCAAGTTACAGAACCGTTTAGGATTAGAACGGGAACGAGACAGGGATGCCTCTTTTCTCTATTTCTTTTCTTACTAGCTATAGATTGTTTTATTTAAACATCGACATCTCATCATGTGACGTATTCTCTCCAGATCATTGTCTCTATTACGGCTGCTCTGAACGCATCACGATTTTGGGCAAGTCGACCTGCATCTTCCAAATACATGTTCAGACTCTCTGTGATGTCATGGATGCACCGTCGTCTAGGTCGTGCCCTGTCCCTTTTTCCATGGACTATCGTTTCCATTACTATTTTTTCCATAGTATTATGTCTCTTTATATGACCGAACAATTTCAGTTTCCTTATTGCGATTGTATTTGGGAGCCAATTTTCTTCTACATTTAGTGAGTGCAGTACGTCTCTGTTGGTCTTTTTTTCTGTCCAGGGTATTCTCAACATCTTTCTGTAGCATTTAGTTTCGAATGATGTAATCTTTTTTGTAACTAACAATACCGACGGGAAAATAGATAGCTATTGTTTTTATCTTCAGAATCCTTGTAATCCCAACAGTGATTCTCCAACTCCTCCTAAAGATAAATTTTAAAATTCTCTAACCAACATAAAATGGACCGGGGTATTATAGAACAGTACAAACCTGTATTTTTTTTTTTCAAATGTTTCAACTTGACCACGCTTGTATTTACCTGTATGAAGTGAAGTTTGGAATTTAACGACATAATTAAATAGAGGAATAAAGGACTTAGAAATGAGAGTGATGAAATTATGAGGTCGATCTCTTCTCCTCTCCGGCAGAAGTCAGTTACATGTGTTGTGAGTACTGATTATGTGCCATTTCCGTGGTTGGCATTTTTTTTCTCTGCTGTCAAGCAGATATAGGGTATTATCAAGTCATCGTACACTCCCTTCGGTGATAATTCGTCATGTTTGCGCTTCTCGGCTTTGATAAGATTATGCACAAATGGTGCGGTCAGCGACTAGAATTGGGTTTAGCTAAAGCGTGCCGGACGATAAACTTCCCGTCTGTGGACATATTACAGACACGCACTTGACAGTCCAAATGTCGTAATAAGCTTCCTGCGGAGTTATTACGAAGATATTACTTGAGATACAAGTAAGAAGTTATTTGTAAACATTGCCGAGAGAGTGATCGGATGTTGGTATTCCATATTTGGAAGATATGACATTTTCATTAACGCACATAAATTTCCTAGTGGAAATATTTTGAATTACCCCACCAAAATACACAGGTTTTGAAACAGTTGGCCGGCATTCGAGATGTAGGAATAACCACATTTCTGAATGGGGCCTGGTCTAATAGTAAACAACACGTGCCAGGAACGAAAGGGGCAATATAACCTGAAACTTTAATCCGACTAAAACACTGTGAAAATTCACCTTGCGCCAAGAAGACAACCAGCCCTTGCCAGAGTTAAGAATAGTACCAGACCGAACCTTGGTGGAGTATACTGAGGACCTGGACTCTAGGAAAACGCTACCATTTGAACACAGAAAGCCGGAATCTGAGGAAACTGCAACACACAATCAAAAGTGTGAACGCATTGCTAAAAAAAACAACACCCCAGACCACGTGTAAGAGGCATCATCAAGCTGCATTAAACTATTTCTCTGAGCCAGCAGTCTATGTGCCTAAAGATAGGCGTAAGTTGTACATATTAAATTCTATATTTTGCATTATTAACATGTGAACTAATATGTATAAAGTGACATGTGAAAATTAATGTGTGAAAATTGCCAGTGGATGTCCGATTCATTTGAGGCTGGCAACCTCATCATATAGAATGATGATTTCATGAACCACCACTGCCAGGGCTGATGACTGTCTTACAGCGAGTTTCTTACAGTGAACCAAAAGCAGAGGTAGTCCCAAGTTCCATATGGAACAGGGAGTGAAAGATGAAAGAAATGATGTACACAATATATATTATTAACATTTTCGACCATGTAAATGCAAATGTAAACATATTCAATCTATAATGTTAACATTTTCAAACATGGTAGATGTAAAGGAAAACATATTCAATTTATATTATTAATCTTTACAACCAAAGTTCAATGTAAAGTTAAATATGCATCTATTCAATCTAAATGTAATGAATGCTTTTCGCTTAATGAAATTAATATTAAGTATCAACGAGGGTAAAAGTTGTGAAGTACGAGGAGCGTTCAGAAAGTAATGCCCCACATCGTTTTTCTCAGGAGCTGTTTATTCAAAAAGCATGAAATTTATACACAATATACATGGATATGTCATGTAAACATCGGCATTATTCAACATAATCCCCATCAACTTGTACGGCTTTATGCCAGCGCAAAACAAGTGCATGTATTCCTAGCCCGTACCAGATGTTGTCTTGATCATGTAGCCATTTCTTCGCTGCATGAATCACTCCTTTAATCATCTTCAAACCTTGTCCCACGGAGTGCTTCTTTAAGTGGACCAAATAGATGAAAATCAGAGGGTGCCAAATCGGGGCTATAGGGTGGATGGGGTAGTACAGTCCCACCCAATTTGGTAATTGCTTCCCGTGTTGCCAGACTTGTGTGAGGTCGAGCATTGTCGTGAAGGAGAAGCAGGTCTGCTGGATTCTTGTGCGGCCGAACTCTGCGAAAACGTTGATTGAGTTTTTTTTCAATGTCTTAATGTAAGCTTGCGAATTGATTGTCTCTCCTCTTGGCATATGTCGTAGATTTTCGATAGGGGGATTAAGACTTGGGTTGGTCCCTTCTGAATAGATTAGAATAAGTGATAGTCACAGTGAGAAGTAGTAATAGCAATAGATTTCCACGAGTGAGATGGTAAAAATGTGATAGAGGCTGTCTCTGAAATCTAGAAATCTTCTCTCTTTCACCTATCTTCTACGACAGATTTAGATTGAGTCAGACAGTCTACGCACATATATATGAAATATATATATATATATATATATATATATATATATATATATATATATATATATATATATATATATATATATATATATATCAACTCACATACATACACACATAAGACGACAGTTAGACGTACAGATGTGGGAAAAACTATGACAATGATTATATGAATAGTTTGGGAAAACGAACTGACCGACACGCTGGAATAAATTTTATGAGTAGTTTATTTATCAAGACTAAACTTCTCTCACAACATATAAAATCACATCAAGCATATACAAAAAAAAAAAAAAATGATAAACAAAAATCAAGAAAATGCTACAAGAATGATAGACCCGTTGGTATGATCCTTCCCTCGATGTATAGCTCACAGTCCCGTTTGAAGAAAGTGATAGCCCAAAGAGTCACAGATACATATGTTTTAGTCTAAAATTCTTCCCCTTTAAAGTATGAACAGACTGGATACTCTGATCTAGTCTAAGGGAATATTTTTAGCTGAGCAGGGTGCAGAAAAGCTTGAAGACATCTTGGAAAAGTCTGAGCGTTATCAAAATGCGCTGGCTGAACTACCGGCCTCAAAACGTAAATCGACAGAAGAGCATTTTCGGAAAAATAATCTAGACCAATCTTCTCATGCTTCTTTCTCTTCTAATCAGAATAACCACAGAGAAACTGGACCTCAAAACCCCCCTCCTGAAAAATCTGAGTTCTACAAAACCAAGTACCCCAGCACCCACAGTAAACAGTCTGATCAACCCGACCGTTCTTCATGGCAGCGTGGCCAGAAAAGTCAAGGTGACAAGGGGAAAACACCTGCGCACGGGACTAAGGATCAGAGCAAGCACACCGAGCAATAACTTGCATAAAGAAATGTTATGACCACAAAAATGAATGGGTGTCAAAATAACACCATAAAGGGATCGCTCAGTCCTGCATTCACTCTATTCATTCCACTGTGTAGACGTGCATTTTTTTGGGTATACTCACAGCTTTGGTAGCCACTTCGGGAACAAAAAAAAAAACAATATTTTTAGGACTTGCCCGAACAGAATCTTCATTGGTAATCTTGGCCAAGAAAACCCCAGGTCCAAAAAGACGGGTTGACTTCACTACTTACGGGACCGTTTTCTTGACAATACTATTGTTTTGGATGTCTGTTTAAGTCACGTAAAATTGTCTAGGCACGAGCGTTTATAGCGAGCACAGTGTCAACATCTTAGATTTCAAACGAATGAGGAATGTCAGGTCGGCACCTTCTCTCAGTATAAGAATTTAGTTGGTCACACCACCACTTGTCAACAGTGTCGGGAAAGTTACCGATTGTAATATGTCACTTTACACAAAGCCTGAAAAATGACTAGTGTGTTCTCAGGAAGAATCAAATCAGGCTCGATGACCCGTTACTTCTTAAAACTTAAAGTTCTTGTAAAAGTTATACATCAAATCTTTAAGGTAAGAATGTTTGTAGTTTTCTTCACAGATTTATCTCTTTACTCAAACGCTGGCAAAGTTTGGGTACCACAGTTTCACTATATATAAATGGACAAAGCACATATCAAATAATTATTCATACTATGTACTTGGATATAACTGATAATTTTAAATTGCAAGCGTAGTGCTTGACTTATCATTTAAATTCCCGTGAAGTAAGTTATATTCATAAAAATCGCTCATCATGAATTAGAAATACAACGTATTCCGTCAATACTCAATGATGAACAGTTATACGTTAGTTTTAATAAAAATATTCTCGTCTGAGTATTAGCAGTTAAATTAAATCCCTTATGGCTACATGATTTTAAGCTAGAGATTATAATTTATTATGCTTTCCACTGTAACTCGTCGACTAGAGAATATAACAGACTTAATAATTTAACTCTCTGCACAAATCTAACTAGCAAAATGAAATAAGCGATTTAACACTTTAACACTCACAAAATACTAGATAAATAATATAAGATTTACCTCAACACAGAACTACTAAGAACTTAAACCACTACGATCATACTAAATGACATCTCTATTAACAGAGATTCTAGAAATCGAACGAAGGCTTGTTCTAGTCTTGACTGCGAAGTTACTGAGTGAAAATGAAATCTAACTCCCTCCAGTATATATGAAACACCAGACAAAGATCTACGCTATTTCCCTAAACTACGCAATAGCCTCCCCTTCTCTTAACACCTCCTGTCTTCGCACCTCACGCCAAAATGACCATTCTGAGCGAATGCGTGATGGCGCCTTCTCCACCCAGACACTGAGAATCTACCGAGCAAACTACGTGTCAGATGCAAAATACCAGACAAATGTCTTGAAGTGCGCCGGGGAGATGTCGGGATTCACGCCTCACCTCAGCGCTCACCAAGAAACTAAGTTTTGACAAGTGAGAATGCAGACGAATGTCTTCCCTATGTCTGAGACAGTCAAAATATTCACAGTTATTTCGTCAATCTGCAGAGATTTGCCGAATGCATTCTCACGCCAAATCGTCTGGTGCGAGGGACTGACACATTACGTAAAAAGTTACTCGTTTAATCAGCAATGAAATGCGTTTCTAAATGAGAAACGAAACTGGCGAAAGTGAGAATGAGAAAAAAAAAATATTTTTCGCAAACGAATGGATGCGAAAAATACAGGAAAAAGGTAAAGAGTGATAATAGAATAGGGGATACGGGTGAAAGAAAAAGAAGGGGATATATGCAATTCAATGATCATACAACCTCTGTGACAGAACGTCCCCCCTTTAAGATATGGAAGCACTCCATGTCTACGTTATGGAATTACATTTCCTATATTCGTAGCTTCAGGGTGTCTGTCTTCTTCCATCTCATCTCCCCCCTCCATCTCTGTGCAAGTCCTACTCATGAAGTCTGCCCCAACGTTTTTGTTTACCTGGAATGTATTCGACTTTAAAGGAATATACACTTAGCAGCAGTGCCCAGCGCATTATTTTCGCATTAAATTCCATATTAGCCCCGAGAAACGCCAGTGGGGCATGGTCGGTCTGCACCGTGAATGTCACTCCGTAAAGGTATTCGTGGTGCCTCCTTATACCATGAACTAATGCCAGACATTCTCTTTCCACTGTGGAGTAGTTTTACTTTGCTTTATTCAATTTACGACTGCCGTATGCCACTGGGAATAGCTGGTTTGGATCGTCGTCGCCTGCCTGAAGCAGAGTTGACTCGATGCCTTGCCCTGATGCGTTAACGCGCAAAACGAAGGGTTTGGTAATATCAGGCAGTCGCAGAATTGGATATTCCGACAACTGTTTCTTGAGCGTGACGTAAGCGTCTTCGCACTTCGGATCCCAGATAAATTTCTCCGGTCGCCCCTTTTTTGTAAGGTCCGTAAGGGGTGCTGTTAAACCGTTGAAGTTTTTGATGAATTTCTGGTAGTAAGCACATACGATAGGAACGATCGCGTTTCTTTCTTCGTCCTTGGCCTCTTCGCTGCACGTATCTTCTCTACGTTTTTAGCAACTGGCCACATAGCACCGTGAGCAATGGTGTGCCCCAGGAAGTCAAGTTTTTCGAAGCCGATTAAACACTTGCTAGGTCTAGCTGTGAGTCCAGTTTCCTGTAGTCTCCTGAGGAGCATCTCGACAGTAGCAATGTGTTCTTCGTATGTGTCCGTTGCAATTAGTATATCGTCCATAAAATTGTGGATATGTGGACTGTGCAATGGCTCTAGCAGCTTTCTCATCATCCTTGTAAACACTCCTGGTGCGTTGTGTAATTCGAAGGGCATCACGTTAAACGTATAGTGTCCTTCGCTGGTGCTGAAAGCTAGCAAAGGCTTAGTTTCCTCTTTGACTGGTATCTGATAGTAGCCCTTACTCAGGTCAATCTTTGAGAAAATCCGTGCCTTGCTTAGCTTGCTAAACAGCTCAGAAGCGCTTTGGAATGGTTCCAGCTGGAATTCCGTTACTGTGTTAAGTAGGCGGTAATCGATGCACCGCCGAACTTCCTTATTGGGCTTCTGCAGCAGCACTACGCTCGCACTATAGGGAGACGTAGACTCACTAATAATTCCTGTTTTACGTAGCTTGTCTATCTCTGCACGTAGCGTATCAGCTTTCGCATACGGAATAGGGTAAACTCTGGTTCGAACAGGTGTCTCGTTTGTAAGTTTCATCTCGAACTCTACGAGATGTGTTCGTCCAGGTACATCCGTTAGCACCACCGTGTACTGGTTCAGTAAAGCCTTCGTTTCTGTCTGTTGTGCTTCAGAGAGAGTGTCCCCAAATTTTACATCTTCGACAGATTCAGTTTGTTGCAATGGATATTCCATGCAACTATCGTCATCTTCAACATCCTCTGTAGCTATGGCGATCGCCAGGAGATGTTCGGGGGATGGCACAGGTCTTTCCAAGTATTTCTTTAACAGATTCACATGGTAGACTTTCTCCTTTCCTTTGATAGAGATCTGATAATTGGTTCTCGAGATCTTTTTCAGGACGGCGAACGGCCCTTGTCACCCGATGCGTAGCTTGTTGCTTCCGGTTGGCAGTAACAACAACACTCTATCTCCTGGTTGTAATTCTCTCTCCTTTGCTGCTTGATTGTATCGTCTAGCGTGCTTTGCGCGAGCTTTCTTAAAGTTTGCTGTTGCTAGATCCCATCCTAGCTGTAGCCTTTCCTTCAATTCCGATACATATCTACTGGCTGAGACGAATGTCTCATCCGCTGCCGAATTCTGGTCTGTGGGGAACTTCCCTGTAAGCGACAGGAATGAAAAGTCCCAATCCTCCGGTTTTTCTTGTGGGGGTCCAACAATGTCGACAGCTACCCGTTCGAATCGAGTCCCCACAATTGGCGTTTGCCCCACGGGAACTGGGGCGGTCCAGTGCTTGGGTGCTACCCGTTGACACTGGGCACAGAATTTCACATATCTGAGTATATCAGTGGTCATCCCTGGCCACCAATAGTGAGTCTGTATTCGTTGCAGTGTGGCGTTCTGTCCCATATGTTCGCTAAAGGGAAGAGAGTGCCCCATTTCTAGGATTTGACTTCTGTACTTTTTCGTTACTAGGAGCTGATTCGAACCTTGTTCAGGCTTGCCCGTTCTCCGATAAAGCACGCCATCCTTAGAAAAGATGTCTCCGTGTTGTCTAGGGTCTTTGGCCATGGGCAGTTTCCTAAAGCAGGGTTCCAAAGTAGGGTCCTTTTGTTGCGCCTCTTTAAGTTCTATAGGTAACAAATTTGGCGCAGGCTCCCGTTCCTTCTTGGCTTGCCCTCTTGTGGTCACTGTTGCCACTATTTGCTCTTCCGGTTTCCCAATAAACACATATCTACAACCAAGTATGACTGGGTAGATGGGGTCATCCATAACAGCCGCTTTGATCACACCTCTGACAAAATCAGAGTGGATCTCCACCAATGCAATGGGAAGCGTTGTTGGTGCATCACTCCTAAGAACTCCACACAGTTTAACGGTCCCTTCTGTCTCTTGACCGGGTTTGACCAGGTGCCTGGCAACAATGCAATCAAAAGAAAGCCCCGTGTCAAACAAACAATACGTTGAGGTCCCGTTTGAAACAACCGTACCTCGCGTAGAGGGCCTCTCTCCCTCCGGTTGAGAATCACTGACAATAATTCTTTCCTGCGAGTCTGTTGTTTGTAAGCATCCAATGCGCTTCGGCTCGGTGTGCTTGCTCTGATCCTTAGTCCCGTGCGCAGGTGTTTTCCCCTTGTCACCTTGACTTTTCTGGCCACGCTGCCATGAAGAACGGTCGGGTTGATCAGACTGTTTACTGTGGGTGCTGGGGTACTTGGTTTTGTAGAACTTAGATTTTTCAGGAGGGGGGTTTTGAGGTCCAGTTTCTCTGTGGTTATTCTGATTAGAAGAGAAAGAAGCATGAGAAGATTGGTCTAGATTATTTTTCCGAAAATGCTCTTCTGTCGATTTACGTTTTGAGGCCGGTAGTTCAGCCAGCGCATTTTGATAACGCTCAGACTTTTCCAAGATGTCTTCAAGCTTTTCTGCACCCTGCTCAGCTAAAAATATCCGGGTATCAGCGGACAAAGTGTTCTTTATTTGTTCTGTTAAAACAAATTCCTCCAGACCTTCATAGGTAGAGGGGAGCTGTGAAAGCTCAAGGCACTTTGTCAAATATCCCTTCAAACGAGATGAAAACTGCTGGAAAGTTTCAGAGCTCTCCTTCCTGCTGTTGCGAAACAGTTGCAAAAATTTGCGAGCATTCATTTCGAAGCGCTCCAGTAGCGCTTTCTTCAACACATCATAGTTGTTTTGTTGGCTGCTCTCCAGTTTGGCGTAAACATCATACGCACTGCTTTTCAATGCCTGATAAAGCTTCATCTTCCAACGCGACCTCTCTAAACCGTACAGAGTTGCAATTTTCTCAAATTTTTCTAGATACATGTCAATTTCTCATTAGGACAAGGGAAAGATTCTAGAGCGAAAGACATAGCGTTGAGTTGAGGAGATTGAGTGTTAGAAGGATCAGTTAAGGAATAATGAGGAGAAGACTCTCCATTGCTGGAGGTAGAGGCAGCAACACGACTTTGGAATTCTAGAGTTTTAAGAGCCAACTCATGCTGTCTCTCTTCCCTCTCTTTCTCATGCTGCATCCTGCGAATTTACATTTCCTCATCCATCTTCTTCTGCTCTAATAGACGGTCTTCCCTTTCCTTCTCCCTAGCTTCTGCTTCTTTCCTCCTTAGTTCTTCTTTTTCCTCTTTAGCTTCAGCTGCTTTCCTCTCCGCATCATATCTCTCAAGTTCGTCTCTGACAAACGCTTTCGCTTCCTCTCCTTCCAGTCCCTCCTCTCTCGCTTCGTCTCTAAGGAGTTGTCTAAGCTTTGCCCTTTCTGCCATAATAAGTCAGTGGCTGGGACTTAGTCAAGAAAGAAATAGGGAAAAGAATTACCTGGTTTCTACCACCTGCGAGAAAATACCAAACAAAAGATGATATACTTATAACCTGGGATACCTCCCCAAAAAATATAGTGTCTAACTACCGCTGCTATTAATCGGCAGTAAAGCACCTAATGCAGACGACTACGCCAAATAAATGGTAGTTAAGATTACTCACTGAAAATTAATTTGCTACAGTGGAAAACAAAATTGCTATTGAAAAAAATTTTAAGGAGAATAATAAAATCCCTTAATGTTTTATCCACTATAAGTTTACCCCTGAAGACAGTTCGGGTAAGGGAGGCAATTAATCTGGACAAATAGTCCGAAACGCACTCCTTAACTTAGTTCAAACACCTTCCTGCTTCAGAACGCTTGTGAATGTTATACACTCACAAAACTTTACCAGCGTTAAGTGTTACAAAATCAGTAATTAACATATATTCCGACAAAATCAACCTGTAAACCAAATGTATAACGCTCAATAATGCTGTGGAAAACCAATTATTAGCCGCGTGGTCAGCACGCCCATAAAACAGATCGATATGTCTAGGGGATAGTTATTCTTTTAAAAGATACAAAACTCACAAGACATCACACTCTTACTCTATATCAGAATAAAGAATTTTAAAGACGAGCTGATATTTGTCGTCTCGTTTTCATATTCAAAGTTAAAAATCTCGATAGACGAGACCCCATTTGTCGTAGATTTTTGATAGGAGGATTAACACTTGGGTTGGTCCCTTCTGAATAGATTAGAATAAGTGATAGTCACAGTGAGAAGTAGTAATAGCAATAGATTTCCACGAGTGAGATGGTAGAAATGTGATAGAGGCTGTCTATGAAATCAAGAATTCTTCTCTCTCTCACCTATCTTCTACGACAGATTTAGATTGAGTCAGACAGTCTACGCACATATATATATATATATATATATATATATATATATATATATATATATATATATATATATATATATATATATCCACTCACATACATACACACATAAGACGACAGTTAGACGTACAGACGTGGGAAAAACTATGACAATGATTATATGAATAGTTTGGGAAAACGAACTGACCGACACGCTGGAATAAATTTTATGAGTAGTTTATTTATCAAGACTAAACTTCTCTCACAACATATAAAATCACATCAAGCATATACAAAAAAAAAATGATAAACAAAAATCAAGAAAATGCTACAAGAATGATAGACCCGTTGGTATGATCCTTCCTTCGATGTATAGCTCACAGTCCCGTTAGAAGAAAGGGATAGCCCAAAGAGTCACAGATACATATGTTTTAGTCTAAAATTCTTCCCCTTTAAAGTATGAACAGACTGGATACTCTGATCTAGTCTAAGGGAATATATATATATATTTAGCAATACCTTGCATAAAGAAATGTTATGACAACAAAAATGAATGGGTGTCACAATACCACCATAAAGGGATCGCTCAGTCCTGCATTAACTCTATTCATTCCACTGTGTAGACGTGCATTTTTTTGTGTTATACTCACAGCTTTGGTAGCCACGTCGGGAAGAAAAAAAAACAATATTTTTAGGACTTGCCCGTACAGAATCTTCAATGGTAATCTTGGCCAAGAAAACCCCAGGTCCAAAAAGACGGGTTGACTTCACTACTTCCGGGACCGTTCTCTTGGGAATACAATTGTTTTGGATGTCTGTTTAAGTCACATAAAATTGTCTAGGCACGAGCGTTTATAGCGAGCACAGTGTCAATATCTTAGATTTCAAACGAATGAGGAATGTCAGGTCGGCACCTTCTCTCAGTATAGAAATTTAGTTGGTCGCACCACCACTTGTCAACAGTGTCGGGAAAGTTACCGATTGTAATATGTCACTTGCCACAAAGCCTGAAAAATGACTAGAGTATTCTCAGGAAGAATCAAATCAGGCTCGATGACCCGTTACTTCTTAAAACTTAAAGTTCTTGTAAAAGTTATACATCAAATCTTTAAGGCAAGAATGTTTGTAGTTTTCTTCACAGATTTATCTCTTTACTCAAACGCTGGCAAAGTTTGGGTACCACAGTTTCACTATATATAACTGGAAAAAGCACATATCAAATAATTATTCATACTATGTACTCGGATATAACTGATAATTTTAAATTGCAAGCGTAGTGCTTGACTTATCATTTAAATTCCCGTGAAGTAAGTTATATTCACAAAAATCGCTCATCATGAATTAGAAATACAACGTATTCCGTCAACACTCAATGATGAACAGTTATACGTTAGTTTTAATAAAAATATTCTCGTCTGAGTATTAGCAGTTAAATTAAATCCCTTATGGCTACATGATTTTAAGCTAGAGATTATAATTTATTCCGCTTTCCACTGTAACTCGTCGACTAGAGAATATAACAGACTTAATAATTTAACTCTCTGCACAAATCTAACTAGCAAAATGAAATAAGCGATTTAACACTTTAACACTCACAAAATACTAGATAAATAATATAAGATTTACCTCAACACAGAACTACTAAGAACTTAAACCACTACGATCATATTAAATGACATCTCTATTAACAGAGATTCTAGAAATCGAACGAAGGCTTGTTCTAGTCTTGACTGCGAAGTTACTGAGTGAAAATAAAATCTAACTCCCTCCAGTATATATGAATCACCAGACAAAGATCTACGCTATTTCTCTAAACTACGCAATAGCCTCCCCTTCTCTTAACACCTCCTGTCTTCGCACCTCACGCCAAAATGACCATTCTGAGCGAATGCGTGATGGCGAATTCTCCACCCTGACACTGAGAATCTACCGAGGAAACTACGTGTCAGATGCAAAATACCAGACAAATGTCTGGAAGTGCGCCGGGGAGATGTCGGGATTCACGCCTCACCTCAGCGCTCACCGAGAAACTACGTTTTGGCAAGTGAGAATACAGACGAATGTCTTCCCTATGTCTGAGATAGCCAAAATATTCACTGTTATTTTGTCAATCTGCAGAGATTTGCTGAATGCATTCTCACGCCAAATCGTCTGGTGCGAGGGACTGACACAATGCGTAAAAAGTTACTCGTTTAATCCGCAATGAAATGCGTTTCTAAATGAGAAACGAAACTGGCGAAAGTGAGAATGGGAAAAAAATATTTTTCGCAAACGAATGGATGCGAAAAATACAGGAAAAAGGTAAAGAGTGATAATAGAATAGGGGATACGGGTGAAAGAAAAAGAAGGGGATATAGGCAATTCAATGATCATACAACCAATGTGACAGCATAACGTCCACAAGAATCACACCTTCAATGTCCCAAAAGATAGTGATCATGACCTTTCCAGCTGAAGGAATTTCCATTGCAAATGGTGGTCATTTGTTATTATCTTCGATTAACCCAAACATTCTCCACAACCAAATCAAAACCTCTCTAAAAAAAATACTTCAATATCACTACCAAAATCATTACTAGACATCTTTAACTTCCAAAGAAAGGAATGAAAAAAAAATCCACAACAGAAAAAAAAAAAACAAAAATTCATAATATAACCACCTTTCAAAAAAACAAAATTCTAATTTAACATTGTCATTACGTACACATCTCTTCCTAACCAATCATCACCTAAACTCCACAATTAAACAAATAATACACTTAACCAAACTACATTGAATAACACCAGTTGTGTTCTGTAATATCGCAAACAGAGAGAGATAAAGAGTTAGATCCTCGATACCAACCGGCTACGCCACGTACGGCAATCGAATAGAGTGTGCTATGTGATGAAGATCCCGCCATTCTTAGTTTAATAATTCCTCGTAGTAAGCCATGTGTTAGTTAAGCTCTGAGTCAGTACGAATGGTGTTCATATTAGTCTAGAGTGTTATAGATAAACTTACGCGTAAACTGAAAGCAGCAATTATTCTTTGTGGAGTAGAAACACGGTCTCCATTTACGATAATCGTGAGTATTTAAATGCTGCCTTCTTATTGTGGCTGTTATGGGCATTTGTAAATCAATTTGTGTTGTTGCACATGAATGGATCTCCATCTATGAAGTATTTGCTGCGTATTGTGCGTGCCCCCTTTTAAAAATCAATCTTCCCCCCACCACATACATCATAAAAACTCAATCTAACACCCACTTAAACCAAAAATATTATCCACCATACATACCTCAGTGTCCTCTAAAAATATAATTAATAAGTAAAAATATTCAAAGTGAGTAACGACCACATAATACGAATCCATAAGAACCACACGTGTCCACTCGACCAAGATAAAACACTATACCCTGATAAAATCCTACGTATTCTTTGTGATTCCTTTTCCATAATCAACTAAAAAAAATTCACAAATACCCCTCACCTTGTCTACCCCACGCTTCCCCCTCCATTATCCCTGTCCAAATAGTGTGTGACATGCCACACCCCACAAGTACACGAAGAGCACACCGTCATATTACACAGTTACCATAATAACTCCCATATCCCTCAATAAAACCTAATACACATCCTTCGTATAATCTCCCATCTCAGTTTACAAATTCATTACAACACTCAGATCATAACATTATAATCTCATCTAAGTTGTTACCAACATACCAATTATTTTTTATACAATCAAGTCAAAACTGCAACGATCTGATTTCCAAGCATCCAGCATCATTGCCCCTGAAACCCGAGGACATGATGTATATTAGATCCCAGAACAATATGCTGGACAAGTCGGATGTTCGGCATAGGGAAATCGCCCACTCAAGAAGAGTCAATAACTCCGTCTGGAGTGACCATAACCTAGAACAGCTAGTATGGGAACTGACTGAAAGTTCGATCCTTCGAACGCACACGCCGCTGCATAACCAACACTAAAAATAACTTCTAGTCAAAAGACCCCGGTGGGTGACCCTTAATGTGAAACGGATGTGATGTGCATTCCTGACAATGCCATCGAAAACAAGGGCAACTGTATGTAAGGAATTGGCCACCCCCATCCCCATGGCAACAGTAATCCACCCTACGACCCCACCCCCAAACAACCGAACGAGATCGGTGGTTGTTTGCGGCAATGGATGTTAAACTTGTAATCGAACATATCAAGAGTGCATCAAATATGAAACTGATTTGGGTTGTAGTACCGGTTCTACATACACGGCTCAAAGTGTCAAGCAACTCTACCATAAAAACAAGGAACCCTTATGACGATACCTTGGTTCCATGCCATTGAAATAGTTCTAACTCCAACTGCTACTTCTTGTAAAGGATCATTCCCCATAGCTAATAATCATGTTCCGCTACATGTAAATATGCGCGAAATTTTGGCATTGTAACCTCAATCTGCATGTTTAACAACTGGGGCTATGGACTCAACACACCCAACTACTCGTATAAGGATAAACAAAGAGTATTTGGCTCACCGGCAATGAGCCTAGCTGTTAGGTTCCAATAGTGGACAGGTCATAGGACTGAAAGGCCACATTTATATAGAAAGGGAGTCACTACAAGGCTTCTTTTTGGAATTAAGTTGTAGGAATCTAATCAAGTGCCACCAGGCGTAATGGACCTACTACACATACTATACAATCTAAAGCAAGCTCATACTAATCCCCAGCATGCTCGGCATCTTACTGATGGTTGCACTCAAGTCCCGTCTGTGGTAAATGTAATCAGACGGTATCTTAAATCTATATTAATAACTTCTGACCAACATATTTACATGTCACCGCGGTCATATGTAAACAGAAAGTGAACACTTTTTCTATATTTGGCATGTCGTAATCACTTCGCCTAAATTGCTCCCGTGGAACACCACCATACCGATTGGGGCATGGCACCTGTCACTTAACATGGGACTAATCTTGACCCATCCACTGCTAATTGTACTGGTGACTGTGCGGGAGAAATGCATTTCCTCAAGAAGTGAATTAGAAGATGCAATGGCTTTAAGTCTTGATCAGCACAGTTATGTCGTCCCCCTACCTGGTCCAACAAGCGGTTCCATAGAGACTCAAAGTGGTTTTAGATTTAATGCTTGCGGTAGTATATGTGACAAGTAAACTCGCTCCTGAATAGCCGTTTGATGTGATAATGGATCACCCTGGTATTATCGCAACATTCTCCATGTGTGTCGCTATCAGGAGACCCCCGAAAACTGGGATGAGTGAGGATATTTATTTCCTCATAGTTTGTAGACCACATACTGACCGCGACTGGTATACGTACAGACCGTGCCTTACGATTGACCCCGTGTCTTGATAGTCGCACAATCTCGCGCATAGCTCTCGATAGCAACCCCAGTGTCATATCGTATACACTGGATTTAGCAAGGTTGGACGTGATGTGAACATTTTGATTCTGAGTCAGAAGAATTATGCCCACATTACAAAAGTTTTCTTGTAACAAGGAGACAGTGACGGCCAACCCACACTCACTCAACGGACGAGCGTATACACATCGCTACACCGCGGCCAGTTGAGACCAAAGACGATTTAGGCACCAGATGAACTATGTACAGTTTTCTGATTGCATATAGAAGAAAGATGTAAGGATCAACAAGTTGATTACTGGATGGGTCGTGGCAACTTTATTTAGGACACCATCCTGTTTAAGCATCTAATTTATTATTTAACACTTGATATATCGTAACTACAGTGAGAAATCTATAGTTGAATAGATGCTTACTTATCATAAATCAATACCTGGACAGTGAGCCTGACGGCCCGTTGTATGATCTAACGTGGCTGATATATCTAGCTTAGAGAATGATGTCGTTTCTGTCGATCACACTTGACACGAGTGTGATCCATTCAATCGATCGGCAAAGCTCCGGCGGCCACATTAATATCAGGCTCTGTACAAGATAGCTCAACTGAGCTGGAATTAATTATATGCACTCGAATAATTGTGTCAATCTTCCATATGCCCGTGCAATTGAATGATACACTAATTCTGTAGCAAGTCATTGATGGTTGGAATAAACTAGAGATGCCATCTGCGACAGTTGCTGTCAATCACAGTATTCCATGGTATTACATCACACTTTGTGTTCAAATTGAGCAAGTGCACTTCAGTAAATCTCGGGGGATTCTACACTAAGATGCTGAATTACCACTTCCGGACCGTGAATTTGTTCTAGGGCTTTTAACGGGGATACAACTCGATTCAATACTTCGAAGCTAACGAACCCTTCTAGAGTTCATGTCCGCTTATACCGCCACACTTCCCGTTTTAGATAATGATTGCAGGCAGATCATTCCAGCACCCATTGTTAACAATATAACCCGTAACCGTCTCACACAACACCAGTTGAATCATGATTTGTTGCAGATTCCAGCGCACAAAGAATGTCGGTTACAAGATTGGGTTCCCCGACAAACTGAAATGCCATATACCACAGACTTACACGAGGGATAAGTGAATATGTATAGGAAAATAGAGAGACATCCTGCATCGCTAATTTACAACTTAGAGGTCCATGGTCATAACTACACTCTTGCTCAAATATAGCGATGACAGTTACTGTACAGATGGTACTCTATTGACGTTTTTAGAACGTAACAACTCCATACCCCCTATGCCTGGCACTAAAATCTTGGAAATCAAGCGGCGCTATGAATTCAAGGAACTCTCTCGCGCTCTGGCTCAGCACAGCATACCTCATAAAGCTTTCTCACAGAAGGATGGCAACAGTATACATAATTAACTTTCAAAAGGGCTAAGTTGATCCAGTTAGGGGGTAGAGAACAAGGTGCAAACAATTAATATGCTTGGTGAGACTTACCTAACATAACTGTGTTCAGGCAATTTAGTCTTAACTCCTTTCTCCGTAATTCCAATGGTATAATTTCTAAAGACACCTCTAGAGCTTCCATTGATGTTGATCTGATACACTTTTTCATAAAGCGTGATGCTGAATTCTGTCTAATTTAGTCGTATTCGTGTGTGCAGCAGAGTCATATATTGTACTTCCATAATCTATGTGTTCTCCAATAAAAGCTATGTAAAAAGTGAGCATTGACTTAGTGCTTGCACTCCTTCCATTGCGTTTCAAATATCTTAACAAGCTAGTAAATCCTCTGCAAGACTCCACTAGTTTATCTATGTGTGTATTCCTATTTAGCTGTTGGTCCAGTGTCATTCCTAGATATCGAGAAATTTGCACTGTATTAATGTTTTGCCCTTGAATATTTGTGTCTATAATTTTTTTTTAACTATTCCACTTTTATTGAAGATCTTCCACATTATTTTATTTGTATTCATCTGAAATACCCAATGTGTCATCCATTTACAAACTTTGTTTGCTTTTGTGTATTTAATGTTGACATATTTTTCCCAGTTCTCCATTCAGTATCATCATCTGCATAATGTGACAGTTTATTTTTTACAGCATTAAATTCTTTACCTAAATCATTTACCATTATTGTCAAAATTGACGGAGATATTACTGATCCTTGAGGTATTCCATTTTGTTGTTCATGCAGTTCTTCTTTTCTTCTTCTGCGTTCGTCCTGAAATGGACGGTTGCAATTGCCTCACACAAACTAATACAGATGAAAAACCTATGGCAAGAACGACTGGAACGCATTCAAAATGAAAGGATGCGAGGAGTTTTGGGCTGTACACGTGATACCCCATTGTGATAATGAGATACATTCTCGGATTCCTGTCAATTAGATCCAGATATGCGATGGCCCAGGCAAAAGCATTTATACGGGTAACCAACGACAAAAGACATCACCTACAGGAGCATTTAACTGGCATCAGAGGAGCAAGAATCAAGAATCAAGAGGGGGATATCAAGGATGGCGCAGAAAGAGGCTACGATTGGTCAGGTGACCATGGTTGAAAATGTATCCAAAGAGAAGAGTGGAGTAAGTCAGGGGAGAACTGGACAAACTACCACCAGGTCATCATTGGCCCTGGCAGATAGTACAGATCTTGCGGCTATGGAAAAGCAGAGCGGGAGATTAAACAGCTGATAAGTGATCAAGCTGGGAACGATGACGCCATTGTGTACACTGATGGGTCTGTAGTGCGTGGTGAGAAATCAGGATGGGGCTTCTCTGTGAGAATAAATGGCAGGGTCGTCGCTGAACAGTGGAGCCTCCATGACAACAACATCCAGCATGAGAATGGAAGTAGAGGCAGTTACTGCAGCACGGAGGTGGCTGTCTGAAACTCCATCAACCGGGACAGTTATATTGTCAGACTCGCAAGCCATGCTTTGGAAAGTTCAGAATGGATGACTGCGGTAGGAATGGAAAACATCAATAGAAGCCTCAAGTCTTGAAGAACTGGTGTGGATATACTGTTCTGGTCATGCAACGAGAGAGCTGGCAGACTGGCCTCAAGAGTACCCATGGTGGGGGCACAGGACATGGATAATGGAGAGATACTAAGGGCTATTAATGATCGCCTGCTGGATAATGACACTGCAATGGATGATTCAACAAGGCTGAGGCTGTTCGAGTTTGGCATCAAACGTGGGACTAGGAGAAATGGTCGTAAGAGAGGATGCATCCGTCGTATGTACAACCAGCGTGCTACAGGTACAATTAGCATTCTTACACTTCGACATTTGCTGAGGGAGACTGAGCACCTATGGATTTGCCCGGAGTGCAGTGAAGTCGATTCTGATTAACAATAACAATAACAGATGTGTAATGTTTGTCACGGACTGCCTCCCCTTAGCTCTGGAGTAGTGGTACACCAGTGGCCAACACTCAAGAGTATCTAATATGGGTCTTCAAATAGGTCTACCTTTGCACAAGATTACTCTTGGCAGAGTTGTAGATAGAAGGATAATGACGCTTCTATCTCAAGGGCATTTCACATGATGTTTTCAGAAGTCAAGACCAATGCTGCATAGGGCAGAGCACTATTAACTTATTGTAGCGTTGTCATTTATATTATGTAATCTGTAACTTCCTGAGTTACTCTGGCCAAGTTAGTGTAGGGACATACAGCAGAACAACGCACACAGCAATACACCAAAAATAACCAGAGCACCACCAAGGCCGAGTGGACAGTTAAACGACGTTTATTAACATAAACACAGCTCCATAGGTATCAACTTGGAAGCCATTATAGCTTATGGCATAATATATATTGTCCTCAGTATCGGGATGTATCGTCAATAGATAGCACACTGCCCCCGACAATTTTCCTCGTATTTATTTAATCAGTTCAAAGAAATGCATACTTCCATTCACATGCATATATCTAGTACCCTTCACAAAAGATCACAAAATCATATAAATCTCAAAATCTCAAACACAATATGTCCACTTGCCATGAAAAAACACCATCGCTCTCCTTACTTCTCTCCCACCAGTCACCTGTCTCACGAGAACCAGCCAAGCATGACGGCTTAACTTAGCTCACCAGTCTTTTCCCGTGACCCGTGTAAAAATAAACAAACACATAGCCACGCTGAACTAACGCTATATAATACACACCTGTTATGAATTTTAATCATAACTCTTACATCCGATTCGTCGCCTTTTGTGAAGAATTAAGCAATGCTTTTAGTCCGTTCCATTACCCAGCTGGTATAAATCCAGCCAAATTCTTTTATTAGTATTTGCTCTATTGATGTAGATATATATATGTCTTGATGTATATATATATATATATATATATATATATATATATATATATATATATATATATATATATATATATATATATATATATATATATATATATATATATTAAAACGTCTAGCTCATGCGTTTTCATGCGTGGCCGGGTGGGGCAGTTGGGGGTTGCTGTTTACGTCGAGAGTGTTAGATGTAGAATACTAGCTTGCCTGCTAGAGTTGGAAATTGCTCTCTACAGTCTTACAGGTTGTTTTCCCAGGTTCGGGGATATATCCTCTAAGTTGTTTCTTTTATTTTTTTAGAGCAGTTGTTTGTTTATGATATGCTTGTAGCTATTGACTTATGATAGAATGATTCATTCATCTGATAGCCAACTGCAAAGATACGATTCTTGAACAGCGTAGGGTTTTGACAGAAATAACTTTTAATTGTCTGTTCTTGTACAACTTCTTCTTCTTCTTTGATCCATAACCGCCAACCGTCAAAGCAGTCAGCGGCCATCACGCCTGGTGGCGTCTTGTAGGGCAGCAACAAATTGATTCCACTTTGCTCGGTTGGCGGCCATCCTTCGTACACTGCCCCAACTGTGGTTCATTCTTTGCATCTCAGCTTCCACAGTTCTCCGCCAAGTTGTTTTTGGTCGGCCTCTCTTTCGCTTTCCCTCGGGGGTCCATAGCATAGCTGTTCTTGCGATGGTATCAGGGTCCCTTCTGAGGACATGGCCAACCCAACTCCAGCGTCTGCCAGCTATGATGGTGTGCATGTCCTCCTGGTTACTCCGAATAAGTAGTTCTTGGTTGCTGATGGTGTTTGGCCAAAAGATTCGGAGAATTTTCCTTAGGCAGATTGTGTGGAAGGAGGACAGTTTCGACATTTCCTTCTCTGTTACTCTCAAACATTCCGCACCATAGAAAAGCACAGAAAGTACGCAGCTCTCATACAGTCTTAATTTGGTGTTTGTGCTGTACTGGGAAGACTTCCAAATGTTGTTGAGAATAGCAAAGGCTGTTCTCGCTTTATTCATTCTGTTGTTAATGTCCTTGCTTTCTTGTACAACTGAACTTGATCAAATAATACAAACTCTTTTATACAGGCATATATACATCAGTTAACAATTAGTAGTGAACATTTGGTACCATTTCAGGAGTGCAAAATTCCCTTTGCACCTTTTCTAATAAATCTGCATTATCTCATATGGCTATCTCCTTGTTTATTTTACGTTGTGCATTTAGATTTTGTCCTTGCCAATATACTGCAGGCTATTCAGTAAAATTCTTTATGCAAGAGCTTTTCTTTTTGAATCATGTAGGAGTGCAAAAATGTTTCATGTTCTCCACTTCATTTAGCATTCTTCCTCAACACGAAATCAGGTTTCATTTTCTCATAAAATCTTCGAACCTAAATCTGCTGTAATCATAGCTGTGTGCACTATGAACCAAGGGAAAGTTTATATTGTGTTAAATACTTACAAGTATTTCAGAAAACACATTATCACAACACATCCTAGAATGAATCTTTTCAACAAAACTTCCCGGCGCTAGACTAACGTCTGCTAACTTTGGTTTCTTGGTCCCGACTGAATCGCGTCTGTCCTATATTCCTGTCGGTAAAACATGCTGAGCTCCTGATTGGTCCGGGAGTTCCCATGAGCCTCTGTGACACTTGAAGCCACGCTTAACCCCGATTTTAAAATGCGTGTCATAGTCTTTCCTAATCTTCGGTTTCTTATAAGAATTAATTTTATATGTTAATATAGTCTGTATCTAAAGAACTCACGGTATACGCGGCTACATACAGATCCCGGGGCCCTGCAAATGTATCCCGTAGGGAGACATTTGTATACTATCAAATCTTAAAAAGATATCCCAAAAATTTCCTAAGTCCAAAAAAAATTTTCAAAAAAATTTAAAGTCCAAAATTATTCTAAGTCTAAAGATTTTTCGAGAAAATTTAACGAAATTTCTACATCTGAGCTCCTATGTCTATTTGGGACTGTCGTCTATAAAGGGGCCTTATAGATGGACATCATCTCTAAAAATGCAAACTATCTTTCATATCAATACATATTTCAACCAAATTTACAAATTGGCAACACTGGCCAACAAAATCTTTAAAACAATCATACGGTCATCACCAAAAAAATGTGACAAGTGGCAACACTGGGAAATATGAGCAATAGTATATCATATGTGTGTAAATTAACTGCATTAGCATAATCCAAGTACATGTTGGACACATATTATGAGAGGGAGGGTGTAGTATTATTTCTGTTCCTATCATTCGTTCAATACCCTAAAGCTTCAAGTAACTCAAAAAAATTTAAGTTATTTGCTCCTGTTATTCTAATAATCATGGCTTACAATTTCAATTCTTCATCACTGTAGAGAATGTGCGATATTTTCTTTTAAAATGTGCTATGTTGTTTATTATATTTTTCTATTGTCTATATGAGTTATAAATCTTGTAGTGATCCTGTCCAAAATGATTCTGGTATGTCCAATTATTCATAACTGTATCCTCGTCCGGTCAGCACATTGTTACCTATGTGGGTCTTTTCCTGATTTAGACTATTGCTACTATTTGACATATAACTACTCTGCAATTTATGAAAGTAACATATTCGTAACATTGTATAATAGCCATGTGAAATAGAAGGGAAGAAAAAATATTCAATTTATCGTGAGGAATCTACAATATTCTCATAAGACAAAGTTCCTGGCACTCTGACTACTATTTATCCATATTATTTCTGGTTATCCTTGCATACAGTGTACCATTTCCATTTTCTTTATAAGTCCAATTCATCGCTCATGGTGCTCCAACATTTAAAATGTGGATCCTTCCTATTCCTCTTATTCTGTACTGGAAATACATCCTTATTAATTATCTATGTACTATATCTGTGAATATTTATCAACAATGTATCAACTAATCATTTATGGAACCATTAACACAAATGTCTAGACTTTACCAAAACATGAACAAAAACATGTCTTTTTACATATGTGCAAAATTTCGACACCAACTCTGCCTTCGCAGGTCGAGGGTTAGTCAGAGTTATGTGGTGCCTGTAACATCCGCTGACTACAGCCAGATGGGTGACTTATGGTACTTATAATTCAAAAATCTCGTCCGTCAGTTATCCTAAGTGTGGGGCGGGGGTCTATTTCATGGTGTCCTTGACAAAGCTTGCTGCATTTCCAATCTAGGTATTCTTTTCTTTTGTCATAATATCTCCATGATATATCTGTGACATGTCTGTCCTTGGGATAATATTATTTTTATCCAATATCCTCGGGGTGAGCAGATCTCAGTACGTCTAATTTCATCAATCATGTATTTTTTGTGCGTAATTCTGGGTATGTTATGAGTATATTAAATTGTCAAATTATTTCAACTATCGTACAACATTCTGTAATTCGTGATAAGGAATAATCATTTGTTATACAATCATGTTCATATTACAAAGGCAATGAGCAAAAATCAAAGAGATATCTTCTCCGAAAATGCGGATGTATCTCTATTTCCCTTACCTCTGGGCGTAGCAATTATTCAGTCATTATTTTTTTTCTCCATTATTTAATCTCCATTTTGTGTCCTTAGTACCTGTGGTTCCATGGGATTATCATAATCTATTTGTCTCTTGTCTACTGATAATCCTTCAATAATGACTTCAGATATGGTCCTCATATGTGCATCAATCATCTGCTCTGATTTGTTCCATGTCCATGGTATTCATCAAATATTCCATTATATCCTTGTCTTATCTCGTAACCACGAAAGACTAAAATTGTTGCTCCTCCAATGTTAATGTGGGGGATTTTGTGCATAAACATTACAACAAAATCTGAGCTGTGACAACATAAAGTTTCACCCTAATAGGAAATTGCATCTTCATCATACATAAACAGATGCTTCTTCATCTCATGTGCCATCAGTGGTATCAGGTATGGGGTGTTCAAATCTGGGGCAGCATATACAAATGCATATACTCGTACAGTATCAACAGAATACTGTTGGGGTGTCATTCTGCATAATTGTTATGTGCAGATATTTTTCTGACAGGGGTATGACTGGCAGAGGCGGTGTGAACAAAGACTAGTTGTTCCCTCTGATATGTTGTGACTATTTTCTCTCTTTTCTTCTATGTCAGCTGCTAATGTCAGGGCAGTCAATGTTATATGGCATTGGCCCATCATCCTTTGTGAAGCAATGCACAACAAATGGTCAATCAGTGTCATTAAAATGTGTGAGGGTGGCATATAAAGATATAACACATTCTATAAAAAACATTCAAAATGTTTTCTTTATATTTTTTTTTTTTGTATGTCTTTTGTCTTTCAGTTCTTTTCTTTTCTTTTTCTTTTCTCTTTTCCATTTCTTTTCTGTTTTCTTGTGATTTCTTTTCTCTTTTCTTGTGATTTCTTTTCTTTTCTTTTTGATTTCTTTTTCTTTTCTCTTTTCCATTTCTTTTCTGTTTTCTTGTGATTTCTTTTCTCTTTTTTTTGTGATTTCTTTTCTTTTCTGTTTTACATTACATTTCTTTTCTGTTTGTATCACAAGTACGAAAGAATGATAAAAAATCAATTCACTAAACATTCTAGCTACTACCAATATTCCTAATAGTAAATCCTAACCAATAGGGCTGCAAGTAATAGTCAAGGTCAGAAAATAATTAACATAGTGGTGACTGCTGTCAATAAGGGGTAAGGAGATGATACTGTAAGTTCTTGAAAGATAGGTAAAAATTTAAGATCTCCTGATTACAACATGATTGTAATTCCAAGGAATGAATATGATTGGGATTGAAAAGATCACAAGTCTAGAATGTCGTCTGAATATAGTGGAAAGGAAAAATAGTAAGTTAAAGATGGTGTAACAGTGGAGTGAAGAAAATCTTACTATAGAGAGTCAAGGTTGGGATATGGAATCTCTTTTGGAGAATGTTTAAAATCTTGACAGTACTAATATACATCTGGGTCTAAAATAATAATGTACATTGGGAAAATAAATAATCCTGTGGAGAAAGATAGCATAACATGCAATACTAGTTTTGGGTATGAATTATATGCTGTTAACAGATGTCATAGTAGGAACAGTATGATTGATCAAGGTGATAGATATAAAGGAGTTTTGCATAATTGAGATCAAAGAAATATTAGTATGAGGTAAGAAAAAACTACTGGTGTAAAGTGCTTGCATGAAAATGCACTAAGTTGCGAAATTACAGAACTCTGGAGCTGCAAGGACAAGAAGTCTGGTGAATGAAGCGTGGAATATGATCAGTTGCAAAAGTAGAGATCAATGTTACAACAGAATAGTGTGACACAGGTGCTAAAGGTGGGGTTGTACATTAACATTCTCAACATTAAGAAAATGTCTGTAACTAAATAATGTCTGTAAACTCGTAACACCGTGTCTTATCAATTTTTTTGTCATTTTTATTTCACAAAACTATAATATGTCTAATGAAAATCCTCCGTGGGCTGGTCTTGATTGTTCTCTGGGCATCAGTATTTTAAGGCTGGAAAAAAAACTTTCTCAGTGAGGCTTTGACATCTTAGTCTGGAAGCAAGTCATTTGAACTGTCAAAAACTGAAAATAGAGTATATGGGAAAGTTAGAACATTTGTTAAAAAGTAAGTGCACATCAGCGTAGACCGTGTTCGGAGTGGCGAACACATAAAACACCTGGGCGTGTTTTAGCAAAGTTTCAGTAATAAGTCCTTTAGTTGTGCTGCCATCTCTAACTTTGCAATGTCCCGACTGGTTAGGTGAGGATCATATTGAGTAGCAGTGGTGATGGTTGTGGTAGGCGACACTGCATTTGCTGATTGTTGGGGCTCCGAGGACATCAACGAATGCGGTGATGGTTTCACTGTGGTTGGGGTTTGCATGGCTGGAACATCTGTTAGTTTTGAGGCAGGTATATGTGTCGCCTTGATTTTTCGTCTGACCTGGTTTTGTGGTATGTTAACACCGTTTACAGTGGACGCAGTAATTTGCACACTGTTGTTTGTGACAAGTTGAGCTGAGGCTAATACTTCTCGGCTTGGTTTTGGAACATTCCTACGTTTCTTCAAAATCTTTCGTCTGATATAGTTGTGCTGTATACGAGGAATCTTGTTGATAGGGAGTGAGTCATCCGATTCTGTTTTATAGGCGCGTTTGACACTGGAGCTGACTGGTATAAATAATGTGCTATCCGCATCACTGGTTTCAATAGAACTGGCTGTATCAATGTCTGTTTCTTGTTCGTATAGTTCTACCATTTCTCTGTCATTTTGTTCGTTGGCGTCTGACAAAATTGCACTGGGGTTGACACTGTAGTTTCTCATTTCTTGTTGCGTTTCGTCTTCATAAGGATTTGTGTTATATGGTTCCACAAACTGTTTGGGGATGGTTTCTTCAGGATCTGATTTTTCAGGGTTATCAGCTGTGTTCCTGTTGTATAGCAGTGGTTGTTCTTCACTAGTATTCCAGTCTGAACTGGGGGTGTGATAGGTATCAGCTGACGATCTATCACTGCGGGAGTAAGTTTGAGTGTGAATATAAGTTGCTTTGTTGTTGTCATCGTGTGACGTCTGTGGCATGATTTCTTCATTTCTAATGCGCAGGTCTCTGTCTTGTAGTCTATTACGTAATTCAAGTGGTGGGATGTCCTCTTTACTTTCTGACGAATTCCTTTGTTGTCTTGCTCGTTGTATTTCATCTGTAGGTGGTCTGGGTATGTGGTCGTCTTGGTAAAATTCAGAGTCTGTCGTCTCTGACTCTGATAAGTCAGACGAATCTGTAGTGGATGGATTATAATTTAGGGTGGCCTTTCTGACTGGTCTTGTATTTGTCGTCAGAGGCGGAATGGGCCGGTGATTATCAATTTTGAGTTGTTTTACGTGAGCTTTTGTTTGGTGTTGTTTCTCTTCATTCCAGATGATGAAGTTTACAGGCGTAGTTTGTTTCATGATTTTGTAGCCATCCAACCATCGGTCATCGAATTTTGAACTGCGTACATGTTTCTTGTAGTATACTCTGTCTCCTATTTTGTACGTTGGTAGCTTGGCTGATTTCTCATGTTGTTTCTGTTTCTTGTGAAATGCCTTCTGCGTATTTCGTTGTGCAATCTGGTGAGCTTTATACTTTTCTTGAAGGATTATTTCGATGGGGTCTTCTCCCATGTATTTTCGTTGTGTGCGAAGTAGGTTGTCTAACGGAAAGTTTGGTTCTCTTCCGTATAGCATGAAAAATGGTGACATTCCTGTGGTATCGTTCACGTTTACTCGGAGGGCTTCAAGAGCTTGGTTAATGTATAGGTCCCAGTATTGGTGGTTCCCCTTGATATATTTGCTAATAATATCATGTAGGGTGGCATGCATGCGTTCATTTCTGCCATTTGCATTTGGGCAATAATAGCTAGTTGTGGTATGTTCGATATTCAGCTGGTGTAAGGTGGCTTTAAATGAGTTACCGATAAACTGTTTACCGTTGTCTGAAATGATTCGTTTTGGACAGCCATGCCTGGGAATGAATTCTTGTAAAAAAAATTGCGTGATGGACTGCGATGTGGCATCACTGAGTGGGTAACTTTCTGGCCAAACAGAGTATTGGTCAACTATGTGCAGGAGGTATTTGTTGCCTGATTGGGTGAGTGGGTAAGGACCTGATATGTCAATGCTTACTGTTTGCATGGGATAATGGGAAGGTTGCATTTCTTGAAGGGGAATTAAATGTGGCTTCATATTCCGCAATTTACATGTTTTGCAGGTGGCCACGTACTCTGTAATGTCTTTGTACAAGGTTTGCCAATAATACCTTTTCTTTATGACATCAATTGTTTTGTCTCTTCCCATGTGCCCGTTGTTATCATGAAACTGTAGCAATACTTTTGGGACTAGATGTGCTGGAATGACTTTTCTTAGTGTCCCTTCTTGTTTATGATCAATATAGTATAGGGCTCCATCCGTTGGGTGTACTGTAAAATCTTTAGTTTTTGTTGGGTTTTCCTTTACGTGTGTGAGCAGCTTGACAATTTCTGCATCTTTTGCTTGTTCTACTCTCATGTCAAACATATCTTGACTTTCTTCTTCTACTTGAGTGGCGGAATCTGAAATACTTCTTCGACCTGATGAAGTAATTTCATTAATTTCTTTAGCATTATCGTCAATCTCTGAGGATGTGCCATCATTTTTGACTCTATTTGTTTTCCCTTCGGTTTCATCATCATATTTGATTCTGGATAGGAGATCTGCACAGATGTTTAATCTGCCAGGGATATGTTCAATAGTAGTGTCATAGGACTGTAAATTCATTGACCATGTCTGTAACTTCTTAGGCTGTTCCTGTGTTTTGGTGAGCCAGTTAACCAAAGGCTGATGATCAGTTCTGATAGTGAGTTTCGTCCCTCTAACATAAAAGTCTAATTTCTGTACTGCATAGTGAATGGCGTATGCTTCTTTCTCAATGGTGGTCCACCGTTTCTGTGACTTTGACAATGCGTGTGATAAGAATGCAATAAACGATTTCTGACATTCCTCTGTCCATCTAAATCGTGCATACTTGCGGGTAAGAGCTATTAATGGCTCAGCTGCTTGTGAGAAATGTACAATATGGCGCATATAGCATCCCACTGAACCGATAAAGGAGCGTGTTTGCTTGACTGTCTTTGGGCTAGGCATCTCTCTAATGGCCTTAACTTTGTCTTCGTCTGGTCTGATACCATCTCTATTGATGACGAAGCCTAAATATTTTGTTTCTGTTTTTAGAAACTCACACTTCGACAGTTTTAACTTTATTTGGTGATGTCTGAGTCTATCGAGGACAATTTCTATCTTGCGAAGGTGGTCTTCTATCGTGCCTGCGGTATGTATCAGTATATCGTCTATATATGCTAGGGCGAATGGTTGTAAACCATTTAACACTTCGTCCATGAGTGACATATATGTTGCTGGCGATCCTTTTAGACCAAATGGCATGACATTCCAACAAAAACTCCCGATATGTGAACAGAATGTGGACTTCTGTTTTGCTTCAGGTGTCATGGGGATGCACCAAAAGCCTGACCTTGCATCAAGTGTGGTAAAGTAGGTAGACTTTCCCAACGTCGCAAGTAGATCATCTATTCTGGGCAGGGGGTAGGAAATGACTTTCGTGATTTTGTTAAGGGCACGGTAGTCGCAGCAAAAGCGACTGGAACCATCTTTCTTTGTTACGATAACGATGGGGGAGGACCATTGGGATCTGGATCGTTCGATGATTCCTGCCTGTAGCATTTCATTTATAGACCTTTCCACGAGTTATCTGTTTTTCAAGGGCGTATGATAGGGTTTCATATGTATTGGCTCCTCTGTGGTTGTTTGAATGTCCATTGTGACAGTGTTAGTTCTGCCTAATTCCATGTCATTGAGTGCGAATACATCCTGATGCTTTTCTACAAACGTTTTCAAGCGTGGCTCATTATCTTCTGTGGCGTTCAGGGTTGCTAGTAACTGAGCTATTCTCTCTCTGTATTTATGATCTGCCACGATATTTCTGGTCTGTCTGGATGCCTCCGTTTCCTTCCCATAGTATTGGGGCATCTTTCTTGCATCTTGTGAAAATCTCTGCTCCTGGTATGTGACCTTCTTTTGTATATTTCTTTGCCGTTCGCTGGGTTATGCTTGGTATTGTCTCCTCTGCCATGCGCTGTGTGCATTTCCATTTGTCACTGCATTTACTGTATATACGTTTCTTGTATTATTTCTGGGGTAGTCGTTATTGTGCCATTGTTTCTGATTATTTCTGCCGTAACTGCGCTTATCCGCGTACGTTACTGTATTTCTTCCGTTTGTGCTATAGGGCTGTCTTCTTTCCCTGGGCGAAAATTTTTCATTCTTTCTGTTTCCAACTTTGCTGCTATAGTATCCTCCTGTGGTGGAGTCGTATAAGAATTCTTCCTTTTCTTCGGAACATTCAATTGGTTTTGGGACTTTATCATATCCACCTTTTTTTGAGTTATATTGATACTCCACGGGGCATGTATCTCTGTCTTGTCGCTTCGGATATCCTCCTGGCAAGACAATTTCTGTTTCTCTGTTTCTTTCTGATATACAGCACTTCATCTTTTCTCTTGGTGTGTTGGGGCGCAAAAATGAGTGATTATAGTCATTCTCATACCGTGGCTGCATTATTTCTTTCCTTCTTATACATGGACTGGTTTGTTTCTGCGGTCTGGGTAGGGTATGCTGTGGTGTAACATAACTGTGACTGGTATTTCTGTCTTTTTCTGCATAGGACTTATAACTGCTTACTTTTCGTGTACCATGGTTATTTGTACTGCGGTTTCGTGCACTATGTCCAGTGGGAGTGTTTGAGACAATTTGTGAATGGTCTCTATTGGTTTTAGTCTATCTTAACGTTGACATATCCACTTGTGCTACAATTGTGCCTCTATTTATAGTGGTAGTTTTTCCTGACATATTCAATATCATGATGGGGAAATCTCTGGACTTCGAGACTTCAGCGATTCCCTCTGTAATTTGCAACAATGGGTCATCAATAATGCTTTCTTCTGCTAGGGGCTGTATTTGGATTGATTGCCCTGGTGTTATGTACTCAGAATTTTTTACTCTGCCTTTTGCTATGACTAGAGAGTTTGGGGCCACCGTTATGGGAGCTGTAAGTCTTACCAAGGACGCAATGTGGATATCGTCCTGGAGATCGATGTAAATATTGTTGACTTTGATTTTCCGGAGATCATAGTATATACGAACTTTGTGTTTGTTAAAGAAATCCCTCCCTAGGATAAGATTTCTAGACATGTCTTTTGTAATGACAAATGGGTGTTCAAAATTTGTTTCACCTAAGGAAAATTTTACCCATGCTGTCCCAACTGAATTTAGTCTTTGTCCCGTGACTGAAGCTAGGTGTGTTTTGGACGGTTGAAATCGTACTAAATGTTGGATCTTCTTAAACAGCTGGAACCTAATAAGACTAATGGATGCTCCTGTATCTACCAGTGCTCTATACTGTTGGCCCTGTATAGACATGATGCAGGAACTGGGGTCCGGATGTATTTTTGTTCCATCATTCAGCATTTCTTCATAATGTTTTATTCTGGATGGGCTTGCTGGACAATTTCTGTTCTGTGTTATTTCTTGTGTTTTGGACCATTTGCTATGACAGTCACCCTCACTAACGGTCCTGTTTAGTGAGTGGCACGTTTTGCTCTGCAGGACTTGTAACCATGTCCGAGCCTACCGCATGTAAAGCATCCATTTGGATTGACATTATTAATGTCATTTGTCCTCTGTGTGAGGGGTCTGTAGTTGCGAGGTCTATCATCTTGTTGTCGTGGGCGAGTCCATTGCCTCCTGGCATGGTCAACTTCCATACGCTCATGCTCAGTATAGTCCCTATGGTCCGGTCGGGGTTCCCTACCTACTCTTTGTTGGAACCTTCGGCGAAGATTTTCTTCTTGTATTGCTGCTTGGATTGTTTCAGCAATAGTCTTCGTGTCTTTTCTAAGGAGATGCATTCTAATATCATCTGCTCCAAGGCCATCGACAAATATCCCTACCAGCTGTATCTCTACGTCAGGTGTGGTAGGTATTTCTCCACAAAACGCCTCTTCTGCCATATTGAGGATTCTATCTCCAAAAAGTTGTACTGATTCGTCCCTTTCCTGTTTCATTCGCCTCAGGACTGACCAAGCGTGCATTTTGTCTATAATTTCTCCATATCTCTGGGTTAATTCTTTTGTAAGGGACACGTAGGTCTCTGTGGGGTACTGCTGGAACCTCCTTCTTAAAAAATCAGTCACCAAATGTTCGGAGCTTAACAGAGCGATTTTCTTTTTCTCATCATCAGTTATTGCCCCTGCTATTGACGCAAATTTTTCCATGTCGGACAACCATCTTCGGAATTTTTTCTTGTCTCCGTCGAAGGGCTGAACAATGGATCTGACTTGAGTAAATTTCGCGTAGTTGTCATTTTTCTGTAGGGTTTCAGTAATTCGCTGTTGCGCTATCATTGTTGGACTTTCCATATTGTTTTTGTCCTGGGGCTGCAGTGGTTGTGCTTGAGCGGATCGGTTTTCCTGCTGCTGCTGTTCTACCCCTAGTTGCTGGAAATTGTCCATTAGTTGGTCCATCCTTCGTTAATGCTTCTGCTCTTTATAGAGGACTGGCACGGGCACCAAATAACATAAATGTGTGGCCGGGTGGGGCAGTTGGGGGTTGCTGTTTAAGTCGAGAGTATTAGATTTTGAGACTAGCTGGTCCGCTAGAGTTGGAAATTGCTCTCTACAGTCTTACAGGTTGTTTTCCCAGGTTCGGGGATATATCCTCTAAGTTGTTTCTTTTATTTGTTTAGAGCAGTTGTTTGTTTATGATATGCTTGTAGCTATTGACTTATGATAGAATGATTCATTCATCTGATAGCCAACTGCAAAGATACGATTCTTGAACAGCGTAGGGTTTTGACAGAAATAACTTTTAATTGTCTGTTCTTGTACAACTGAACTTGATCAAATAATACAAATTCTTCAATACAGGCTTATGTACATCAGTTAACAATTAGTAGTGAACATTTGGTACCATTTCAGGAGTGCAAAATTCCCTTTGCACCTTTTCTAATAAATCTGCATTATCTCATATGGCTATCTCCTTGTTTTTTTTACGTTGTGCATTTAGATTTTGTCCTTGCCAATATACTACAGGCTATTCAGTAAAATCCTTTATGCAAGAGCTTTCCTTTTTGAATCATGTAGGAGTTCAAAATGTTTTATGTTCTCCACTTCATTTTGCATTTTTCCTCAACACGAATCTAGGTTTCATTTTCTCACAAAATCTTCGAACCTAAATCTGCTGTGGTCATAGCTGTGTGCACTATGAACCAAGGGAAAGTTTATATTGTGTTAAATACTTACAAGTATTTCAGAAAAACACATTATCACAAAACATCCTAGAATGATCTTTTCAACAAAACTTCCCGGCGCTAGACTAACGTCTGCTAACTTTGGGTTCTTGGTCCCGACTGCATCGCGTCTGTCCTACATTCCTGTCGGTAAAACATGCTGGGCTCCTGATTGGTCCGGGAGTTCCCATGAGCCTCTGTGACACTTGAAGCTACGCTTAACCCCGATTTTAAAATGCGAGTCATAGACTTTCCTAATCTTCGGTTTCTTATAAGAATTAATTTTATATGTTAATATAGTCTGTATCTGAAGAACTCACGGTATACGCGGCTACAGTTTTAAAAACATCTGGTGTCAGAACCGATGGGCAGTCTATGATTTTTTTACCTCAAAAAATTCTCAGGCATTAACTATATGATGTGGGTCATCTTGGGCGGGGGTATCATATGTCAATCTGTCATATGTCATCTGTGAATGATCATCATATTTTTTCATCTTATGTTTCTGTAATATAGTATCCTTGGTGGGGTAGGTATCCTTCTCGATCCATGTATTCTCTGTTTCTTTCATATATATTTATCGCGTGTACCCTGGACACGTAACATCTTTGGGAGTGCATCATATGTGGTCCATGTTATCTTTAGGGGTGAACAATGTTTCAAAATGCGTCAGTCATTTTTGACTATCTGTCATATCATGTTATTTTGTGTGCCTACTAAAATGCTAAAAGGCTACAAACATCTCTTCAAAATCAATTAAATAGTAGTAAGCAATAATCATTTGGTTATACATCATACAGCTATGTTCATATAACCCAGGCATTTGCGAAGAAAATCAGGGGGAATATCATCTCCTGTATGGAGGTATCTCTTTTCTATAATCGTCTGGGTGTAGCAATATTCTTCTATTTTTTCCAGTTATTTCTCTCATCGGCATATTTTCCTTTGGTGTGTCCGTAACACCTGCAGTTCACGTATGACTATCATAATCTGGTCATCTTTCCATTTTTTTTATAGTTCCGTGTCGTGTGTGTCTGTACACATATGGTTCTAGTATTCAGAAAACATCTTCATCTGAAATCTGCTGTTTGTTTAAAATGTTTGAGATTTTCCATCATATTTTCCACTGTCTCCGTAACCACGGTAAAACAGCTATTATAGTGTAAGTGTGTGGGCATTATAACCAAACACTGGTTTCCATCATTAATAATCTCACATGCAAACAATATTCAAAAATGCAAAATCAGCATTTACCAATAGTATCAGGGGTGTGACTGGCATAGTCATGTCATTCATTTAGTGGCTGGGGTATTCAATGGTGGGGTCAGCATATACAAATGCTATCAAGGGTGTCAGTGCATAAGCATAATATGCAACTAGTGTCAGGGGGTATTCAATGGTGGGGTCAGCATACACAAATGCTATCAAGGGTGTCTTCATTTGCAAAGTCATCATGTGCAAATGCTATTGGGGCTTCTGGCATAAGCAGTATCATCAAATAGTGGCGGGGATATTCCATTTCACCTTGAAATACAAGCGGAGCAATGTGTACAAACAGTTATCTGTTTTCATCAACATGTGTGGGGTGGCATTTGAATATATAGTATCCTGTAATCAATGATAAAATTTCTACAAAATATATTTTCTTTATCATTCTTCATTCCTGTCTTTTCTCTCAGTGTTCTCTTTTTGTCTTCCTGTTTATTTTTTCAAGTCTATTTCTTTTCTGTGCATTCTCTTTTTATCTTTTCTGTTTTGCAATTCTTTTCTGTTTTCTCTTTTCTGTCAATATATATCAAAATTACAAGAGAATGATAATAACCAGTTCTCTAAACATTAGAAATACTACCAATGCTTCTAACATCCGGGGTGTAGTAAATCCTAAACAATAGGGCTGCATGAAATAGTTAAGTTCAGAAAACAAATGAGCACAGTAGTATCAGCTGTTGTCAATAAGTAGTAAGGACAGGGTACTGTAGTTTCTTGATAGATAGAGGAAAATACAAGATCTCCAGATTACAACAAGATAGTAATTTAAAAGGGATGGAGATGATTGGGATAGACAAATTTACAAGTCTAGAATGTCTTCTCAAAATAGTGGAGAGTAAAACAGTAAGTTAAGGGGTGTGAGAGGTGGAGTGGGGAAAATCTTATAATAGTGAGTCAAGGGTTGGATATACAATCTCTTTTGGAAAATGTCTAAAATTTTAACAGTACTATTTTACATCAGAATCTTAAAAAATTTAACAAGATGGTTTAAGTCAAAAAAATGTTGGTGTACACAGGAAAATAAATAAACCTGTGGAGAAAAATAGCATAATATGCAATAATAACACTGGTATACACACATTTTGGTGCCTTAAATTTTATAGCTGTTCTTGGGTAATTTTGGGTTGCTGATTCCAAACATGTAATCAGATTTTTTCTATCAGCTCTAGTTTTTGAGATAACTAAGAATGACCATATTAGTAGAGCAATTGTTATGTACAATCCTAGAGTTAGGTGCTATCAGTGGCATTTTGACTTTAGTCTGCATTCATATTATATGTAATTACTGTGCATATATTACCAAAAATGTAATAAAACTTTATCACTAGCACTTGTTTAGTCAACACGCAAAAAGGATCTTTTCGAGGACTTCCTGGAATGTGATATGCCCGGATAGTCACGCTTAAGGGTCCAACAGTAATCTGCCATCATGTGGGCATCCCAAAGTCCCTGGAATCTCTCTTCCATTGTTTTTATATCTTGGTGAAATCTTTCACCTTGCTCCTCACTAAAGTCGCCAAAATTCTCCGGAAATAAATGTAAATGGTTATGGAGGTAGTGCAATTTTATGCTCATGTTGCATCCAAGTTCACAATAACTCGACAGCATGTTTCCAACTAATTCAGAATAATTGTCTGCTTTAAAGTTACCCAGAAAGTTTTGCACAACTAAAACATATGATGACCAGGCTGTGGACTCTGTTTTGTTCATGGAATCAATAAAATTTGGATCGTTTATTAACTTTCTAATTTGAGGTCCATCAAAAATTCCAGCTTTAAGTTTGTCTATGCTCAATTCTGGAAACTTTCTGCATAAGTAATTAAAACAGGTAACATCTTTGTTCAGTGCCTTTAAAAATTGCTTCATCAAGCCAACCTTTATATGTAATGGTGGCAGTAGAACTCTTTTTCGATCAATGAGAGGGTTATTGACAATATTTTTTTCTCCAACTTTAAATTCATCCCTCAACGGCCACTGTTTCTTTGTCCAGAGCATATCTTTTGACCTGCTATCCCACAAACATATGAAGCATGGATATTTGGTGAATCCCATTTGCTGACCCAGCAAGAAGTTCATCATTTTAAGATCTACACAAGCCATCCAGTTATGTTCTAAATACTTCAATTTTTCCAGAACTGTGCTTATTGTAGCATACTCCTCCTTCATTGTAGTAGAATGAGCAATTGGAATTGAGCCATATTTGTTACCATTGTGTAAGAGAACACCCTTCAAACTTCTTTTAGAGCTGTCAATGAAAAGTCGCCACTCATCTGGTGTATAACTTACACCCATTTTGTTAACAAGACCTCCTACATTAGTACAAAACCCAAAGTTGTTTTCTTTACAAAAGAATGGAATAAAACCTTGCTCTCTGCTGCGATAAAATGTAACCTTTGTTTCACCAGTCAGTACATTTTTTTCTTTCAATCTTGAAGACAAAAGTTCTGAAGATTCCTTGGAGAGATATAGATCTCGGATTAGATCATTTAGTTCAAGCTGGTCGAAGCGTTGAGCATCTAAAAAATCATCTTCGAAATCACTATCACTGTCACTTGTCGTTCCACATGCCACTGCTGTCTCATCTTCTAGCAGGGAATCCGAAATCTGACTGAAAGTTGGAATTGGTATGTCTTCTTCGTGTGGAACAGGTCGCCTAGCAGAATCTAAATCTGGATATTTCCACTTTTTGTGATTTTTTTTTCCATTAATTCCCTTAATATTCACAACACAGAAATAACAGTCATTATAGTGGTTCTTGGGCTCTCTCCAAACCATTGGAATTCCAAATTTTAAACATTTTTTTCCCATAAGTCCACTGTCGCAGGTGTTCAACACATGTTTTGCAAACAATATGAGGAGCCCAAGACTTGTGTTGGTCACCTAGTTTTACTTTAATATAAGCAAAGTATGCCTTTTCCTCAGGTGTGCAATCCTTGCTGCCGTGGATGCGCCCGACTGTTAAATCCGCAATAGGATTCTGTAGTAGACACACTTTTACTTTACCTGAAAAAATGGGGTATTTATGTCTAATATAGCAGTGGGATAGTATTCAATGGTCCCACCAAAGGTAATACACCTTACACACTCATTAGTAGCATAATGAGGACGCACTAATGATTGACGAATGCCGATAGTGGTTGATCCGGAGTCCCTCAACACTGAAACTATGTTTCCGTCGACTAATCCTCTGTTGAAAATCAATGTGCCTGTTCCATCGATTGCAGTGAGACAAATTGCAGGAATAGGCTGTGTACCCTTCATCAGCGTATGGTTAGTTTTCTGAAAAATACTATTACATTGTGGACAACTATTTGCCACATTATAATCAACAACACAACATGAAGAAGAGAAATGTACTGGACTATTATTGACATGCCTAACTGGAGGTGCACTGCTAGTCAACGCCGCCCCTGCATTATGGTCAAACCTCTGTGGTCTTCGTGAATTGGACCGTTGTCGATGATGATCTACTGAATTATTGTGACTTCTACCATTGTAACTATTATTTCTGGATCTGTAATTATTATTAACATTATTTTAGTTATTGTTACTGTTGTTATGTGAAGTGACATTGTACGGTTTATTCCATGTTGAATTTTGTTAAAAGTTGCTGTTCCTGAAATGAGGTGATTGGTTTCTGGATTATGGTCTACCTCTAGATGAATTGTTATTCATATTGAAATTATTATTTTTATAATAATTAATGTTATCATATCTGCAATGCATGAAATTCCTATCAAGGCTTTGAGCCCGTGACATTTGATTAACATTCCAGGTTGTAGCGGAAGAACAAGGTAACACTTCTCGCACTTGATTATTTGCTATATAAACTGTGAAACAAGATGTAAGACACACTGAAACTGTAAATAACTAACAGGAATTTCAAGGGGCACATGTCGTCCATAACTTAAAAAAAAATGTTATAAACACAGGTGATACTTTTTGTTGTTGTGAAAGTTGCTGTAGACAAGAAGAGAAGAATAAATCAAACAACATAAATACAGGACTTATGACAATGGTTATAACGAACACAACAACAAATGAGAATACCACTACACAAATAATTATTAATTTCGTGACTACCACGGTCACACAAGAGAAACCAATAGCAAGGGATCCAGATCTCCAGGAATACCCAGAGTTGGCTGGGGGGACAACATTAGATAATCCCTGAGGGACCGAAGACTGGACTGGAACCAGGCCAAAAGAAACACAGCTCACAGGATAACATATCCGACAAGGCTAGACATCATATCTCACTAGCCAGGAGATTGGGGGAGGAGTATATCATTATTGTACCCACTGGTTCTGACAAAATTCCATCCAAAATATTCGCTGTACTGGGTTTGAACCCGGTACTTTTAGAATTAAAGTTAGGCCCTACACCTCACATCTACTCCGGCCCCCAGGGTAGAAGAGGAACGACCATGTAAGAAAAAGTGTTTAAAAGATTGTTGTAGTGCGCTATTCGGCGCCAATAACACGTTTTGTTGTGCTCATCTGCGACTAAAGAAAAGGTACGGTTTATCGAAATTGTCATTGAAAGTGGCAGAGGATATAAGTATTCACTACTTTAACATGTGCATCAAACTCCTTATTATTTAAAGTATTTTTATTCTAAACATGGGAAACAAAACACGTTTTAACGGTTTAAAAAAAGTACTGATCAAAATAATATAATATTTTATGCCTTACATAATTTTGTAAAATGAATTGACAAAATTAAATAAATAATGAACCTCTGTTTTAAAGTTTGATGTTGTTTTAATAGTTGAATTGTTCCCCTTTGGAAGTATATAGAATGTATTCCCCTAACTTTATTTTCTCTCTGCTGTTTAAAGTATCACGTGGTTAAGTTTTTTTTGTTTGTTTCACTTTCGTCTAAGATTCAACATCCCGTCAAAACCTGACAAGAGGTGTGATCTCTTGGTCATAAGTGGGCTATTTTTGACCGCTGGACTGTTATCTCTTTCCTTTTCTTTTCTTTTTAAATGAAGGGGGACGGGGGCACTTTTATTAGCCATGAAAAGATCTATTTCTGTGAAGGACCGCTAGCTTGCTGTCTGACGTCACGTCGCAGGTTTATTCCAGTGTTGCTGCTTACTCAGTTCATATACTTTTTTATTTATATATTCTAAGTGTAATGATTTTACCTCTATATCTATTATTGCTAGTGTACCGACGTGTCGTCAAAAGTACTACTAGCTGAAATGAAGATCCATGTGTGTTTTTTTCTCACTTGTGTCTACCGATAGTGTGGTCTTCCTTAACTCCAGCTGATTTATGATTTTGTCAATGATGATTTGACGTATGGTGTCTAAAATTGCAATAAGTAATTCTTTCTTTGGATTGTTTATTGTTTGACTGTGTTGTTTTATTTGATATGCCAGTGATAAATTGTCTCTCTTGTTCTACGGTTTTTGTTGGTGGAGTGTCTGTTTTATTTTTCTACCAGTATTTATATAACTGTAATCCCTGTAAACAGACGTCAGAGTTGGTGTTTGATGTGTAGTTTCTGCTTACGTGACAGCGTGCTTGTTGTCAATCTATTTATTGTCTTAGTTAAACGTTTCAACAATCATTCTCATACCACTATGACACATATTAATAATTTCATAAAACATATGTGATAGCGTTGCAGTTCTGCTCCAGTCAGATCATAAGTAGATTAGTATTACTAATCTATTGCAGTTGGATCGTCCGTAGCTCTGTCAACTTACAACTATGTCATAGGCATTTCTCTGTAGTTCTATCAACATTACATATCTTTCTCAGTTATCTCAGCCCATGTGTAGTTCTGTCAACAATACAAATCTGTTCCAGTTATCTCAGCCCATTTGTAGTTTTGTAAACAATACAAATCTGTTCCAGGCAGATCATCTGTAGTTTTGTCAACATTTCAAATCTGTCCCAGTTGTCTCAGCCCATCTGTAGTTCTGTCAACAATACAAATCTGTTCCAGGCAGATCATCTGTAGTTCTGTCAACATTACAAATCAGTCCCAGTTAGGTCAGCCCATTTCTTAGTTTCATGGTAGCAATGGTTCTGGTTTCTGAGCAACAAAGTCCATAATTTATGACCAGTTTGATTAAAGTTGGGTTAACAAAAACATAAGTACAGCTTCATACTAGGACACAGTACACACAAAATTGTCAGCGTTACGGCCAGGTAACGTATATATATATATATATATATATATATATATATATATATATATATATATATATATATATATATATATATATATATATATATATATATATGGTTTCTGGTTTGTGAGTGTTGTCTATTACGTTTAGGAGCCGCGATAGTGTAATGGGATTCACACTGCGCTGGCAATCGGGTGATCCAAGTTCAAGCCCAGGCGAGCTCATTTGAAGAAATGTCGTCGACCGGGACTTCGACAGGATTAATTCGAGCCCTGGGCAAAAACATTTGAAGGAGTGTCGTCGACCAGGGACTGGCGGCTCCTGAGCCGACCCAGCTCTAATGGGTACCTGTTAAGTCCAAATCTAAGCAAGGTCATTAATCGTTATAAGTCTGGGATGTACAAGAGATTATAGTGGTTATCATACTTGAACAGCGTTTGTTTAGCTGTTAATTTAATTGAAAATATATTAGCGTATTGTATGCAAATCTTCGAGATTCAGAACGCTTAACACTGCGGCTGAGTTTCCGTGTGAGATGGATTTTCTAAGCTATTTTTGAGCTGTGAGCGAGAGTTCTCGGGGAGTTAGCCTCACGCATGTGTGATTGGCTGGGGTGTTCGAAAAAGAATAATTTCGTGAGAGTGTTTTCCCGAGCGAGTGTACTGGGAAGATGTTTAGTGATGTTTCGATGTGTACCAGGGGATATTTTGGTACAGGCATGATTGCTTATGGATTTATGTGTGATTATCTGCAGATAAGATGTACTTTATTTAAGGAGATGTTCCTAAAGCCTTGGAGTGTACAGGCCAGTGTTTTGAGTGATATTATTAATGTATATGGAGGCCCTATAACTGTCAGTACTGCAATTGCCAGCAGTCTTCTTGATGGATTAAATTGCGCTGAGATGTAATGTATTTGAGGCCAAATAACTATTAGTACTGCGATTGTCAGCAGTCTTCTTGATGGATTAAATAGCGCTCAGATGTAATGCATTTGAGGCCAAATAACTATTAGTACTGCAATTGTCAGCAGTCTTCTTGATGGATTAAATACCGCTGAGATGTAATGCATTTGAGGCCAAATAACTATTAGTACTGCGATTGTCAGCAGTCTTCTTGATGGATAAAATAGCGCTGAGATGTAATGCATTTGAGGCCAAATAACTATTAGCACTGCGATTGCCAGCAGTCTTCTTGATGGATTAAATACCGCTGAGATGTAATGTATTTGAGGCAAAATAACTATTAGTACTGCAATTGTCAGCAGTCTTCTTGATGGATTAAATAGCGCTGAGATGTAATGCATTTGAGACCAAATAACTATTAGTACTGCGATTGCCAGCAGTCTTCTTGATGGATTAAATAGCGCTGAGATGTAATGTATTTGAGGCCAAATAACTATTAGTACTGCAATTGTCAGCAGTCTTCTTGATGGATTAAATAGCGCTGAGACGTAATGTATTTGAGGCCAAATAACTATTAGTACTGCTATTGCCAGCAGTCTTCTTGATGGATTAAATAGCGCTGAGATGTAATGTATTTGAGGCCAAATAACTATTAGTACTGCAATTGTCAGCAGTCTTCTTGATGGATTAAATAGCGCTGAGACGTAATGTATTTGAGGCCAAATAACTATTAGTACTGCTATTGCCAGCAGTCTTCTTGATGGATTAAATAGCGCTGAAATGTAATGTATTTGAGGCCAAATAACTATTAGTACTGCGATAGCCGGCAGTCTTCTTAATGGATTAAATTGCGCTGAGATGTAATGTATTTGAGTCCAAATAACTATTAGTACTGCAATTGGCAGCAGTCTTCTTAATGGATTAAATAGCGCTGAGATGTAATGTATTTGAGGCCAAATAACTGTTAGTACTGCGATTGCCAGCAGTCTTCTTGATGGATTATTATTATACGCTAGTACTACGATGTGGATCCTTTGGTATGCTATTATAAACTGTGTAATACGCTGTATTTCGTTTATGTCATCGTGACCGTGTAGTGGTGTAAATAAACTGTTCATTAACTGTCACTAGTCGTTCAATACTCCATGACTCGTACGTGAGCTATCGTGGTGTGAGTGACTGTTTCCACACACCCTTCAAACATTCCAGACACGGTAACAGTACAGCAGTACACATATGGATAATTAGCCTGTGTGGCGTTATTTATATATATAGCAATCGTACTCTTTGTTTGCAACAGTTAGTTTTCGTTTTGCAACAGTGGTTGCTACAGTACCCTCCGAAGACGGCGATTAAAAAAATATTACCTTTGTGAGTTGTTAAAGTTTAGAACTGAAGTACAATAAGACAACATGAGGATCTTCATGATCACAACAGTAAGTCATCTTTATTATTTTTGACAACATAACGTTTACTGAGGGGAATGCATACAATTTTCTCCATATAACTCTGAATTATTGGTGACCTTGTTTTCTTTTTTATATCAGAATTTTCATCCTTTCATTTTGTTATCCATTTTTTTTTTATAATTCCTTTTTTTACGACATCTTTTTAATGATTTTTTTTTTAAATTTGGTCCGAGCACACAAACATAATTCACTTTTCTTAATTACTGTGCTGTGTTTAGCAGTTGATGAAATATTCACACAGTGACATCTTTGGTTATTTATGATTTAATTCATATTAATTGTGTCTTAGATCTAGATTGTGCACGCGATGGTAATGATTTAACATAGTAAACACACAGACACCACTCACACACAAGGTCAATGCACATAACGATCTCTTTGCTTGCCGTTCAATTGATAAGGGAGGAAACTTTAAGACAAGAAAACCAATTATTTTAGAAAGCAAGTAACCACTTCATTAAAAATAGTATTTTTTTTTAAATATTATTTCCAGAAAGTCTTTTAATTACATAAATTGGACAATGTATGTTATTTTAAAAGTATAAATATCTTATTTAATATATTTTAGTTATGAACATTTTAATTATTTTAATCAATAAAATTACAAATTATGTGCTTGACGCACATGTCGGTCAAGTCAAACATGTGTTCTCTGTAACCTCTTAATGGTAATACATTATCAAAACTGACCATTTCTGTACTTAACAAAATGCTGTTAAAAAAATAATAAATTGCAATTTGCTGTATGATTCCTGTACCACAGGTGGGGCTAAAGTTTATTGTCCCGACTTCTATAGCCCATTGCGGTTGTTCCACAGTCAGCATGATGCCTTTTGTGCAGTTACACTGAGCCTCTTCGGTGCCCTTGTTCTTGACTGTCCCCTCAACCCCAATAGTTTCAAAATATCATGCACTAAAGCAGCCACGATCCCTCTTGCACTCACTTCAACAGCCATGACCCTTACAGTAAACCCATCGTGTCACAGGTCCGCGGTGTGACGTGTATATGCAAATATCGCTTCCTCATCCGTACACCTTTGTTTTCCCCATCCAATGTGTATAATTTTTGCTACGTAAAACCCACGAAATTTCTGGCTGTCTTAACTGATATTCTAGCCACGCCTATTTTATCATGGTTTAATGCGCTGATGAGCGTCTACCTAGATTCGAAACTGTCATTCCATTCAGGGAAGCGAATCAAGTGTGTTTGTCTGAGCTCACGCGAGCTGAGCCGTCAGGATTACGATGAATGGCAGATTGCACGGGCCCAAAACACGTTGAAGCTTATCAGCTTTGAAGTTCTCTACAAGGGGAAGCAAATCTTGTGATGTTGTTCATACAGGGAGACAATCGCTGATATCAGAAGCCTTTGTTGTCGATTGGCAACGTCGAACAGAGTGACCGTAGAATTCTTTATCTCGGGAACGAAGCTTCTTGATTTCCCTGGCAAGGACGGAGGTGCAAAAATTCGCATCCTTTAGAGATAATTACACCGATTCCGTATATATTATGTCTTCACTCTAATTCAGTTATCAGTCTCTCAGAAATTTCGGATAAATCTAAGCACGCCAGACTAGGAATCATTTTATTCGTTACATGTGTTAAATTGTCCCGTGGGAATTTAAATTTCTGATTGTGGTAATATTTTAAGTTGTGCTTAAGTTTTAAATGTCCCTAGCGTTAAGCAGTTTTACTAATGTTTTATTTTCGCTGACTTAAGTATAAATTCCCTAGCGTATATTTCTTTGTTGTAAAAAACTAGTTTATATCACGTGTTAAAAACAAGTCAACCACCAAATACGAGCAGATATTCTCTTACCAGTGGTTTTCGGGAAAGTACCTGACACCCAAACAGTATCCGCTGAAGTGAAGGGCGATAAGTTAGACCATGATACCGTGTGCCTCTTAATTTAATTATAGGATTAGAGATCCCACTTTACGCGTGATATCATAGTATTGTCATTTTGGGTTAAATGTTTGTTTTCTCCCTAATTTAGGCTCGATCAAAAAACCAGCGAACCAGCGGCTAATCAAACCAGAAACAATCATATTTATTATTTGGGTCCTCGATGTCTTGACATGTGCGGTCCTCTTTCTTCATTTATGAGAGAGACTACCACATGAACAATTAGATTAAGCATAAAGGGACTTATGAATTACCCAGATTTTCTATCAAATTTTATCAGCCCGCTGTGGCAGAAATATATAACATTTTACTCGACTTAAGGCAGTAGTTTTTTTTTCAATTGGATTGTACTAGGATAATTCACTGTTTCATAACCGGCACTCAACTCAGAGAAAAGCCGATAGGATTTTTCATTTCCAGTTCACATACAGTAACAGTTGTCTCAGCAACCAGAGGCTAGACTGTGCAGGAACTAATTGTTTTCTTTCTATGGCTGTGACCGTCCCGAATACGTCTTACTCCAACTACTATATGCAGTGATACATGACGCATCCATAAAAACAATTAACCCACCAATTTTGGCGATTACCTTGATATTATTATTAAGAACCAAGGCTAGTCTGGGGCCAGATTTGGCGACCAGCCTGACAACATAATGCCATACTATTGTTAGTGTTCTTCCAAGAGATACCTATGACAACTATTGGGTAAGCAAGTATGTTTGTGGCCTCAGAATAACAGGATGAAAGAACAGAGAGAGAGAAAAATATTGTCAATTGTTACCATCAGTATAATAACTTCATTATTCTTATCTCACTAAACTGCGTATTTACGGGATAGCTTACCTAGGCACTTGTTCTTTACTGACTATTCCAGACCCTAATGCAAACCTTTGACCTTTTGGGATTATTAACTTCTTTGGGATCTTTTCTTCACAAGGAAGGGAAGGCATCTATTGGGTTATTTTCCCATGACTGTAATATGATTTATTGATATACATGTTTGACGTTGTAAAGTTTAAATTGATAATAAACTAAACAAAAACTTAATTTAGTGTGTGTTGGTCAAACCCCTACCCATATCTGTTTTCCATAGTTTGTTTTCACGTTTGTGCGTAATTGTCACATAAATTGTGTGTATGTGGATGCATTGAAACTTATATTTGATATAAGGAGAGAAAGTTCGTCTGATTACAAATATAGTCGTATAGATAGGCTGGATGAGAGAAACTACTCACTCCAGCGACTGACCTTCCTCTTACACTATCACCTCGTGAAAAAAAAACTATTTCTTACACCTTTATTCTCACATAGTTGCCATTATCAACTCTGCTCAGACAGGACCATAACTATCTTCAGACCTATCTTTAACAATTACGACACGTGGCCAGATCATTATATTTTTCTAATTTGAACGAACGTTGCTCGTCCAATCTGGAATCAAATGGAACGGCCATTTTAATCATCATAACCTGATGCGATGATGAAGAATGCTGCACCATGTCTGGCCGTCTCCGAGATTTTCTGATACTCTCTGGATATGCCCCTAGCCCAGGTAAGTCTACCGTCATATCCCAGTCATTTGCACAGTAAAGAAGAGATGGTAAACTGCTAGTACAAAATCATAGAAACAGTTGCTATAGTGCGTTTCAAAAAGATCGGTCGACGATTGACTTCAAATATCTCCATATTCCTTGCACTTATAAACATGATTTTTTGCACGTGGTCTTATATTTTCAATGTCCTAAAGTTTTTATAAAATTCAGTGTTGCAGGTAGTTTTCTTTTCTTGCAACGGCTAATTCCTTTGATCTTTTTTAATGAAGTAATTATTTTGTCCTGGAAGAAAATAATTTACCGTAAATGACGGAAGTTGCATATTTTCGGCATAGGCGTCTATACAATTCGAATGTTAGAGGGGTTTGTTAACTGATTACTACGTGAGGTCCTTTTTTTTATTTCTTCGAAATATTTGAGAGAATAATAACGCCTTTTCGTTGTAAATGTTACTTTTTATACTAAAACGTGAATGGATGCATGAAGAGGTGGAAGTACTGTGTATGTTAAAAATAGTAGTGAAATTGTGGAGAAGAAAAGGAAATGAATTGGTTCACATATACACATAGATGGATTAGAAAACATATAAAACATATAAGGTATTTATTGTCGTGTGGTGAGTACTGAGGCAGCTACGACAGTAGTTTTTGCCAGGAATAGTCTATGAGATATTAGATATAAAGTCTCTAGAAATTGGCTCGTTAAGAAAGAATAAAGACTATTCGAGATAGGGACAAGAAGACAGGAATGCGCATGCTTTCCAATAGACAGTGTTTTCTAATTAATTATGGAAAGAGTTCTGTTTCCCCACGACCTTAGCTTCTGCCCTTAGATCCCGTAAAGATAAAGCCCCCAACCTCATCTGAGTAGAGAAATGTTCCTATAGGTGAATATGTAACACCGATATCACGAGTGATACATTAACAAACTAGATAATGATCAAACGATCGTTGGGTTTATTAATTAAATATCCACACATATAGGGTTAGTAATGGTTAGAGTGTGATGATGGTAAAAGACGATTCACACAAAACACACAGATGAGATAATAAACTTGCAGTTAATTAAGTAGTAGTTAATTAAGAATGAACTGGTGCAAAGCCAAATGATGATGATGTGATATGATACGTGTTACCAAAATGGTGAGTAATCTACACAGCCCATGTGTCTCTGATTTGCTTCGCATTGATATGATGATTCACGTGTAGGCATACAATGTCCCAAGTTGTTATACGTTATGTCGAGTGGGGTATCTCTAAGTCGAGGACGTTCTGATGAAAACTGTTGTCGGACTGAGAACGTTGACGAGATAGATATATATTCCTTCACTGTTTGAGTATATCTCTGTAGTGTTGATCAACAGTTACTATAGTGCGTTTCAAAAAGATCGGTCGACGATTGACTTCAAATATCTCCATATTCCTTGCACTGATAAACAATATTTTTTGCATGTGGTCTTATATTTTCAATGTCCCAACGTTTTTATAAAATTCAATGTTGCAGGTAGTGTTCTTTTCTTGCAACAGCTATTTCCTTTCATCTTTTTTAACGAAGTAATTATTTTGTAGTGGAAGAAAATAATTTACCGTAAATAAAGGAAGTTGCATATTTTCGGCATAGGCGTCTATACAATCCGAATGTTAGAGGGGTTTGTTAACTGATTACTACGTGAGGTCCTTTTTTATTTCTTCGAAATATTTGAGAGAAAAATAACGCCTATTCGTTGTAAACGTTACTTTTTATAATAAAACGTGAATGGATGCATGAAGAGGTGAAAGTACTGTGTATGTTAAAAATAGTAGTGAAATAGCGGAAATAAAAAGGAAATGAATTGGTTTACATATACACATAGATGGAGGAGAAAACATATAAAACAAATAAGGTATTTACACCCTTATTCTGAGTCAGACGAGTCTAACATATTGATGACTATTCTCGGTTGAACGAACGACAGTCCATCTTTTTTCGAATAGTCATTTTCCTCTTTTAAGATATGGTCCTCACATTTACACCAATAATCTTTGTCTATCCGCGAGAGGGCGGCAAATGTTAGTTCTTTCATATTGCACAGTTTGAAAGTTTGATTTTCAGCTGCCACCTGTCCTTAAACTTTTGCCCAAATGAGTTCAATTGGGTTTAAATGTAAATGATAAGGTGGCAGTCTCAAAAACATATGACCATGCTGTTGAATCAACTTGTCTATATGGAATATCTTGGGCTTTTGTGATTTCTTAACAAGGGACAGTAATTCAGGTTTCAGAAACTCCTCGATAATATGAATGTCTTTTTTTCTAAGCCAGATCTTTATAGCATCTTTTGTACTCGAAGATGTCGGGATTTTGTCTTCTTCTGCCACAGCGTTGTGGTATGATGCGTTGTCCATTATCAGACAGGATGGTCTGTATAGGGACGGAAGAAGAGTATTTTCAATCCACTCTCTAAATATGTTACCGTTCATCTCGGAATGATAATCCCGGTTGTCCGTATAATTGGAAGTGAAAATAAGTTCAGCATTTTTCACTAACCCATTATGTCTGCTGCCTGCATGTTCCATTATCAGACGTTGTCCTTTTCCACTGGGTTCACATCTTTTAATCGTTCCATCTTATAACTGCCATTCTTTTTCACTTGTGTGGTGTGCATTGATCCAAGTTTCATCCACATACACAATATCATAATCTTGATTACGCATTTCCCATACTTCACGTAAATATTTACTTCTCATTGATACTAAGTGCGGCTTCTCGCAGATGACGTTTCTTTCACTAGCGTACTTCCTAAATGTAAAGCCACTGCTTCTAACAGTTCTCCAAAATGTTGATTTCGACACATCAATGTCATTGTGTGTTCTCAGTCGAATTTTCAGTTTTCTTAGTGTCACAGTTTCTTTGGAATTGAACATTCTACAAATCTCTCTTCTAATCACATCCCTGTCAAAACTATCTACTACTTCCTTTCTTCCTTGCGTCCTGGTATTGATTGAACTGAAAATTCCATTAGCTTTGAGTAATTGATGAAATGATCGTTTACTTAAACCCAAAGCGTGAATAGTTCTCTTTTCAGGATTTGAGAGACTCCGATACAGTTTACCACGCTTACCTTCTCTGCTGAAATAGTTATACATCTTCACTGCCATTGTATGCAGTGTAATGAACTTGACTTTCATACCCATTTTATTACAAACCAAGAGTACCGCAAGATACGCCTATGCAATGAAATACACAATCAGTAGAACGGTAACAGAACGCACCGGAAGGATCAATGTATTGTTCAAAACAGTGCGATAGTGAGCTGGAACACCGACAAAACCACGTGAAATGCGTTCAAGATGCTAAATCGAAATAGCTCACAAATATGAAGGGGTAAGCCCTTTAAAAACACGGATGGACTAGGAGGTGGTCGATTTTGTATACTTTAAATTAAGAAAATTTAAAACCATAAGTTTGTTAACGAGGAAAAAAATGTCCCCCTCGGGACATAGCGATCATTAGGTCATATGCAAAGTTGCAACAATTACGAACAAGTGGTTGCAGAGATATTGAATATTAAACAGCGGCAAACATTGTGAAACGCACTATACTGATAAACACAACGTTAAGGATGTACAACGATTTCATTGACGTATATTTCGTCATTTACAAGAATGTCTTCTTACTACCAAGAGATGTTTGACCTGTCAGACAGTACATTTATTGATGTCTGTTGATATTTACTGCTGTGTGTAGTAAATATTGGTAAATGTAATGAGACGCTGCTGGCTGTCAAACATTCTCACATAATAAAGCATAATTATGAAGCCTGAACACACTGGATACAACTCGACACGTTTTAATCAACCATGTTATTAGAAGCAGAAAAACAGAAAAGAGGAAGTTAGCATAAAAGCAAGTAACTTTAATAAGAAATGTAACCATGCAGACATATATGCAAACGACCCCATCAACAAAGTCATAACTTGGATACGTTGATTTTCGGCTTATTTTATATAGACCAGGGTTTCTCAACCGAGGTTCTACAGTACCCTAGGAATCCCGAAAGAGGTCGCTAGAGGTTCCGTGAGAGATTGAGAATGAAAAAAAAAACATAAATTTTCTAGTCTGCCAATGTTAGCGCACGCAGGGGTGGACAGTGACTGCCAATGTTAGCGCACGCAGGGGTGGACAGTGACTGCCAATATTAGCGCACGCAGTGGTGGACAGTGACTGCCAATGTTAGCGCACACAATGGTGGACTGTGACTGCCAATGTTAGCGCACACGGTGGTGGAGAGTGACTGCGAATGTTAGCGCACACAATGGTTGACAGTGACTGCCAATATTAGCGCACGCAGTGGTGGACAGTGACTGCCAATAATAACGCACCCAGTGGTGGACAGTGACTGCCAATAATAACGCACCCAGTGGTGAACAGTGACTGCTAATAATAACGCACCCTGTGGTGGACAGTGACTGCCAATGTTAGCGCACACAGTGGTGGACAGTAACTGCCAATGTTAGCGCACACAGTGGTGGACAGTGACTGCCAATGTTAGCGCACCCAGTGGTGGACAGTGACTGCCAATGTTAGCGTACGCAGTGGTGGACAGTGACTGCCAATGTTAGCGAACACAGTGGTGGACAGTGACTGCCAATGTTAGCGCACACAGTGGTGGACAGTGACTGCCAATGTTAGCGCACGTAATTGTGGAAAGTGACTGCCAATGTTAGCGCACGCAGGGGTGGACAGTGACTGCCAATGTTAATGCACGCATTGTGGACAGTGACTGCCAATGTTAATGCACTCAGTGGTGGACAGTGACTGCCAATGTTAGCGCACACAGTGGTGGACAGTGACTGCCAATGTTAATGCACCCAGTAGTGTACAGTGACTTCCAATGTTAATGCACTCAGTGGTGGACAGTGACTGCCAATGTTAATGCATGCAGTGGTGGACAGTGACTGCCAATGATAGCGCACGCAGTGGTGGACAGTGACTGGGCAGGGTCTATTTTTATTCATATTGCTTTGGCTTATAGTTTTTAGTAGCTTTACAATTCAACATCGTAATACATTTTCGTGTTGTAAATAGCAAAATTAAAATCAATTTAGAAACCTTTATTTAAACATGGTACCTCCAGTTCATGTTGATACCTACGTTGCTGTGGCCACTGCCTATATATGAAATAAGCACAAGTACAGTGGAAGCTATAGAGCAGAAGGTCAACAAGTTTATGAGGAAATGTCTAGGGGTACCACCAGGTCTGTCAGATGTAGCAACTTCTGCTTCCCTTTAAGTCAGTTGTTGAAGAGTAGAAAGTTGGAAAGACAAAGCGTGCAATGATGCTACGCGTGTCAGCAGATGACGTGGTTAAGTCCGTTCAACCCACACTGAAAACGGGAAGGAAGTGGAGAATGGAAGAAGCTGTTGAAGCTGCCCAAGAATCGCTCAAACTGACAGAGGTAATCGGATACACACAAACGAAAGACGGGGATTTGGTCATGGAGACATCCGCTGGTCCAAGGCATCAAGGAGGGAGCGCAGAGACATGACTGCAGTATAGAGATTTGTGAAGCTGTTCTGAAGCTATTATAGACCATGATATTATTAACTGCCAGGAGTGCAGTCTTGTGAGTCGTGAGGACATTATAGGCCATGATATTATTGTTAACTGCTGGGTGCAGTCATTATAGCGCTGTTATTATTGTTAACTGCCAGGAGTGCAGTCTTGTGAGTCGTGAGGACATTATAGGCCATGATATTATTAACTGCCAGGAGTGCAGTCTTGTGAGTCGTGAGGACATTATAGGCCATGATATTATTAACAGCCAGGAGTGCTGTCTTGTGAGTCGTGAGGACATTATAGACTATGATATTATTGTTAACTGCTGGGTGCAGTCATTATAGCGCTCTTATTATTGTTAACTGCCATGAGTGCAGTCTTGTGAGTCGTGAGGACATTATAGGCCATGATATTATTGTTAACTGCTGGGTGCAGTCATGATAGTGCTGTTATTATTGTTAACTGCCATGAGTGCAGTCTTGTGAGTCGTGAGGACCTTATAAGCAGAAGAGTATCTTGGATGATGCTGGGAAGTGGAGTAGCTGAGAAGCGGAGTATTGTACTGCTATGACTTGTAATTTGACTATGTGTGTATTCAATGTTAACGTGTGGTGATGTGAATAAACTGTCATTAAGTGTCACCAGGCGTTTACACCATTCTATGACTATTATGTACGTGCCTTGTGGTGTGAGTGTCTACCCTATCACACACCCACTTGCAATATTCTACCCAGTGACAGTGATAACTCATATTTAATAATCTAGCCTGTGTGGCGTGTGTAGTAAAGCAAACAACATAACTTTATCAGTGGTGGATAACAATAAACAGTTATTATCAGAGTTATTATCAGTGGTGGCCAGTATAATACCGTAGTTATTATCAGTGGTGGTTTACAGTCAAGATGGAACGAATGGATATATTTGCGTTATCAGCACGAGTTTCTCTAACTTGAGAGAGTATTTAACAGACGGAAGGATAAAATCGTTATCGATACAGTCCACATATCTGTATCATTTGGTGGACTTGTTTTTCGGGTTCTGACAGCCGCAACATTCGTTTTGAGAGTACTTCGTGCGTGGCCTGAATCTCCCGTGCTTCAAACCGTGACCTGGTGTGTGGTTTGCCTGTGTGGCGCATTTGTGAAACGCCTTATTCGTGGGAATAATCAGCTTTATACCGGTTTCAATTGACGTCCTGTGTCGTGCCTGTAGAAAACTACAACGTCTGTAGTCTACATTTGCTACCAGATGTGCAGCGAAATTATCAAGCAGCGAGCCAGCAGTTTATGAGGTGATCCAACGTCTGAAGGATAGCGTGTACCAGTCGAGTGTATGTGCAGTTGTACCAGTCATGTTGCAAGTATAACTCGAGTCAAGAGCGGGTTTGCTGTGTTCCTGTTACGATCATCATGTGCTCCTATGCGGTATTCGAGCACATACCTTACTGAAGCGAGGACCTAAAGGGAGGAGTCTAGTTCCAGTACCATTCGGCAGTAGACTGTTTTAGCGTCAGAATTATGTGATATTTAAGGTCTTGGCGGAAGGGAATGGAATATTGACAGATAAGTGATTTTTTGTTCTGTAAAGTGTGTCATTTAACGCATGTCATCAGGCCTTCTGAATTCTATGCATTTTTTTTATTCTGTTGTTGTTGTTGTTTATGTCTATAGTGACATATAAGTAGAATTTAATGCATAAGTAATTTATGGCTATTAACATGTTTTGACTACCGTGATATGGATATGACCATATGAAGGTTCTTTGAACAGAAATTGATCTGACAGTAATTAGGAAAAGTTGCATTTTATTGTATGATTATTTAGCTGTCAGGAGTAGAAGGTTCATTGATACATATACAGTGATCTCAATAAATAAGTCACTATGGATGATGATGATATGGATCCTGATAATATGTGGCCTTTATTGGAATATTTATTTCAAGAAGGTAAACATTTTGAGAAATTACAGGGACCAGAACTGGAAGCACATGTGATGGACAGATTTTTGGTCAGTGCGTCGAGAGCACTAAGAGATTTTGCTGAGGATAGATTTCAGTCCAGCCCTCATTTAAGAATGGCTAGGATATTAGCAAGGTTGCTGCTGCTCGACCTTCGTGTATTTGTGTATAAGAATATTCATGTTGAACACGACAATATATTGAAGGGTATACACAATATAATTCATTGTGACATTGCTGACAATCAAGAAAAGAAGCTAGAAGATGAGAAAGTAAGAGTCAACAGACAGGAAAGAAAAAATTGCTTAAAGGGTAAAGCTGAAGAGAGTAAACTTAAGGATAAATTAGCTAAACTTACAAGTGATTTAAATAGATCAAACCTGGAACTTGCTAGAGTACAAGCAAGTTTGGATTCTTCACTATTGAAGATCAAAGAGTTGGAGGTCCAGAGGAAAGTTAAGCATGTTGAGGTGGAAACCTTACACAAGAGATCCAACGAAGAAAAGACATGTATGAAAAATTAAAAGCGGAAACCAATGAGCGAGAAAGATTATACATAGAAATGATACATGATGTATGTTTTGATAAACGTGAAGAGAAGAATACGGTATTTCCTGGGGAAGTCGATGAGCTAGCGAATAATAATAATGGTGAGAATGAAACACAGTCAATGAAGGTAAATAAAGAGCAGGATGGGAAAGAGACATTGGTAGAGTTGACGGCTGAGAAAGAGAAGGTTGCTAAGATTGAGAAATTGCTAGCAGAAGAAGGTTGCAGAGTTTTGGCTCTTAATGATTTAAATAAGAAATTTAGTCAAGTAATTGCGCATAGAGATATTGAAATTTCAGAGGCCAGAAAACGAGTAGATGGGCTGCTTGACATCGTCTTGGATAAAAAAAATGTGGTCTTCTGTCAATGTTGACAGTGATAGACAGAAAGTTGCGAAAAGTCAGCCCTATACACTTTTTGCTCATAGGTAAACATAAATCTTTTCGTGGGAAATACAACTTTCACAGTGCTAGTGGTACTAGTGACTCTATTGATAATTCTTGGCGTCAGGCTAATAAAGATTCTTGTGTTTCAGCCAGTTCTATTAATTACGAAGAGAAATGTAAGAAATTGCAAGTTAAGGCTCCTAAAATCAATCACGTGTTTACTGTTGCAGATTCTGATAAACTTGTAACAGGGAATAAGCATAATACTACTTTTTCCAGGAATGAAACCCACTATGGGCAGGAAAAGAAACATTATAAAGGTCCAGTTACTTGTCAAACTCAGCACAGCCAGTTTGACCGGATTGGTAAACATATTCCCATAGGTGAAAAGAAGAACAGTGATAGTAAGAGATATAATCACAAGATTAGACAGTACCAAGGGAGTTTATCAAGTGGTAATTTTGATTCTCCAAGGAATTGTAAACAATTTAGCGGATTTCAACATGTTGATCCGAAGAATTCTGTAAGTTATAGTAAAAATAACTGTAAGAAAAACTATCAATCTAGTAATGATTTTGCTACTAGTGGACATTTTTGTCAAAGAAGATATGTTAACAACAACAATGCTAACTTGGGTTATAGACATAACATTTGTCATAATAGAGGAATTAACAATAATATAAAGAGAGATAATAGCTCTCCACATGTTGCTCCACATGTCATTGTTAGTAAACAAAGCAATTGTAGTAATAAATATTTTCATCATGTAACAAATAATAAGCGCAAGTATGCTAACTTTGCTCAACATGAGCCCAGAGTCAGTTGTAATAGAGATAAACAAGGTAACAATAACAGTGGTGTTTAAAATACTATATCTGATAATGTTGTTCATCACGAGAAAGTGTCTCGGTGTGGTGAATGTAACATTTTGTTTCAGCCTACGGCAGTGTTGACATAGGGTTGCGGTCAAGTTGTCCCCTAGTCTTCTGTGATGTCTAGATGTGATAAAAGAAGAGCTGAGGGCATTGTGAGAAGACCATTACTTTACACGGACCAAAGTACTGGGTAATTGTCATTTTGACTTATACGTTTTTCTCATTAGATTTCACCATTCATTAAAATGGGAATTTTCATTCATATATTTTGACAGAAGCGACTTTACGATAACAGTCAAGGCTCCTGTGACATATTAACGGTGAGGAAAGTAGGTCAACTTTGGGTCCTTGTGTTCGTTCAAGCGTAACCTTTTCAGCGTCTCACTAAACATCTGATGTTTTGCTTGCTCAGGGTCAGGACATGTTGACAGGAAAGCGAGAGATTTCCATCTGATTTTTTTATTTATGTAAACAGTAAATATTTTCTTTTGTATTTGTTAGTATAATAAATTATATGTTCTTGATTTGCAATAACATGTAATTTCGTTTGAAATATTTGATGCATCATTTGATTGCCATGATTTTTTGTTGCTATTGTTAGTTATATTCCATTGTTGAACTTGCAGTTGTTTGTTTTGTTTTGTTTTTGTAACAGTTTTGTTAGGATAACTTTTTGTACATGTTGAGTTTGCCAGCCCATTAGTTCATTAGATGTAATGGTGCAATAATTACTTTTAGATAATTCATGAGCACTTGATTTTTTTCTCATATGTTTTATGTGATGTATATTTTTGGAAAAAAAAAAAACTTACATTTGTTAATGTGGGTCTGTTTAGAGATAGATTGTTTATATGTCCTTCATTTTCTTAGAGTCGATTTCATTGTTAGTTTATTTATTATAGCTTTGAATTGGTTGTAAATAAAATAATTTTTTATGCAACTTAGTGCTGCGAAACTTTTTCGTATTTTATTTTTTGGAAAATGTATTTTTTTCGAACGTTGTAATATTTTTTCTGAGCTAATGCTAGGCTGTATATTATGGTTAGTAATGTGTAGTGTCATTAGTTCCTTGAAATCGTTTTTTTTAATGTTTGATGTATTTTCTGTATTTAGCGCGTGACTTTGAGTCAGTGCAAACCTTTTTGATAGCGTTTTATTTTTGTTTGTGTGATATCTTGTATAATTTATTATTAGTTATGCATAAGTTTTGTAATTTGGTTAAATTACTTACTATTCTTTTTGTCATAAGTTTTACTTTGTGTTGTTAGTATAAATATGCTTTGTCATTTTGTGTTATAATTTTTGATCGTAATTGTATTAATTTATACTATACGATGTGTGATTTAAATAGTTATTGTAAGGTATTAGTACAACTTTTTCTACATGTGCATCTTTACTTTTCATCTGTCTTTGTTGACTATTCGTCATTCATTTACATCGTTTCTGTTGTCTTTTCAGCATGATCTGATATGTTGTTTATACTTCCGTGTTTCATCTTTGTCTCACTTTATGCTTCGTGTATACTTTTTTTTGTTACGCTACTTAGACTTTCATTCTTTGTATTGTTTAAGTAATGATGTAACTTTAGATCAGGTAATTGGTCCTGATAGTTGTATTTGCTTTACATGATTTGACATTGTGATATTATTTGTTGTTTTTCATATGATGATTTCATATTTTACTTCTTTTCGAATTACACGTTGTTTGCTTGATATTGTCATTTCTATTACTATTGTTTGTTGCTTTTTTAAGTATTATTGTATATGCTTAACTTAGTTCGGTAATAGATTAATTTTGAGATACTTAGCTTGGTTTTCTAATAGATTAATTCTAGTAATCATACGTTGGATGATTGTTATTTACTTTACATTTACTGCTAATATTTTGTAGATATACTATTTCTGACTTATCATAAGATGAATTTTGTAAAACATATGTTAGAACTTCATTATTTTTTAAATTTTTTCGTTTTTGGAGTTTATTTTTAAAAAAAATGATAGAATCATTTTTTTCCCCGAAAGTGTGGGAACCTGTAACGAGTTGATCCTATAAAAAGGACAGTAATTCTGAATATGTTTTTGGGCAGGGTAGATTGTGAGTTACGGTGCTTGTGCGCTCAATTAAGCGGAGGCTTGTTTAACTTTATAATAGAAATATCTCCTTCTATTTTTGAGTGACAGAGTACAGAAAAGCGTGTGAACGCTGTTTAATCTCAAATGTTGAGATGTATTTATTCTGTACTGTTTTGAGCGATGTGAATAGCTCGCAGCTAGGCTGCATGTATTATTGAGAGCGGTGTTCTAAACAGCCGATTCTCGTGTCGGGTTTTTGGCGGGACTAGTGTGTGATCCCGTGTAGGAGTAGAGTCCTGGGGCATTAAGTATTAAGGCAGCCCTGTGTTTTTCGAAGTGTATGCCTGTACAGTGCTTGATATGTCGACTTATGTTTTCGCTGTGTGTACAGCCTATTATGTATTATAAGGCCAGGATTTGGACAGGCCATATTATGTATTAACTGCAGTATAGAGATTTGTGAAGCTGTTCTGAAGCTATTATAGGCCATGATATTATTAACTGCCAGGAGTGCAGTCTTGTGAGTCGTGAGGACATTATAGGCCATGATATTATTGTTAACTGCTGGGTGCAGTCATTATAGCGCTGTTATTATTGTTAACTGCCAGGAGTGCAGACTTGTGAGTCGTGAGGACATTATAGGCCATGATATTATTAACTGCCAGGAGTGCAGTCTTGTGAGTCGTGAGGACATTATAGGCCATGATATTATTAACTGCCAGGAGTGCAGTCTTGTGAGTCGTGAGGACATTATAGGCCATGATATTATTGTTAACTGCTGGGTGCAGTCATTATAGCGCTGTTATTATTGTTAACTGCCATGAGTGCAGTCTTGTGAGTCGTGAGGACATTATAGGCCATGATATTATTGTTAACTGCTGGGTGCAGTCATTATAGCGCTGTTATTATTGTTAACTGCCATGAGTGCAGTCTTGTGAGTCGTGAGAACATTATAGGCCATGATATTATTGTTAACTGCTGGGTGTAGTCATGATAGCGCTGTTATTATTGTTAACTGCCATGAGTGCAGTCTTGGGAGTCGTGAGGACCTTATAAGCAGAAGAGTATCTTGGATGATGCTGAGAAGTGGAGTAGCTGAGAAGCGGAGTATTGTACTGCTATGACTTGTAATTTGACTATGTGTGTATTCAATGTTAACGTGTGGTGATGTGAATAAACTGTCATTAAGTGTCACCAGGCGTTTACACCATTCTATGACTATTATCTACGTGCCTTGTGGTGTGAGTGTCTACCCTATCACACACACACTTGCAATATTCTACCCAGTGACAGTGATAACTCATATTTAATAATCTAGCCTGTGTGGCGTGTGTAGTAAAGCAAACAACATAACTTTATCAGTGGTGGATAACAATAAACAGTTATTATCAGAGTTATTATCAGGCACCTCTTAGACTCAGCTTCGTTGTTAGATCAATGTATGACCTCCTACCGTCGGCCACAAACCTTGTGAGATGGGGAAAGTCGGATGATGAGCAATGCCTCTTGAGCCAGGGGAGGCAGACACTTGAACACATACTCTCAGCATGTAAGGTGTCACTAAGGCAAGGGCGATACACTTGGCGCCACAACAAAGTGTTAAATGAGATTGCTGCGACAATAGACCTGGCAAGGATAAAGGCGAATAGCAAAGCCAGGCTGAGCACCACAATTACATACTTTCTGAGGGCAGGAAAGTCAGCACACGCCAAACCGAGTAAACCAGGTAGCAGTTTACCATCTCTTCTTGACTGTGCAAACGACTGGGAGATGGCGGTAGACCTACCTGGACGAGGGGCATATCCAGAGAGTATCAGAAAATCGCGGTGACGGCCGGATATAGTGCTTTATTCTTCAGCTACGCTTCAGGTTATACTGATTGAACTGACCGTGCTATTTGAATCCAGATTGGACTAGCAACATTCGTTCAAAGCGGCCAAGTATAATGATCTGGCAGCGGATCTGAGACACGATGGGTTCACTGCAAGGGTCAAGGCTGTTGAGGTGGGTTGCAAGAGGCTCGTGGCTCTATCAGTGTATGATTTATTGAAACTGTTGGGGCTGAGGGGACAGTCGAGAACAAGGGCACTGAAGAGGCTTAGTGAAAAGGCATCGTGCTGGCTGTGGAACAACCGCAATGCGCTATTGAATTCGTGACAGTAAACTCTGCGATACAGAAAAAACCAGGAATTTTTCTAAGTCTACAGTGCGTTGAGTTTTTCATTGTACTAATTAAAGGGTTGTAACTGACGAGCAGCAGGCGGTGTATATTATAAGAGGTGTTAGGCACATAATTTCAGTTGCTAGCGCGCAGTGGCTAGTCTCGTCGGCTTCGCGCAGGTGTGTCCGTGTCTGTCCCTAGTTGTGTGCGACGGAACGAACGGAGTAATTTGTTTTCTCTTTGTTACTTTCACAATTGCCTCCACGGCTGGCGGAGTTATGGATTTTAAAAGTGAAATGGGTTCATTTTTGATACAAGACAACAGGAGGCTGAGACACTTGGGAGTCATGACCCAAGTGGGCCCGTCCCCCCTTAGCGTGTAAAGGAGTATACTGGACCGAAAAAAACTTGGCGGATGGGGAGACCACTTTTGATGATCAGATTGCCTTCTGTTGTATCGCTCTGTGAAGAGTTTCCTATCAAATGTACCGTGCCTGGCGCAGACAAATTTCATCCCATTTTGGCTTCAGCCAGTTTTAAAGAAAGTTTGGCTTAAAAGTCATTCTTAGTTTTAAATATGGAAGCAAGCCGCGCTGGTGTAATGGTTACCACACTGCACTGGCGATCAGGTGTTCAAAGTTCAAGCCCGGTGTAGGCATTTGAAAGAGTGTCATCGACCGAGATTTTGACTGAATAACCTGAACCGCTCCTGAGATAAATCCTCTCTGGATGGGTAGGAGCGAAGCTCCTGACAAAGTTGGAAGGAAAGTCCACAGGCTCCGCAGCCTCGCAATGACATGTCATTGGGCCGAAGGGCTGAAAGCCGAAGTGCCGCTTTTAAAAAAAAAAGAAATGGAAGAAACAACTCTTGCACATTCCATATTTAATTAGCAACTTACAGAGTAGAAATGTGTGATCATACTTTTAGGAACACTTGAATAGAGTAAAAAAAAATTAAGTAGGAAATTAAAAGAAGGAGAAACTGAAGTTTCTTCTACATACACTACTAACTTAGCATAAGAGATGATATTTGAGAGGACTGGGAACCACACAAACAACAATAGGCTAACACGTTGGTCAAAAAGTAACAGATACATAGACAAAAATCATTATCTACGCTAAACAGCACTGTCAATTATTGGATTACTAGATCTACAACTTACGTATCACGTCAGTGTTTATATTCCAAGAGTTTTCCTTAGGCAGGTTGTGTGGAATGAGGACAATTTGGACACAAACTCTAAAAAGTAATCCACAAACTCTAAAAAGTAATCCACAAACATATTCAGCATAGACATCTTTACCAACATGTCAAAATCTGCCCTCCCCTGGTCTCCTAGGTAATAAGATCGGATACCTAGCCTTCTATGACGAGGATGAACAAATAGGAAGTCACGTGTGCAAGTTGCGCACGTTAAAAATCCCTCGGCAGTTGCAAATTGTAAAGAGGATATAAGGTCAATGCCCTGGCAAAATTTAAAACTTAGAGACCTACCCACCACAAAAATATTTATAGAATGTGTGATTCCTTAATACACATATTGGTATTCTCTCCATTGCTACTATACTCCATTGCACTATGCTGAGATCCTCCTTGTGTGATCTAAGGGAGGAGATCGGAGCACTGATGGAGTTGTCCGTGTACATCGAAGATAGTCCTTAAAACCACACCAAACCAGTCTTGACAAGGACAAGTTTCGTCTGCGCTGACATGCGCACTTCAATAATTTATTGAATATACCACGTATCGCCCTTTTACTGCTTTATTCCATCTGCACTAAAGCTTGTTTTGAGAAAAACGCATCAAAAGTTGTTGGGGTATCAGTTGAACATGAAGGAGTTATTTCAACAAAATAAAATTTTGCACGATGATCGAAACTGTTGAATTTATTTTAAATCAAAAATTAGAATATGGAAAGCATCTTCCGGTTGAAGATAGAAAAATGTGCCAACAGAATTATTCACTTTTTAGTTATTTTCTTAAATTCTATCTCCATATTCGTGTCTTTCAGTGACATCATTATTCCATCTCCAGGTTCCTGGTAAAGACAGCGTGTGGCGGGTTAAGGAAATATCGGTTCAGATCTATAGCTTAATTCTTACGTTCTCTTCTTAGATGTTCATTTGCTTTAAAAAGTAGATATGTATTTGTACGTTCTTTACGATTACATCGCTTTACATAATAGTGAGAGTTTAGGGGCTTTTTCCTGAAAAAGTGGTTCTTCCTGTCACAAACATTTACTTTACCAACTTTGTTCAGGCAGGCCAACAATAAAAGACAAAGGAGTCATGTTTATGTCTATATTGTTTACTGCATTACATGAACACAATTTTGTCCTGATATTTCAGGTTAGTCATTTTGCTACACATTCCCACATAATAAGAATATGAGGGAAAATACTCCAGAGAAATCACGATTTAAGCAGGGTTTTTATTAAATCTCTGTATATATCTGACTCCCAATACAGCACAAGCACAAAATTAAGATTATATCAGAACTGTGTGCTTTCTGTGCTTCTCTATGGTGCGGAATGCTGGAGAGTTACAGAGAAGGAAATGTCGAAATTGTCCTCTTTTGGCTAAGGATCAAAGAAGAAGAAGAAGTATATATCTGAACATGCTCTTCAGGTTTGTGTTTTTCTCGGTTGCCATAGGTCACGCTTTCAATTTTGTTAGGCTACTTCATTTGGTAAACGAATGCTCCGTGTCACGGCATTGCCTCCCATGCTTTGCAGTAGTGATTCAACGGTGGCCAAAACTCAAGAGTGAATAGTATGGGTCTTCAAAGGTGTCTACCTTCGCACAAGATTACTCTTGGCAGAGTTGTAGATAGAAGAATAATGATGCTTCTATCTCAACGGAGTGTTCATAAGATATTTCAGAAGTCAAGAACAATGCTGCATTGGGGAGGACAGTTGTTAACTTATATCTTATCCGCAACTTTTAGGAAGAATTAAGCAATTATTAATTTCAGCTAGTTTAAGCCCCACCTTGATTTACTCAGTGGATTTTTTCTTGTGATAGTTGCAACCCAGGTTCAATGCTTGTGAAGTTGTACGTTTATATACTGACCCTGTTGTGCTCCCGTAAACGATGATGATAGTGACAGTCTTTGTTTCTGTGCACGCTTGTCTGTCACGTTAATTATTGGGCTTGCCTTGCTAATGTGTCTACTGAGTGATACTTAATGACCAGACAACTATGATGACTGCAGTGACTGGTCGACTCATGGCTGACAACAAAATTCATGTATTGTTATCAATACCATAATTACAGTTGACCATCTCTGTGCCTGATTATACAGGTAATAAGAATACACATGTTTTTTTACGTTGACCTTTCATATATCACGTAATTCACTGGTCAGGAAGTAGTTATTAACGTTTGACCTCTGCTGAATAGTGCAACACTGCTATTCGATACTTGATAACGGGCTGTTCTCAATATATTCAGTTTGGCTTCGAAATACGAGGGTCTGTTACGTTGGGATAAATTAGAGGATCATGCATGTATACTCGAATGATAGCAGGTGATCATTCAGGACATTATGGTCAGTACACATAACAAAGCCGGTAGGTGAACAGGTCCACGGGAAAACATGGCGTAGTAGATTATCCCTCGTCCGTCAATAAGGTTCAAACGTTAGGCATCTTTAAGTGGCAATAATATAATAATAATACAATCCTCTCATCTCCACTCAATTCTGGCCGTTGTACTAAAGGTTTGGTAATCCACGAAAACCAAAGTAATGCGGCAGAAGCAATCAGTGCAAACCAAATATTAGTTGCCTCATATCTCAAAGTTACTTGTAGTAAATTATGGTATGAACTTCTAGATACGTTTATGAACCATCTTGCACATAACGTGGCAGCCTCCGAGAATCAACAATGCCACAATATATATTTATAAATCACGCTCCATTATCCCGGAGCCTCGAAAAATTACATCCCTCTCGGACGCAAACACAAAGACGGAAGCCCCGTTAATTAACACACTGAACTCCACGACATGTGACAGAAAACGTCACTAGTTGACCGTCGCTGAACACGGGTGAACGCTTCGTGCAAACCGTAGTTTGTCTACAGGCGAACACATTTCCTCACATGTAAATGGAAATGTGCTAGCGTGTAGTAACATGCCACACTATTTTATCTGCATCCCAAATCTGTCCTTAACATATCACCCCCTTCGCGGTGTAAAAAAAAACAAATTTATTTGTTTTTTTTTTTCAATTCAAATATTTCCTATGCGGAAATAGCGGCCAAAATTGATTATATCACAAATATTGGGCCACATCGAAAATAATCTAGTCGCAGTCAGTCTGCATAATGTAACTTATCATTAAATAACATGCTAGATGAATTTGTCATCAGTCATAAACAGTCATATGTCCATAAGTAACAAGTCATATACAGTCGATATTCCAATGATGTAACATAAAAATACCTAAATGTATGATCACTGTGAGTTTCCAATAAACCTATTAAAGAAATAGCATGCATATATGAAAATGGTATGAGTTATATAAAAATAAAAAAAAACAAAAAAAAAATCCAAATCAAGAATTCAAAATGCATGAATAATAAAATATAATAAAAATAGAAGGTTATATCTCCAACTAACAATGCTGTCAAAAATCCTAAAATTAAGCTTAAACGCAATTCACACATGACAAATCAAATAAGATATGAAGCAATGCGATGTGAAATTAATGTAACTAAAGTACATGAATATCTCACAAAAAGAGAAAGAAGAGAGGAAAAAAAATAGTACAAGAACGCAAGTATAACTAATTAACACAATTATTACATTACTTACTTATTCTACTCTAAGTACTTTTTGTACGTTGGCAAGACAAGTAATGTCCAAAACAAACTTGCAATAATGTAATCATACTCCAAACTATCCGTGTCAGGACTAGATTTGTAGCATTAATATAGCAAACTTAATTAATGTGAATGTGCATTCCAGAATAATAACATGATGTCGTAGTTGGAAATTGTTCATGTCTGCAACTAGTATAATATTGTTCATTGTACCACTAGTTAAAGTGAATAATGATTATCTCAAAGTCGTTTAAATCACAAATGTTAATATGAAGGATTTGAAAATCTTCTTAGTGTTCATGTATTTATCGTCCTTTGTCATAATGACTAGTAGTGGATAAACACCATGGCTTCACACATGTATAATATAAAGTCAATTAACTAAATCAATATGAATCTTCAAGTTCGAGCTGTGGGCATCTCGATAAAGCATCTGCGACCACATTTGCAGAACCTGGTATTGCCTCGATTTCATACTGAAAAGGTTGAAGTAGGATGGCGAAACGGGCTAGCTTTGGGTTCTTGTGATTCGCCTTCTTCAATGAGGAAAGGGATTTCTGGTCTGATTGTATGATGAAAGGGGCGCCCAACAAATACCGCTCCAGCTTGACTACCGCCCAGATAACAGCCAGCAACTCTCTTTCTATCACTGGGTACTTTCTTTCTGCATCATTGAGCTTTCTGGATATGTAGAGGGTTGGATGTAATCTTCCCTCGAACTCTTGCATCAGTGATGCGCCGATACCTTTTGAACTAGCATCTGTGCGGAGATAATAAGTCAGATTTGTATCTGGTAACCTCAAAATTGGTGGCACAGAAAAAATATTTTGAACATAATTTAACGCAGCCTGGCACTCTGGTGTCCAGTGCACGTGGTTTGGTAAGCCTTTTTTAAGCAAGGCAGAGAGGTCTGCAGTGATTGAAGACAAGTTTGGTATAAATTTACTATAATACTGAATCAAGCCGAGAAGACTACGAACTTGCTTCTTAGTAGTGGGCACAGATAATTTTAGGATTTTGGAAACATTCTGTGGCACGGTCTGAAGAAAACCGTGACCCACCTTATGTCCCAAGAAAGAAATTTCCTCAAAAGCAATAAAGATCTTTGAGGGCTTGGCTGTTAGGTGGTGGAGACGTAAAGTGTCCAAAAGAGAATGTAAACCTAAGAAGTGCTCCTCCCAAGTGGAACTGAATAGACAGATGTCGTCTATATATGTAATTATATCGGACCGATGAGAGAGAATTTTTCTCATCATACGGACAAACGTTGCCGGGGCGTTCGTAAGTCCGAAAGGCATTACGTTCCACTGATAAAGACCCTGTTGTGTAGCAAAGGCAGTGAGTGGTTTAGCGAACTTGCCAGTATCCCTTGGTAAGGTCAATTTTAGTAAAGAAAAGAGACTTGGCGAGACGAGACAAAAGATTTTCAAGTAGGGGTAAGGGTTCAGCATCGAAGACTGTGATGTTATTCAGCTTCCGGTAATCTACACACAATCTGATATTTTTGTCTTTCTTACGAACGATGACCATAGGTGATGAGTAAGGGGCATTGGAAGGTTCTATAATTCCTAAATTAAGCATTTGTTTTAATTCTTCTTCTACTTGGTGCTGGTAGTGAATAGAGATAGGATAGGGGCGTAGACGAATTGGTCATCATCTGTAAGGGTGATGTCATGCGAAATGACTGATGTACGCCCTAGGATGTCTGTGAGGACGTCTGGAAAGGATGCTAGAAGATTAGAGACTTGGGAATGTTGTTCAGAAGACAAAGCTGGACAAATAGCAATATCCTTCCATGTCTCAGTCGCTTGGAGAGGAAAGACAGGTAAGTTCATGGGAACATCTGGAAAAGCCGATTCTTCCTCTTGAATTACAGATAACGCAGAATAGTGAGTACCAGGTCTAGGGTGGTCATCAACTGCTTGAAAGATGGCTTGAAGATGTTCCGGTCTAGTGTGGAATTCTTTAAGCATGTTTATGTGAAAGGTCTTCCTTTTCCCTTTTATCTCTAAAATGTAGTCAACATCAGAAATGCGTGACAACACTTTATATGGACCATTCCAAGCAATTAAAAGTCTATTTTCTTTCCTTGGAAGCAATACAAAAGCTTCATCGCCAGGCAATAGTTGACGTAATCGTCTGTTGCGATTTTGGAACTGGCGTGATCTTGCTTTAGCAGCCTCGGAAGAAGCTGTAGCCAGTTGGCATGCATCTATAATGTTACGGCGGAGGTTAACGACGTATTCATACGATGACTGGATGTCCTCAGTCATCTCTGAGTCTATGAGCAGGTCCTTAATAAGTGACATGGGACCTCGAGGTTGAGCACCAAACACAAGCTCAAAAGGCGAGAAACCGGTCTGTTCATTCGCTACCTCACGGTATGCGAACAGCACGGCGGGTAAAACCCTGTCCCAATCTTGAGGATATTTCACTGTAACTTTGCCCAATAACTGCTTTAACGTCCTGTTAAGACGTTCCACCATGCCATTGCTCATCGCATGGTAAACACTACTGAGAGACCTGTCGATATTGAGGCGTTTCATAACAGCAGTCATAGTGTCAGATACAAATTGGGTACCTCGATCTGAAAGAAGTTTTCGAGGAAAACCAAGTCTAGAAAAAATCAAGAAAAGGGCATCAGCAACGTCATTAGTGGTGATGTTCTTAAGAGGGATGGCCTCGGGCCATCGAGTGCACATGTCGATACATGTGAGCACATACCTGTGTCCTCTAGCGGACATAACAGGTAAAGGACCGATAATATCTACGGCCATTTTCTCAAAGGGGCGTACAGGTATATCACACGCCTGAATCGGGGCCGTATGATAGGCTCCTCTTGATTTTACCTCTTGACAAATAACGCAAGAGCGACAATATATGGAGGTGTCTCTGGAAATTCCCGGCCAAAAGAAAGAGGACAAAACTCTGGATCGCGTCCTAGAGTAGCCCATATGGCCAGCACAGTGCGAATCGTGTGCATGTTGTAGAATGTACGGACGAAGTTTTTGGGGAACCATCACCTGATGTCTGATTAAAGATGAATCTTTAAAATTCCTAACCAATACATCATTTTTAAGTGTGTACCACTGTTTTGGTGACAAACTATCATTAACGTAATCATTATCTTTGACTAATCTAAAGAATTTCTTCAAAGAGTTGTCTTCTCTTTGAAGTTTGTTAAAGGATTGTTTGTCTATCTCAGAGTGAACGTGAAAATCGTCCTGAGTTCCTGGACCGGTATCATCATTTTCCTTTTTTGCCTTGGCCTGGGCACGCGTAGTAACTGCAGCAGCAGTTGATAAATTTTGACGTTCCCATTGAACAATTTCTTCGGGTGAGCAATCATTGCTGCCGTGTATCCGGCCAAGTGTGACATCAGCTATTGGATTCCTTAACAAACACACTTTAACCTTGCCTGTAAAAAATGGTGAGTGAATATCCACCACGGCTGTGGGATAAAATTCCACTGTACCGCCGAAAGTTACACATTTAACAAAGCCACCCGTTGCATGAGACGGATGTACTAATGACTGTCTCACTCCGACAGTCGTGCAACCAGAATCACGGAGTACTGTAACTTGAGTGCCATTCAATAAACCTTTATGAAGCTGTAGTACTCCTGTGCCATCATGTGCTGATGAAGCAGTAACTGCTGGGAGCGGATGACCACATTTTAACAAGGAAGTCACATTAGACTGGAATAGAGTTTGGCAATCTGGACACTGTGAAGCAGTATCAAAGTCAAACGAACAACATGAAGCTGAATGATTAACAACATTGTTGTATTGCGCGTTTTCAGGTGTTGCAGCAGTGTTTGCTGAGTTCGCCTGGTAGTTCGAATTTGCATTATTTCTAGAGCGTGATCTATGTCTCTTATTGTAAAAAGAGTTATTTTGACTCCCGTCATTATTTCTTTGGTTCCTATTGTTGTTTCCTTTATTTCTATAGTCTTGTGACCTATTACGAATTGAATAATTTTGGTTATTGGGTCCCCAGTTATTCCAATTCTTATAATAGTTACCAAAATTATCATTCCTTCTTTCTCCTGAGTTTTGTTGGAAATTACCTCTGTTTTGGGGTGAATAGTTTCTATATGGTTGTCTACCTCTATACGGTTGTGAGTTATTGAATTTGTTTGGTTTGAAATTCCCATCACAACTGTAGGATCTTTGTCTATAATTGTTGTGGTTCCAAGTTGTAGCTGCGGCAACAGGTAAAGCTTCCTTAATATTGTTGTTACTGACACAAACTCCTGGATGTGCATTACAATATTGCCTACATAATTCCTCCATTGAACTCAAACTTGACGGCTTTCTTTCCTGTAGATATTCTCGCAGTGGTCTGCTCACGGAAGACAAGACTTTGTCTCGCAATAACAAGTACTTAAGGCCCTCATAATTCTCTTCAATGCCGGAAAGTTGTATCCATCTATTAAATGTTAGACGAGTTGCAGCTACAAACTGTGTAAAATCTTTACCCGTTTCAGGAATCATATGTTTGAACTTCATACGATAACCTTCAGCGTCTAACTGATGGAGTTTTAATAATAACGTTTTAGCAGCATCATAATTGCGTCTATTCGGCCCGTCCAATTGGCACAGAGCAGTTAAGGATTCACCACTCATGAAATCCATCAATCTTGTACACCAATGTGATCTATCAAGCTTATTTTCTTCACAAACATTTTCATAGCGTTGTAGGAAGGACGAAATATCGTCTATTTCTGGCTTAAATTCAGGCAAACGAAATTTAACAAAACCGCTATCGTGGTTGCTAGAGGAACCTCTACGTTCAGAGTCGTCATTTTGTCTACTCTGATGTTGCACTCTTTGTTCTTCAATACGTAAAGTCGCCATTTTTTCTTCATGTGCAAGTTTTGCTGCTTCAGCAGCTTGTTGCTGTTCTGCAATCCTTTTGTTCTCTTCTGCAAGTAGCTCTGCTTTTCTGAGCTCTCGCTCTTCATACCGTGCATCTCTTTGTCTCTTATTCTCTAGGGCTTCTTGATTTTCTTTGGCATTGAATTCCGCTTTGGCAAAGTTCATTAATTCCTTCGCCTTGTAACCATATTCTTGGCCCATAGTAATAAATTCTTGATACTCCATTATTTACTTCTTCAGTATCTTACTATCAATATTATAAATTTTTTTAATAAATGTATCTCGATTAGTCCGTCTATACCAATTCACTAGCTTTGTGCTTTGCAATATTATCAATGCAAATAGATTCTTAATATTACTAAGCAATAATATCAGAATGTATCATGAAAAAACCAAAACACTGGTGAGAGAAAAAAAAAAAATAATGCACAAGAACAGAATTGATGGAACTTAACAAAAAGACAAGTACAAGTGACCAAGATAATGTAATAACAGCAGCAAGTAAACGAAAAAGAATGCAAATGGGAAACTAAGGAGAAACAACAAATAGAACAGACTTACTGCTTAAAAAAAATACAGGACAGGACCTGTAACAATGTACATATAAATGTAAACAAGTGATAGAAGGTTAGATTAGCATCACGAACAGAATGGTTGTCAACTAAGGAGAAGAAAAACAAAACCAGCACACTACAAGAACTGACAACTAAAAGGACGGGGCAGCACACCTAACAAATTAGGTCACACTAGACAGGCAGTGAACCAAACGTCGGTGAGTAAACTCAGGCCGGAAATTTCGCTGCTTGAGAAATGTAAGCAAAACCTATAGAAATATCTGCTCAGCGGTCATTTTTACAATGACATGTGTCGCTAACAACAGATTTTTACAAAGATATAGAAACGAAGGAAACGAATAACATAGATATCAAAAAGGCTTACGCCACGGCAAAGATACAAGAGTGTATTAACAGGCACTTATCTTATCGTATTCCGATCAGTTGCAAGTCCGGAAAAAGGTGTCAACACTGGAAAACGCTGTCCCTCAATACAAGTGAAGCACGGATAAAATGTAAATAGTACACGGTCTCAATCAGATGGGCATCATGAACTGTGTAGATCTTGAAACGTTGTGTTGACTTGGTACAAAATAACTTGACATCGCCGTGGCAGGACTTGAAACTTGAAAGAATCTTACAAACGTTGTGGTGTAGACTGGAACACGAAATAAACTTGGAAACTGGTTGGTTTGAAATTGTAATCTTGAACGTTACAGCGAACAATAGGACATTGAAACTGGAACATTGGATATGCACAGTGGCAGAGTTCGTTATCCAACTGGACCCGTTGATAATGACTGAGTTCACGAAGCGGTGTGTTCACAATAACACGCTGAACAGGAGTGACGATCGCATATACAGATTAAATGTCAGCTGTATTTTTGCAAAGTACGAAGCTATACTTGCTTACGTGAATTTAAAACTATGTCCTGATGAAAGTATCGATCCAAAACCACACTGGCTCACCAAATTATATGGTGTTACGTTGGGATAAATTAGAGGATCATGCATGTATACTCGAATGATAGCAGGTGTTCATTCAGGACATTATGGTCAGTACACATAACAAAGCCGGTAGGTGAACAGGTCCACGGGAAAACATGGTTGACATTTAATACATAAAGTCACTTCACAATAGTATCCATCAACACATCAAAAGTACATAGCAATGGATAAGCGTAGTAGATTATCCCTCGTCCGTCAATAAGGTTCAAACGTTAGGCATCTTTAAGTGGCAATAATATAATAATAATACAATCCTCTCATCTCCACTCAATTCTGGCCGTTGTACTAAAGGTTCGGTAATCCACGAAAACCAAAGTAATGCGGCAGAAGCAATCAGTGCAAACCAAATATTAGTTGCCTCATATCTCAAAGTTACTTGTAGTAAATTATGGTATGAACTTCTAGATACGTTTATGAACCATCTTGCACATAACGTGGCAGCCTCGGAGAATCAACAATGCCACAATATATATTTATAAATCACGCTCCATTATCCCGGAGCCTCGAAAAATTACATCCCTCTCGGACGCAAACACAAAGATGGAAGCCCCGTTAATTAACACACTGAACTCCACGACACGTGACAGAAAACGTCACTAGTTGACCGTCGCTGAACACGGGTGAACGCTTCGTGCAAACCTTAGTTTGTCTACAGGCGAACACATTTCCTCACATGTATATGCCAGAGTGCCAGGCTGCGTTAAATTATGTTCAAAATATTTTTTCTGTGCCACCAATTTTGAGGTTACCAGATACAAATCTGACTTATTATCTCCGCACAGATGCTAGTTCAAAAGGTATCGGCGCATCACTGATGCAAGAGTTCGAGGGAAGATTACATCCAACCCTCTACATATCCAGAAAGCTCAATGATGCAGAAAGAAAGTACCCAGTGATAGAAAGAGAGTTGCTGGCTGTTATCTGGGCGGTAGTCAAGCTGGAGCGGTATTTGTTGGGCGCCCCTTTCATCATACAATCAGACCAGAAATCCCTTTCCTCATTGAAGAAGGCGAATCACAAGAACCCAAAGCTAGCCTGTTTCGCCATCCTACTTCAACCTTTTCAGTATGAAATCGAGGCAATACCAAGTTCTGCAAATGTGGTCGCAGATGCTTTATCGAGATGCCCACATCTCGAACTTGAAGATTCATATTGATTTAGTTAATTGACTTTATATTATACATGTGTGAAGCCATGGTGTTTATCCACTACTAGTCATTATGACAAAGGACGATAAATACATGAACACTAAGAAGATTTTCAAATCATTCATATTAACATTTGTGATTTAAACGACTTTGAGATAATCATTATTCACTTTAACTAGTGGTACAATGAACAATATTATACTACTTGCAGACACGAACAATTTCCAACTACAACATCATGTTATTATTCTGGAATGCACATTCACATTAATTAAGTTTGCTATATTAATGCTACAAATCTAGTCCTGACACGGATAGTTTGGAGTATGATTACATTATTGCAAGTTTGTTTTGGACATTACTTGTCGTGCCAACATCCAAAAAGTACTTAGAGTAGAATAAGTAAGTAATGTAATAATTGTGTTAATTAGTTATACTTGCGTTCTTGTACTATTTTTTTTCCTCTCTTCTTTCTCTTTTTGTGAGATATTCATGTACTTTAGTTACATTAATTTCACATCGCATTGCTTCATATCTTATTTGATTTGTCATGTGTGAATTGCGTTTAATCTTAATTTTAGGATTTTTGACAACATTGTTAGTTGGAGATATAACCTTCTATTTTTATTATATTTTATTATTCATGCATTTTGAATTCTTGATTTGGATTTTTTTTTTTGTTTTATTTTATTTTATATATCTCATACCATTTTCATATATGCATGCTATTTCTTTAATAGGTTTATTGGAAACTCACAGTGATCATACATTTAGGTATTGTTTTGGTTACATCATTGGAATATCGACTGTATATGACTTGTTAATTATGGACATATGACTGTTTATGACTGATGACAAATTCATCTAGCATGTTATTTAATGATAAGTTACATTATGAGAACTGACTGCGACTAGATTATTTTCGATGTGGCCCAATATTTGTGATATAATCAATTTTGGCCGCTATTTCCGCATAGGAAATATTTGAATTGGGAAAAAAAAACCCAATAAATTTGTTTTTTTTTTACACCGCGAAGGGGGTGATATGTTAAGGACAGATTTGGGATGCAGATAAAATAGTGTGGCATGTTACTACACGCTAGCACATTTCCATTTACATGTGAGGAAATGTGTTCGCCTGTAGACAAACTACGGTTTGCACGAAGCGTTCACCCGTGTTCAGCGACGGTCAACTAGTGACGTTTTCTGTCACATGTCGTGGAGTTCAGTGTGTTAATTAACGGGGCTTCCGTCTTTGTGTTTGCGTCCGAGAGGGATGTAATTTTTCGAGGCTCCGGGATAATGGAGCGTGATTTATAAATATATATTGTGGCATTGTTGATTCTCGGAGGCTGCCACGTTATGTGCAAGATGGTTCATAAACGTATCTAGAAGTTCATACCATAATTTACTACAAGTAACTTTGAGATATGAGGCAACTAATATTTGGTTTGCACTGATTGCTTCTGCCGCATTACTTTGGTTTTCGTGGATTACCGAACCTTTAGTACAAGGCCAGAATTGAGTGGAGATGAGAGGATTGTATTATTATATTATTGCCACTTAAAGATGCCTAACGTTTGAACCTTATTGACGGACCAGAGATAATCTACTACGCTTATCCATTGCCATGTACTTTTGATGTTTGATGGACCATTGTGAAGTGACTTTGTTTATTAAATGTCAACCATGTTTTTCCCGTGGACCTGTTCACCTACCGGCTTTGTTATGTGTACTGACAATACTTGTCCTGAATGAACACCTGCTATCATTCGTGTATCCATGCATGATCCTCTAATTTATCCCAACGTAACAGGGGTAAAGTGCGGATGTACAAGAGAGGGGTAAAACGCGGATGCCCAAGAGAGTGTAAAACGCAGATGTCCAAGAGAGGGGTAAAATGCGGATGTACAAGAGAGGGGTAAAACGCGGATGTCCAAGAGAGGGGTAAAGTGCGGATGTAAAAGAGAGGGTAAAACGCAGATGTCCAAGAGAGGGGTAAAACGCGGATGTCCAAGAGAGTTTAAAACGCAGATGTCCAAGAGAGGGGTAAAATGCGAATGTCCAAGATAGAGGTAAAATGCGGATGTCCAAGAGAGGGGTAAAAGGCGGATGTCCAAGAGAGGGGTAAAACGCAGATGTCCAAGAAAGGGGTAAATCGCGGATGTACAAGAGAGGGGTAAAACGCGGATGTCCAAGAGAGGTGTAAAATGCGGATGTCCAAGAGAGGGTAAAACGCGGATGTCCAAGAGAGGGTAAAACGCGGATGTCCAAGAGAGGGTAAAACGCGGATGTCCAAGAGAGGGGTAAAGTGCGGATGTAAAAGAGAGGGTAAAACGCAGATGTCCAAGAGAGGGTAAAACGCAGATGTCCAAGAGAGGGGTAAAATGCGGATGTACAAGAGAGGGGTAAAACGCGGATGTCCAAGAGAGGGGTAAAATGCGGATGTCCAAGAGAGGGGTAAAATGCGGATGTCCAAGAGAGGGGTAAAACGCGGATGTCCAAGAGAGGGGTAAAACGCAGATGTCCAAGAGAGGGGTAAAACGCGGATGTCCAAGAGAGGGGTAAAATGCGGATGTCCAAGAGAGGGTAAAACGCGGATGTCCAAGAGAGGGGTAAAACGCGGATGTCCAAGAGAGGGGTAAAATGCGGATGTACAAGAGAGGGGTAAAACGCGGATGTCCAAGAGAGAGGTAAAACGTGGATGTCCAAGAGAGGGGTAAAATGCGGATGTCCAAGAGAGGGGTAAAACGCGGATGTCCAAGAGAGGGGTAAAACGCGGATGTCCAAGAGAGGGGTAAAATGCGGATGTCCAAGAGAGGGGTAAAACGCAGATGTCCAAGAGAGGGTAAAACGCGGATGTCCAAGAGAGGGTAAAACGCGGATGTCCAAGAGAGGGGTAAAATGCGGATGTCCAAGAGAGGGGTAAAACGCGGATGTCCAAGAGAGGGGTAAAACGCGGATGTCCAAGAGAGGGTAAAACGCGGATGTCCAAGAGAGGGGTAAAATGCGGATGTCCAAGAGAGGGGTAAAACGCGGATGTCCAAGAGAGGGGTAAAACGCGGATGTCCAAGAGAGGGGTAAAATGCGGATGTCCAAGAGAGGGGTAAAACGCAGATGTCCAAGAAAGGGGTAAAACGCGGATGTCCAAGAGAGGGGTAAAATGCGGATGTCCAAGAGAGGGGTAAAATGCGGATGTCCAAGAGAGGGGTAAAATGCGGATGTCCAAGAGAGGGGTAAAACGCAGATGTCCAAGAAAGGGGTAAAACGCGGATGTACAAGAGAGGGGTAAAACGCGGATGTCCAAGAGAGGGGTAAAATGCGGATGTCCAAGAGAGGGTAAAATGCGGATGTCCAAGAGAGGGTAAAACGCGGATGTCCAAGAGAGGGGTAAAATGCGGATGTCCAAGAGAGGGTAAAACGCGGATGTCCAAGAGAGGGTAAAACGCGGATGTCCAAGAGAGGGTAAAATGCGGATGTCCAAGAGAGGGTAAAACGCGGATGTCCAAGAGAGGGGTAAAGTGCGGATGTCCAAGAGAGGGGTAAAATGCGGATGTCCAAGAGAGGGGTAAAACGCGGATGTCCAAGAGAGGGTAAAACGCGGATGTCCAAGAGAGGGGTAAAACGCGGATGTCCAAGAGAGGGGTAAAACGCGGATGTCCAAGAGAGGGGTAAAACGCGGATGTCCAAGAGAGGGGTAAAACGCGGATGTCCAAGAGAGGGGTAAAACGCGGATGTCCAAGAGAGGGGTAAAACGCGGATGTCCAAGAGAGGGGTAAAACGCGGATGTCCAAGAGAGGGGTAAAACGCGGATGTCCAAGAGAGGGTAAAACGCGGATGTCCAAGAGAGGGGTAAAACGCGGATGTCCAAGAGAGGGTAAAACGCGGATGTCCAAGAGAGGGTAAAACGCGGATGTCCAAGAGAGGGGTAAAACGCAGATGTCCAAGAGAGTTTAAAACGCAGATGTCCAAGAGAGGGGTAAAACGCGGATGTCCAAGAGAGGGGTAAAACGCGGATGTCCAAGAGAGGGGTAAAACGCGGATGTCCAAGAGAGGGTAAAACGCGGATGTCCAAGAGAGGGTAAAACGCGGATGTCCAAGAGAGGGTAAAACGCGGATGTCCAAGAGAGGGGTAAAACGCGGATGTCCAAGAGAGGGGTAAAACGCGGATGTCCAAGAGAGGGGTAAAACGCGGATGTCCAAGAGAGGGGTAAAACGCGGATGTCCAAGAGAGGGGTAAAACGCGGATGTCCAAGAGAGGGGTAAAACGCGGATGTCCAAGAGAGAGGTAAAACGCGGATGTCCAAGAGAGGGGTAAAACGCGGATGTCCAAGAGAGGGGTAAAATGCGGATGTACAAGAGAGGGGTAAAACGCGGATTTCCAAGATAGAGGTAAAACGTGGATGTACAAGAGAGGGGTAAAACGCGGATGTCCAAGAGAGGGGTAAAATGCGGATGTCCAAGAGAGGGTAAAACGCGGATGTCCAAGGAAGGGTAAAACGCGAATGTCCAAGAGAGGGGTAAAACGCGGATGTCCAAGAGAGGGTAAAACGCGGATGTCCAAGAGAGGGTAAAACGTGGATGTCCAAGAGAGGGGTAAAGTGCGGATGTCCAAGAGAGGGTAAAACGCAGATGTCCAAGAGAGGGTAAAACGCGGATGTCCAAGAGAGGGGTAAAACGCGGATGTCCAAGAGAGGGGTAAAACGCGGATGTCCAAGAGAGGGGTAAAACGCGGATGTCCAAGAGAGGGGTAAAACGCGGATGTCCAAGAGAGGGGTAAAACGTGGATGTACAAGAGAGGTAAAACGCGGATGTCCAAGAGAGGGGTAAAATGCGGATGTCCAAGAGAGGATAAAACGCGGATGTCCAAGAGAGGGTAAAACGCGGATGTCCAAGAGAGGGGTAAAACGCGGATGTCCAAGAGAGGGTAAAACGCGGATGTCCAAGAGAGGGTAAAACGCGGATGTCCAAGAGAGGGGTAAAACGCGGATGTCCAAGAGAGGGTAAAACGCGGATGTCCAAGAGAGGGGTAAAACGCGGATGTCCAAGAGAGGGGTAAAACGCGGATGTCCAAGAGAGAGGTAAAACGCGGATGTCCAAGAGAGGGGTAAAACGCGGATGTCCAAGAGAGGGGTAAATGCGGATGTCCAAGAGAGGGGTAAAACGCGGATGTCCAAGAGAGGGTAAAACGCGGATGTCCAAGAGAGGGTAAAACGCGGATGTCCAAGAGAGGGGTAAAATGCGGATGTCCAAGAGAGGTAAAACGCGGATGTCCAAGAGAGGGGTAAAACGCGGATGTCCAAGAGAGGGTAAAACGCGGATGTCCAAGAGAGGGGTAAAACGCGGATGTCCAAGAGAGGGGTAAAACGCGGATGTCCAAGAGAGGGGTAAAACGCGGATGTCCAAGAGAGGGGTAAAACGCGGATGTCCAAGAGAGGGGTAAAATGCGGATGTCCAAGAGAGGGTAAAACGCGGATGTCCAAGAGAGGGGTAAAATGCGGATGTCCAAGAGAGGGGTAAAACGCGGATGTCCAAGAGAGGGGTAAAACGCGGATGTCCAAGAGAGGGGTAAAACGCGGATGTCCAAGAGAGGGGTAAAACGCGGATGTCCAAGAGAGGGGTAAAACGCGGATGTCCAAGAGAGGGGTAAAACGCGGATGTCCAAGAGGGGTAAAACGCGGATGTCCAAGAGAGGGGTAAAACGCGGATGTCCAAGAGAGGGGTAAAACGCGGATGTCCAAGAGAGGGTAAAACGCGGATGTCCAAGAGAGGGGTAAAATGCGGATGTCCAAGAGAGGGGTAAAACGCGGATGTCCAAGAGAGGGTAATACGCGGATGTCCAAGAGAGGGTAAAACGCGGATGTCCAAGAGAGGGGTAAAGTGCGGATGTCCAAGAAGGGGTAAAACGCAGATGTCCAAGAGAGGGGTAAAACGTCGATGTCCAAGGGAGGGTAACTCGTGGATGTCCAAGAGAGGGGAAAATGCGGATGTCCAAGAGAGGGGTAAAATGCGGATGTCCAAGAGAGGGGTAAAATGCGGATGTCCAAGAGAGGGGTAAAATGCGGATGTCCAAGAGAGGGGTAAAATGCGGATGTCCAAGAGAGGGTAAAACGCGGATGTCCAAGAGAGGGGTAAAATGCGGATGTCCAAGAGAGGGGTAAAATGCGGATGTCCAAGAGAGGGGTAAAACGCGGATGTCCAAGAGAGGGGTAAAACGCGGATGTCCAAGAGGGGTAAAACGCGGATGTCCAAGAGAGGGGTAAAACGCGGATGTCCAAGAGAGGGTTAAAACGCGGATGTCCAAGAGAGGGGTAAAACGCGGATGTCCAAGAGAGGGGTAAAACGCGGATGTCCAAGAGAGGGGTAAAACGCGGATGTCCAAGAGAGGGGTAAAACGCGGATGTCCAAGAGAGGGTAAAACGCGGATGTCCAAGAGAGGGTAAAACGCGGATGTCCAAGAGAGGGTAAAACGCGGATGTCCAAGAGAGGGGTAAAACGCGGATGTCCAAGAGAGGGTAAAACGCGGATGTCCAAGAGAGGGGTAAAACGCGGATGTCCAAGAGAGGGTAAAACGCGGATGTCCAAGAGAGGGTAAAATGCGGATGTCCAAGAGAGGGGTAAAATGCAGATGTCCAAGAGAGGGGTAAAACGCGGATGTCCAAGAGAGGGGTAAAATGCGGATGTCCAAGAGAGGGGTAAAACGCGGATGTCCAAGAGAGGGGTAAAATGCGGATGTCCAAGAGAGGGTAAAACGCGGATGTCCAAGAGAGGGTAAAACGCGGATGTCCAAGAGAGGGGTAAAACGCGGATGTCCAAGAGAGGGGTAAAACGCGGATGTCCAAGAGAGTGGTAAAACGCGGATGTCCAAGAGAGGGGTAAAATGCGGATGTCCAAGAGAGGGGTAAAATGCGGATGTCCAAGAGAGGTAAAACGCGGATGTCCAAGAGAGGGTAAAACGCGAATGTCCAAGAGAGGGGTAAAATGCGGATGTCCAAGAGAGGGGTAAAACGCGGATGTCCAAGAGAGGGTAAAACGCGGATGTCCAAGAGAGGGGTAAAACGCGGATGTCCAAGAGAGGGTAAAACGTGGATGTCCAAGAGAGGGTAAAACGCGGATGTCCAAGAAAGGGTAAAATGCGAATGTCCAAGAGAGGGGTAAAATGCGGATGTCCAAGAGAGGGGTAAAACGCGGATGTCCAAGAGAGGGTAAAACGCGGATGTCCAAGAGAGGGTAAAACACAGATGTCCAAGAGAGGGGTAAAATGCGAATGTCCAAGAGAGAATTAAAATTCGGATGTCCAAGAGAGGGGTAAAAGGCGAATGTCCAAGAGAGATGTAAAATGCAGATGTCCAAGAACGTGGTCAGACGCGGATGTACACGAGAGGGGTAAAACGTGGATGTACAAGAGAGGGGTAAAACGCGGAT